>CM019710.1:23072804-23405304 GCA_009760885.1 Achatina immaculata
TTTGTATTTCTTCCTCAGTCTTATTCGAACCGCCAGTCGGAGTTTTTCGTAGCCGATACGGTGAAGATTTGGAGCACAGCATCGTGTTTGATAGGGAACGGGTTAAGGCGGGAGATATTTCGTTCCCTGCGAAGAGCTATAAAAGCAGAGAGCGAGCAGTGCTTCTTTGACAGACTCCACCGCCGTAAGGACTACAAGGATCAATGCCTCCTTTAGCCAGGCTAGACCTGTTACTGGGGAGGGAGGGGGGCACCAACTGAGAGATGAGAAGAGGGTCTTGGTCAGCTATGGTTTCGCCAGCCCTGACGCTAGCACGTCAGCAATGGGTTGCTGATTGCCAAAATAGGACAGACTGTTTGTACTAGTTTGAATGTTTGCTACAGAATGCCAGTTCTTCACCTTTTGAAAATAAATGTTCGTTCCTTCCTTCACTCTCGTCCCCCCCCCCCCCCCCCCCACCCCCAGTATGCATCTGTAATGGCACAGCGCTCCCCAGCTGAAATTATTTCCTAGCTTGTACAAAAAAACATAATCTAAAATGTGTTCTATATTCGATTATAACGAAATAATGTTGCCAGATAACTTTATATTCTTCTATGTCTCGCCCAGAATTTCCCATTGTCATTTTTTGGGGGGGAGATATTTCCAGCACTCCGCGATCGACTATTTCTTTCTTTAATGAAAGCAAAGTAGAAAGAGAAAAACGATGAAAAAAAAACTCCTCTGAAGGCCCCAACCCCATTTAAAAACAAGAAAAAAAAAGATGAAAAAAAAAATTACTGCATTGGGGGAGGGGGGATAGGAGGCAAGCAATAATAACGCAAAGAAGATTGAAATTAAGGCAACGATAACTCTCGTATGGTTTTGGCCTTTGTGCATACCTAATGAGGTCACGTGACTGTTGGGGAACCTATCGGCGGCTGCACTGACGTCAGTGCACATGCGCAGTGTGCCTGTAGGTGACCTTGACTCCGAAACGATTGCTACCCGTGGCCATTTCATATTTGTTTGCTCTTCTTTTCTCCTGTCTCTCTTTGCTCCTTCTTCAGAACGAGTTCATGTTTTGTGTTAAAAAGGGGTCCATTATGTTTTCTAGTCTTGGTCTTAGATGTTCGTTAGAAACTGTTGAAAAGTGTGTTTTGCTAGGTCGGTGATGCTGTCCGATTTGCCAGAGTTGACGAACCATAGCTGACATGATAGTGTCAGAGTTGACGAATCATAGCTGACATGATAGTGTCAGAGTTGACGAATCATAGCTGACATGTTAGTGTCAGAGTTGACGAACCATAGCTGACATGATAGTGTCAGAGTTGACGAATCATAGCTGATATGGTAGTGTCAGAGTTGACGAATCATAGCTGACATGGTAGTGTCAGAGTTGACGAATCATAGCTGACATGATAGTGTCAGAGTTGACGAACCATAGCTGACATGGTAGTGTCAGAGTTGACGAACCTTAGCTGACATGGTAGTGTCAGGTTTGGCGAATCATAGCTGACATGGTAGTGCCAGGGTTGGCAAATCATAGCTGACATATTAATGTCAGGGTTAGCGAACCACAGTTGACGTGGTAGTGTCAGAGTTGACGAACCATAGCCAAAATGCTGGTGTCAGGGTCAGAGAACCATAGCTGACCGTGACTTCATTACGCCTGGTACTCCGAGTAACTTCAGCAAACGCGGCAGGGATCGCCAGTCCCCGTGGTGGTGGTGGAGTCTGCTAAAGAAGTACAGCACACCTCCCCCCCTTGCTTTTTTTTAGCTCTATCCAGTGATCAGAAGACAACTGTCGTAGCTTGCTCCAAATCCGACAAGATGCTGTACAGAAGAAGAAGAAGAAGAAGAAGCATTTTGTTACCACCGTCAGTAAGACAGGTAGACAGGTTGAGAATCACAATATAGAAAACCGACGTATCCGAAAAATCTCAAAACTTTATAAGCGGAAAGAAGAGAATATGGAGAAAGTTTATATTCGTAAATTCGATAATGAGGCCCCAGATCTTCGTTCACTGGCCGATGGCGATGTAGCAGAAATGATTCTGAATCAGGGTGATGGCGATAATAGTGACGATAAGGATGATTTTGTCAAGAACCTGCAGAAGAAATGCTTGGAGACGACAGGGTGAAAATGTTGTAATGGGCTTTCTTAAGGACCATCAAACCAGCGTGTATTCCTAACAAAGCTAGAAATCCTGCTAGTTTATAAAAGGTAAAGGGAGACTTTTTAAGACAGTGGCCATTTTAACAAGGCAGACGACCAAGAGAGGCTTTTAAGACAGTGGCCATTGTTAACAAGGCAGACGACCAAGAGAGGCTTTTAAGACAGTGGCCATTTTAACAAGGCAGACGACCAAGAGAGGCTTTTAAGACAGTGGCCATTTTAACAAGGCAGACGACCAAGAGAGGCTTTTAAGACAGTGGCCATTTTAACAAGGCAGACGACCAAGAGAGGCTTTTAAGACAGTGGCAATTGTTAACAAGGCAGACGACTAAGAGAGGCTTTTAAGACAGTGGACATTGTTAACAAGGCAGACGACCAAGAGAGACTTTTTAAGACAGTGGCCATTTTAACAAGGCAGACGACCAAGAGAGGCTTTTAAGACAGTGGCCATTTTAACAAGGCAGACGACCAAGAGAGGCTTTTAAGACAGTGGCAATTGTTAACAAGGCAGACGACTAAGAGAGGCTTTTAAGACAGTGGACATTGTTAACAAGGCAGACGACCAAGAGAGACTTTTAAGACAGTGGCCATTGTTAACAAGGCAGACGACTAAGAAAGACTTTTAAAACAGTGGCCATTGTTAACGAGGCAGACGACCAAGAGAGACTTTTAAGACAGTGGCCATTGTTAACAAGTCAAATGACTAAGAGAGACTTTTAAGACAATGACAGTTGTTAACAAGGCAGATGACTAAGAGCTACTTTTAAGACAGTGACCATTGTTAACAAGGCAGACGACTAGGAGAGACTTTTAAGACAGTGACCATTGTTAACAAGGCAGATGACTAAGAGCGACTTTTAAGACAGTGACTATTGTTAACAAGGCAGACGACTAAGAGCGACTTTTAAGACAGTGACCATTGTTAACAAGGCAGACGACTAGGAGAGACTTTTAAGACAGTGACCATTGTTAAGAAGGCAGACGACCAAGAGAAACTTTTAAGACAGTGGCCATTGTTAACAAGGCAGACGACCAAGAGAGACTTTTAAGACAGTGGCCATTGTTAACAAGGCAGACGACCAAGAGAGACTTTTAAGACAGTGGCCATTGTTAACAAGGCAGACGACCAAGAGAGACTTTTAAGACAGTGGCCATTGTTAACAAGGCAGACGACTAGGAGAGACTTTTAAGACAGTGACCATTGTTAACAAGGCAGATGGCTCAGGAAGGAAGTATTTCTTTTAATCCACCCATCCACTTTACGTCCTTAGAGCATCCAGATTTTTGACGGAAGTAGAAGCCGCCACTGTGGGGGGGGGGGGGGGGAATAGCTTGGTTGGTTGAACAACAAGTACGCCGCGTCGTCATAGTGACGGAGTCCCCCCACCCCCCGACGGCTTGCTCTGTAAGATGGACATACCCATGCTTCACAGGGCGTGGGCCAACCTTCTCCCACATACTCCCAAGCTTGTCAGGCCTCGCGAGAATCTGCAGGAGTGCATGGTAATGAGCTGGCCCGGGTGGGACTGGACAGCTACCCCCCCCCCCCAACCACAATTCAAAATGTGATCAGAATGGGCACGTCGGACATCTCGAAGGCTGTTATGGACATACTATTCCGGGAGGAAGGGTTGGAATGGGAGAATAACATCTGCAGGATGAGGTAACCGGGAATGATAAGCAAGACAATGAATAGTAAGCCCTCTCTGTAGATGAAAGCGACAAACCCACAGTCAACACGTGACGGAGACCACGTCTTACATTGGTTACTGGAACCGGCGACGGAGCAAGCATGGGAATGCCCCGACTACAGTGATGCTATCTCTTCAGATTGATCAGAATCAGTCTCAATGACATTGAAAGAAAATAATCCAAAATCCGAAAACAAAATCAGAAATTAAAAAAAAAAAAACGCCTGGTCGCAATCTTCGCGGATGAATATTCAATCTGTGTTTATCCACTAATTATAACCATCATTCCTCAGGCTAAAGTAAAAGATAAAAAATAACCCTCTTCGGCCGTGGAAGCAAGTAATGGATACCAGAGTATTTTGGACACATTAAACGTCATGAGAACTTAGAAAAGACAGACTTGGATAGGTGTATAATGGGAAAAGGAAAGAGAGGAAGACCAAGGCGAAGATGGCTGCAAGACATAGTTGTTAATCTGCAAATGGACGCATCAGCAGCAGGGCATCTTGCTCACAACTGAAAGGACTACAGGAGTGCTGTTAGGGAGACAAAATTCCGCAAGGGATATGCAAATGACTGACTGATCATGAAATAAGCAAATGATAATCTTCCGATAATCTTCATTAACAAATGCTGAATGACTGTGACTGAGTGAAAGCTGTATGATGAAGGGCAGAATGTCAGACGGACCTGCGTGCCCAATTCTTAACCCTTTGAAAGTAAAGTATGTTCATTCGTTCGTTCGTTCGTTCGTTCTACTGAGAACAACATACTGCGGGCTGTGGCACCATCTTTACCAGAAGCTGAAAACTGCCCCCAACTAACTTATGTGCCCTCAGCAGAAAGCAGCAGACACCACGTCACATCCTCCAGAGCTGTCAGTCACGCAACCCAGCCAAGCGGATGACCTGGTCAGAACCCAGCCTTCGGGCAGAGCATGAAAATTAATTCTGGAATAAAAAGAAGTTGATGGACTTATATTTTTCCAGAGGATTTGAGCCCCAGTCCCCAGCACAAAAGGCGGCTGCTCCAACAGCTTCGCCACTTTGCTCTTGATGGTACTATTGGCCAAGAATGACTCTCGTTTATATGGTGTCTGTTGTCTCTACTATTGTCTTCCCTTGAACTCTTTTGCCTTTTTCTTCGCTGTTGTTGTCCGAATGCCTGATGCCTTTCAAATTGCTCAGAATCCTTTATTGCTTGTCATGTATTCCGACATCTATGCTGTTAGTAACATATGTTTTAGAACAATTTTGGTGAGAAAGATGTTTTGAAACAAAACCGACTGTGCCATATGGGTGAATTATATGAAAATATGGTTGTGTCATAGAAAAATATGGTTGTACCATAGAAAAATATGGTTGTACCATAGAAAAATATGGTTGTGTCATAGAAAAATATGGTTGTGTCATAGAAAAATATGTTGTCATACAAAATACGACTGTATCATATGAAACTATGGCTGTGTCATAGAAAAAGATGGATGTGTCATATGAAAATATTGGCTGCGTTATTTGAAAGTATTATTGTATCACACGAAAATATAGATTTATATTACGAAAGTTTAGCCACAGAAGAAGTCCAACTTGTGCTGATCAGCTACATCTAATTGTACTTTCTTGAATGACTCCTAGTTGCATGCTTCTGGGCACCTAAGCTCAACTCATGAATCATAAATGAACGTTTCATATCAATGGTTCATATTAAGAAGGTTTATTCTCTGATCCGCACCCACAAAAAAGTGTATTCTCAGACCCGTTCCAGCTATAAGGTTTATTCTCAGACCCGCCTCTGCAATTTGAAGAAGAATTCTACAGCAGCTAATTGCAATCAGTGGTTCAACAACTAGCAGGCGGAGTCAGTGGTTAAACGACTAGCAGGCGGAGTCAATGGTTCAACGACTTGCAGGCGGAGTCAATGGTTCAACGACTTGCAGGCGGAGTCAGCGATTAAACGACTCGCAGGCGGAGTCAGTGGTTCAAGTACTTGCCGGCTGAGTCAGTGGTTCAACGGCTCGCAGGCGGAGTCAGTGGTTCAACGACCCGCAGGCGGAGTCAGTGGTTCAACGACTTGCAGGCGGAGTCAGCGATTAAACGACTCGCAGGCGGAGTCAATGGTTCAACGATTAACAGGCGGAGTCAGTGGTTAAACGACTCGCAGGCGGAGCCAGCGGTTCAACTACTCGCAGGCAGTCAGTGGTTCAATGTTTTCATTACAAAATCGGCTACAGAGTTCAGGTTTGCTGTGCTCTAGTTCTTTCCAATCATTTATCTTCATATCTGCAGCGTATTCCAATCCATTTATCTTCATATCTGCAGCGTATTCCAATCATTTATCTTCATATCTGCAACGTATTCCAATTCATTTATCTTCATATCTGCAGCGTATTCCAATCATTTACCTTCATATCTTCAGCGTATTCCAATCATTTATCTTCATATCTGCAGCGTATTCCAATCATTTATCTTTATACCTGCAGTGTTGTAGTCCATATCCCAATCATAAACCTTCATATCGTCAGTATTGTAGTCCATATTCCTATCATTTATCTTCATATCTGCAGTTTTTTAGTCCATATTCCAATCAATTATCTTCCTATCTGTAGTGGTGTAGTCCAAATCCCAATCATTTATCTTTATACTTGCAGAGTTGTAGTTCATATCTCAATTATTTATCTTCGTATCTGCAGTCCAATGTTCCACTCAGTTATCTATCTTCACTCAGACCAATCCATCCATCCATCCATCCATCCATCCATCCATCCATCCATCCATCCATCCATCCATCCATCCATACAAACTTCGTTGAAAGAGTTATTAAGACAAAATATTTAACTTATTTGTCAGTCTAAATAACTTCGGAATTTCACCATGTAAAAGACAAATGAGTAGTATTCATTTAATATTACTTCATTATTGTGCTGCTATGAAAACTGGCACTATTTTATGTTGAGAAATCGACCTTGCATGGCGCAGACCTACACCATAAATTCATAACGAACTACTTTTTTTCGTTTCTGCTATTTTTATCTCCAGCGGGAAAATCCCCGCGTATTCCTACTCTCATGTGTTCATTAATGGCATCAGTTGCTCCCAACGGGATCTGCTATATGAGTGAGTCATTGAAGATATCGAAAATATTCATCTCTCTAGGGCACAAAATTATGAGTTTTGCTTGTTTTTTTTTTTTTTAAGCTTCGTTTTTTTTCCTCTTCCATATTCCGTTTTCATCTTGATGCCCAAGGGTAGCAATTTGGACTGCAGAAAATTGCGAAAGTATTGGAGGCCGATGCCTCCAGTTACATTGGAATGATGGGATTGCTGGAAACAAAAAGTCGAACTAAAATTAATTCTTCGCTGTCTATTCTTACGGCAGTAATAACTAGTTGTTGAGCCTAATTTACCTATGTCGGTTATTTTGTTTCGTTTACGTTTTTTTTTCTTTTTTTCTTTCATGCTCTTTCTGCTGTAATTATTAGGAAAATTTGTAATATAAATAATTTTTTAAATACCGCTAATTTCCGTAGTGTTAAAGATGTATTCTTTGTGACTGATTTTAAAAAGTGTTTTTACTCAGTTTATTTCTTCTTATTTCTCGACAAAGACACTTTTCACACAATGCTGTAATACTAAAACAGTTATTATTATTATTATTATTATTATTAGTAGTAGTAGTAGTACCAGCAGCAGCAGTATCTTTCCTGCAGATAAAATTAGTCTCTGTTCATCTTTGTTTTTAATATTTTCTCATTGTAGTTGTAGTAGTAGTAGTAGTGTAGTATTTGTATTAGTAGTAACAGTAGTATTAGTAGTATTAGTAGTAGTAGTAGTAGTAGTAGGATCTTTCCTGCAGATAAAGTTAGTATCTGTTCATCTTTGTTTTTAATATTTTCTCATTGTAGTTGTAGTTGTAGTAGTAGTAGTAGTAGTATTAGTAGTAACAGTAGTAGTAGTAGTAGTAGTAGTAGTAGTAGTAGTAGTAGTAGTAGTAGTAGGAGTAGTAATAGTAGTAGTAGTAGTAGTAATAGTAGTAGTAGTAGTAGTAGTAGTAGTAGTAAGATCTTTCCTACAGATAAAGTTAGTCTCTGTTCATCTTTGTTTTTAATATTTTCTCATTGTAGTAGTAGTAGTAGTAGTAGTAGTAGTTGTAGTAGTAGTAGTAGTAGTAGTAGTAGTAGTAGTAGTAGTAGTAGTAGTAGTAGTAGTAGTATCTTTCCTGCAGATAAAGTTAGTCTCTGCTCATCTTTGTTTTTGATACTTTCCCAACAGCTAGATGACCCCAACTCCTGTTGTGTCTCATCTGTAGCCACGTCTAAATCTATATCTTTGTCTAGTCAGAGCTATTTTTGCCTTTTCATTGTTACCTTCGCCTTGCTACTGTCATTTTTGTCTTATCACTGTTGTCTTTGTTATGTCACTGCTATCTGTGTTCCTGAAATCTGTTTCCTAAATTATTCGAATGTTTCTTTAAAAAACATATGTTAGAAGATCTGTACTGACAATGTATTTTTGATTATGTATATGTCTGCGTGTGCATGTATGAGTGTGTGAGTGCTATGTTATTAGGTTAATTACTTCTTCTCTTTGATTTTGAATGTAATAGTTTAATCTTACACTCTTTTAGTATGTTTTTTTTCCTGATGTAATTTGTATATTTGTATTAATCGAATGTGTAGGAAGAGTGAAAGATAGAGTGATGAAGGGCAGAATGTAAGACGGGTCTGCGTGCCCAATTCTTTACCCTTTAAAAAAAAAGATTATTCATTCACTCATTCGTTTATTCCTGTCACTGCTATCTTTGTTTTATCACTGCCATCTTTGTCTTATCACTGCTACCTTTGTCCTGTCACTGCTATCTTTGTCTTATCATTACTGTTTTTGTCTTCTCACTGCTATCTTTGTATTATCACTGATATTTTTGTCTTGTCATTACTACCTTTGTATTATCACTGCTATCTTTGACTTATCACTGCTATCTTTGTCTTGTCACTACTATCTTTGTCTTGTCACTGCTATCTTTGTCTTATCAGTGCTGTCATTGTCTTTTCACTTCCATCTTTGTCTGGTAGCTATTATCTTTGTCTGGTAACTATTATCTTTGTCTGGTAACTATTATCTTTGTCTGGTAACTATTATCTTTGTCTGGTAACTGTTATCTTTGTCTGGTAACTATTATCTTTGTCTGGTAACTGTTATCTTTGTCTGGTAACTATTATCTTTGTCTGGTAACTATTATCTTTGTCTGGTAACTATTATCTTTGTCTGGTAACTGTTATCTTTGTCTCGTCACTACTATATTTGTCTTGTTACCGTTTTCCTTGTCTTATCACTCCTGTCTTTGTCTTGTCACTGTCATTTTGGTCTTGTCGCAGTCATCTTTTACCTTCTGGTCCCTTTTCGTTCTACCCTACAGCGCGCTGTTTAAAAACATTCTTTAAAAAATCATAACGAAACAATCTATAAATCTGTTTTTTTATCTTTGTTTTGTAAATTCAAATGTTAAATTACTATAAGATATAAATAAAGGACCATAGTCATTTCCGTGTTTAAAGAAAAAAAAATATGGTAGCTGAATTTCTTACTAATTTTTTATGTTGTTTTTGGAGTTTTCTTAGGCATTCAAGAGTTAACCTTTCCTCTGGCATTCGTTCACCAAGTCCAAACCAGCGCAGACTACGCTTTTGTCTAAAACAGAAAGTTTAAACAAATGATATGGAATATTTTAACTTAGTAGCTAGAATAGTGAGATTAAGAAGTCATAGAATAGTGAGATTGGAGAGCCACTGAATAGTGAAATTGAGAAGCCATAGAATAGTGATATTGGAGAATTATAGAACAGTGAGATTGAAGAGTCATAGAATAATGAGATTGAAGAGTCGTAGTTTAGAGAGTCATAGAATAGTGAGTTTGTAGACTCATAGCAAAGTGAAGCTGGAAAGTCAAAAGACAGTGAGGTTCGAGAGTCATTCGAATAAGGATTTCATCTTGCTGTGAAATATCAGACAGAGAGAGAGAGGGCAGATCGCTTGGCCAAAAGACGGCAAGAGAACTACAACAAACTCATGCATCGCCCACCTATAACCAGAAAAGGTTATAAAGAACCACGACAAAGATATACAATAAACCACAAACAATACCACACTATGGTATCTCATTCTAAACAGAAATGAGCAAGTTAGAGCTTTCTGTATAAGAAGTGGGCACAGCCGATTTTGAAATCACATGTGTATACAAAGCCCAAGCTAATACTGTATAACAGATCCCGAAAACTGCCGAACTGTAAAACAATGTGATTCGCCAGTTGGACTACGATTCGCCAAGTGGTCCAGTGTCTGTCGTTCTACATAAAAGTACCCTTCCCCCAAAAAACCCCACACATTAGATAGACAGAACTACAAACCAGAAGAAGAAGAAGAAGAATGAATGAATGAATGAATGAATGAATGAATGATCTTTATTTTTAAAGGGTAAAGAATTGGGCACGCAGGCCCGTCTTATATTCTGCCCTTCATCACTCCATCCTTCATTCTTCCCACAAGAAGAAGAAGAAAAAGAAGAAGAAGAAGAAGGCCAGTTTTGTGTGAGATGAATGTACAGCTGCATGGCTTGGAAGGGATACGGGAAGGAGATAGCTGGGCAGAGATAGTAAACATAAAAATTACTCCGCTTCTAAATTGAATGATGGCGTAATAGCACGCTGACATGGAAGAAAGAAAAAAAATGCTTTCTCCCTGACCATGCTGGCCGTGGAGAGTCAATGAACGATCCCCGGGAAATGCAGCTATAAAAACAAGGATCGGAGAAAATGAAGGCGAAAGAAAACTGCCGAGCTAAATTGAAGCTGGACGTTGAGGGGGTGGGGTGGGGTGGGGGTGGGGGTTTAGAAGGGATGCAGAGGGGGTGAAGTATTAGCAAAATAATGATATAAAAAATGTTTCGGGGGAATTCTGGGCTGGAGTTTAGTGGGGGCATTAAATGAGGTGAGGTCACTGGAGTTATGCTGGGGCTTGATGTATTCCAAGCTGCCTAGCAGGACTTAGGCCGGTCTGCACGAGAACGTGGCGAGGCTTTATATGACAGGTCCTGAGGGAGGTGCTGTTGTCATAGTTTGTTGTTAGGACTTCTCGTGACACGGGTGTTGTATATGTTTGGTGTAGAGGGGTTGTTTTTATGTTGTTTTGATATGCTCACACCAGCAAGTAGCTGTCAATATTTTGAACGTTAAATTTGCCTTGGTCCGTCCATCCATCCATCCATCCATCCATCCATCCGTTCGTCCATCCATCCATCCATCCGTTCGTCCATCCGTTCGTCCGTCCGTCCATCCATCCATCCGTCCATCCATCATATGTCTGTTAGTCCGCCCGTCCGTCCATCTATCCATCCATCCATCCATTCGTCCGTCCGTCCATCCATCCATCCATCTATCCGTCCGTCCGCCCGTCCGTCCGTCCATCTATCCATCCATCCATCCGTTCGTCCGTCCGTCCGTCCATCCATCCATCCATCCGTCCGTCCGTCCGTCCGTCCGTCCGTACATCCATCCGTCCGTCCGTCCGTCCATCCATCCATCCATCATATGTCTGTTAGTCCGCCCGTCCGTCCATCTACCCATCAATCCGTTCATCCATCTATCCATCCATTCATATCTGCCTGTCTATCTGTCCGTCGGTCCATCTATCTTTCTCACATCTTTTCGGTTATATTCGGTCTCTCGTTTCTTAATTATATTTTAAATATTAATAAAACCAGTAATGTACACACACACACACACACACACACACAAAACCAAACGAATTCTGGTTATGTAAAAATATAAGAGAACTGACAATTTAAAAGAAAAGAGACATGAACTGGAATACACAGTTTTAAAAATAATAATAATAATAGTAATAAAAATGCGAAATAAAAACACTGATAGTGACGATAGTGAAGAAGAACGAAGGTGAAGATCCTAGAACAACGGCACAGATGACTCAAAAGACGGGGGAAGTATGTGAGCGCAGAGAATCAAAAGAAGATTGGGAGGGGGTGAGGGTGGGGAAGAGAGCAGAGAAAGGCGAGAATGAGAAAATGAGGTCTTCCCATTTTCCGGAATGAAGCTTACTCAATATCACACGTAATCAAGGCCGTAGCTGCTTGGCGATTGGTCTTTCCCAGGATGACCTGACCTGTCACGTGTTATGTTGACAAACACGCGCGGAATTTTGTTAAAAAGTAGGAGCATTTTTTTTTTTAAGGAAGGAGACAAAAAAAAAAAAAACGAATTATCCGGGAGTTTTTTAAACGGTGTTTTTAAAGAGGAAACTAAAAGAATTTTTATTTTGAACACATTTTTTAATGAAAAGTAAATGAGGAATTTTTTTTCAAAGAGTACATGACATTAATGAGTATATACATAAACAGCTGAGAAACACATAAATGCCTTTAAATGTAAATGCTGCAGAAGAGTTATTCAAATATCATGGGAACAAAAAAGATCAATTATATCCATACTACAATAACTTAAACAGAGAAAACTTAAATATTTTGGACATGTTAAACGTCATGATAATCTAGAGAAGACCGCCTTGGAAGGGTACATAATGGGGAAAAGAAAGAGAGGAAGACCAAGGCGAAGATGGCTGCAAGACATCGTTGATAATCTGCAGGGCATCTAGCTTACAACCGAGAGGCCTACATGAGAACTGTTAGGGAGGCAAAGTTCCTCAAGGGACATGGAAATTACTAACTGACATAAACTGAAAAGTAGCCGACCCGAAAGAAGAAGACCTTTGAGATAGTTTGGACAAAATATTAACGCTATCACTCAGGGGGCTTTCCATGCTGTGTCAGTATAAACTGTGGCGAGAAAGACACAGGAAGGAAATTGTAACTGAGAGAAAATTGGGTTTGACTAGAAATGTGTTACCTTTCAGTGTGTCTAGATCAGTGTTCCCCAAGCTTTTTCAGTGTATCTAGATCAGTGTTCCTCAAGCTTTTTCGAGACGACTCCCTCTTTTCTCCCAGGCCATATCCGCCCCCCCCCCCCATGTACAATGATGTATTAAACTAGAATAAGCTTTACACAACTAAAAAACTCCAGCAAGCAAACCAGTTTATTTAACAATATGAAGGGGTACATTTATAACTCACCTACTGCATTATTTTGTCAGCTTTTAATGTGATGGATGAGTTTCATGTAGGGACACAAGTTTCTCAATATCAGGTTGAAAAGTTCTAATAAAGGAGGTATTATTGCCCTCTTTTCTTCCACTACCCCCCCCCCCCTCAACTGACCTTTTTTCTTTCACACCCCACACCCCCAGTCTTTTCCACCGCACACAGGGGTATTATCGCCCACTTTGGGAAACACTGGCTAAATATAGGTTTGAGTGTTGATTGGCATAGGTGTGGAAGATCCACCAGCACTGGCAATGTCATCTGGAGTTAAAGACTTAACAGTGAGGTATGAGAAACGCTTGGGGAATTAAGAAATAGAAGAAACTATATGAAGATTTAAGATGGAGACACTTGTAGAAATAAGAAATAGAAGAAACTATAGGAAGCTTTAAGATGGAGCGATTGGGGAAATAAGAAATAGAAGAAACTATAGGAAAATTTAAGATGAAGACGCTTGAGGGGAAATAAGAAACAGAAGAAACTATAGGAAGATTTAAGATGGAAACGCTTGAGGGAAATAAGAAATAGAAAAAAAACTATAGGAAGATTTAAGATGGAGACGCTTGGGGAAATAAGAAATAGAAGAAACTATAGGAATCTTTAAGATGGAGACGCTTGGAGGAAAGAATAAATAAACGAAACTATAGGAAGATTTAAGATGGAGAGTTGATAAACAGGAAGAAAAGAAAGGAAGAGTGAGACGGATGTCAAGAGTTAAGGAAAAGCATGTGACACAGACGCCATGGATCTGCGGCACCAGCCCACAACCCTGTGATGAATGGTTGTAATGATCTTTTTTTATAAATCCTCTTTGTGGTGATTCGTTTTAAAATAGATCTTTGGTATGATTTTTATAAAGATTTTAACATTGATATTTGTAATGATCGTTTATAAAGATTATAATAACGGTCTTTGCCACGAATTCTTAGTTAAGAGTTTCATAACGATCTTTGTAGTGATTTCTTCTTGTAAATAATTTGATAACGAAATTCTCACGATTTGTAAAGAATGTGACAACGGTCTCCGTTATGATTTTTTTTGTCTGTGTTTTGGTAAAGATTTATTAAGAGAGATCTTTGTCATATATATATATATATATATATATATATATATATATATATATATATATATATATATATATTAGGCAGGTCTGCATAAAAGTCATTGGAAGCAGCAGAAATGTGGTTTATTAGAAGAATGCTGCGAATTACCTGGACAGCAAAAAATAACTAATGGAGAATGTTTGAGAAGAGCTGGAGATACAAAACAATACTGTCAAAAAAATAAGAGAGGGACAATGTACTTTCATAGGACATGCAATGAGAAGAGGGGGCATTGAAAATATTATAACAACAGGAAAAATAGAAGGAAGAAGATCAAGAGGAAGACCAAGAGAAATGGTACTGGACAGTCTGACGGGATGGTGTGAGAGGAGATCACCAACTGAACTGATGGCCTACATGAAGGATCGTGTACTGTGGAGAAGCATAATAGCCAACGCCAGTCGGCACGGCACCTGATTATTATTATTATTATTAATCATTATTATCATTATTATTATTGCTAAGATTTTTAACATTATTTTTTAAACGATTCTATTTACGATTCCTGTAATGACTCCGGGGAAAAGGATACCAACTGAAACCAAGCAATATGATTTTGCTGGGTGTCATTACTTCCCCTAACAAATAGCTTTTGAGCAGGCTCCACCAGCTATGTCGTACGTCGCTAGCACTTTGACTAAGCTCATTAACATCGGCTTAGTTTACTCTAAAGATGGGCCATGGCCGGTAAAAGAGCAAACATGGTTTTGCCACCTGCGGTAACAATGGGTGTGAGATTAGGTGAATATAACCCTGCCTTTTCAAACTTGTTCCTTTCGTAGACAGACAGACAGACAGACAGACAGATATGACAGACAGACACACAGATAAACATACAGACATGACAGGCAGACAGACATGACAGACAGACATACAGACATGACAAGCAGACAGACAGACAGACATGACAGGCTGACAGACAGCTATGCATACTGAAAAGGCTATGTATTTATTGTTTCATGATCTTTCTGTGAATTCCAGTTTGAAAATAAAATACAAGTTAAATATAAGCACTGTATTGCTGATGATAATACGGCGAATGTGTTTGTTACAAGGTTCTCAACTAACTAACCAACAAACTAGTCAACTAACTAAACTAACCAACAAACTAGTCAACTAACTAAACTAGTCAACAAACTAACTAATTTGCGCTTCATCATTCCCTTATCTTTATCCTTCTGTTATCTTTATTTCATCGTGTTATCTCTTCATGTATGGTTTGCTTTGTTATTCACCGCTTCATTGTCTTAAGTTCTTCTTTCGTATTTCAAGTATCTTTGCTCAGTATTTATATTTCCATCTTCTTCTTCTTACTCTTCGTCATCTTCGTCTTCGTCTTCTTGTGATCTTCAGTTTATCTTTCTTCTTTCCCTTATCGTTAAGTTCCCTTTCATTTTTCGTCCAAACCCCTCTGCACTATCTTAGCCTTCTCCACTCTCGTTTTTTCCGCAGGCTCACACAAGCAAACACATAAACAAACACACACACAAACATATATACAAACATTTACGCACACAAACACGCACACACAAACACTCATACACGCAAACAGGCATGCACAATCACACAACAAATACATATACCAACACTGACGCACGCACAAACACTCACACATACAAACACATATACAAAACACTCATGCACAAACACACAATAAACACATATAAACACTCGCACATACACACACAAACAAATATATATATATACACTTTTTCCCACTTGCCAACTTGGCCACACGCAACCCCCACGTCTCTGTTAACACCACTGAATGTTAACTTCACGCTAATATCACCTCACCAGCCTATTGTAAATGTTTAATGAACATTATACCACGTTTGTGAACTTGACACGGTCTCCAGACAACTACCACAATATCAAAAATTCACAGAACATAATTCTAGAACCATTTTTCAATACACTCTACTCTCCGTCTTCATTTTTTCCCCTTAAATTTATTTTAAACTTCCCTTACCCTCAAATTACCATTAAGACCCTCCTTCATGTTTTATTTTGGAATGCAGAAGGATTCGGGGTTTTTTTTTTCTTTTAACCAGAAAACCAACGTAATGTTGGAATAAGGTCCTTACGTGGCCGAACTGGAAAGAAACCAGGCACATGGACGCGGGGTGGTGCGCTGCAAACGGCCACCTTGGATTGCGGGTTGTGAAATTCAATTAGTACACGCTTTTAAATTGGATTGAGGGTTTGACGACAGTCCTGGCCAATGCACAGTTCTTAATTTGCATCTGCCAGCTTGGGTCACGTGTGTGCGTGCATTTGTCCGGTTGCGCAGCGCATTCGTTGTCGCTTTGTGTGTGTGTGTGAGTGTGTGTGCTTGCTATATCGGTATGGGCTGTGAGAAAAATATCTACGCCACAACTGGTTAGACAGAAGTATTTTATGTATATAGATGAAATTTCCTAAAAAATATGTATATATATATTCTTTATGCACAGCTAGCATATGGCGGAAATAGAAATAGCAGCAGGATCGGAAAAAACGGGCTAAAAAATGCTTGTCAGTCATTATGCATGTGCCATGCGGAACTTTGCCTCCCTAACAGCTCTCATGTAGGTCTCTCGGTTGTAAGCAAGATGCCCTGTTGCTAATGCATACATTTGCAGATTATCAACGATGTCTTGCAGGCATCTTCGCCTTAAAATTGCTTGAAATCGTGAAATATAGGCCTTGCACAGATATTCAACATCTTCGGAGTGAAAATATCATTTGTTCAGAAAAAGTGAAAGAGAAATGTGTTTTAAAATCAGATGGGCTGAGGACTACGGTAAAACCTAGTTCTATTATCAGAGGGGTATAGGGTACAGTTATATATATATATATATATATATATATATATATATATATATATATGAAAGATAAAAGGTGAGAAGCAATGACAAAAGAGGCAATGAGATGAGATGAGCACGTAGAAAAGTAAAAATTGTGGAAATACAAGGCATTACTTGCTTCACTTCGTTGCCAGGTGGACCTCCGCCTGTTAAGTGCTCCTTTGTGTTTTATAAGTTGTTTCAGTTCTTTTATTCTCCTTGATAAAGGCATGTTGCCGAAATATTGGTCTGTTATAGATTTTTTTCAGACTTTTACGTGGTCTTCTCATTGCCTCTTTCATATATATATATATATATATATATATATATATATATATATATATATATAAAACCACACAACACTTCTAATAATTTGTACCCTAGCCATAAGCAAAAGCAAAGAAGCACAGAGAAATGATCATTAGACCCAGCTTGGATCAACGATGGGTCTCATTACAAGGGAGGAGGAATTATAAGACAACAGAACTGTAGAGTGGGTTTCTCAAACACTAGCCAGACCTATCCCCCCCCCCCATCCGACTCGGCTAGCGTAGTGGCTAGAGCACTCGTCTAGCAACTGAATGGTCAAGGGTTCGAAACCCACGTGAGCGGGATTTTTTTAACACCAATAAGGCCCCGAGGTCGACCCAGCCTCGTGAAATGGGTATCAGAGAAAATCTGGGAAGGAAAGGCAGCGAGGAAAGGAACTGGTCACCCTACCTCATACGCTGATGACCCAGCATAATGAGGTCTCTAACGCTTCATCCCCTACGACATTTGCTATGGGACTACCTTTTTCTTTTTACCTACTTTTCGACTGTTAAGAATGTAAATGCTACAGAAGAGGTCTTTAAATATCATGGACATAAAAAAGAACACATATATCCATACTTCTTACATCCTTCCCGCGCCGTTAAATGTCACATAGAGCCCGTGTAGTTGTTTGCCAAGTTTTCCTGTTCTCTGGGAGTCTTTCAACCTCATTAAGGGATGCCCACTAAACTGGCTTTTCTTAACAACAACATTAAGGGATGCCCACTAAACTGGCTTTTCTTAACAATAACATTAAGGGATGCCCACTAAACTGGCTTTTCTTAACAATGTCCTCTTTAGAGTTTCACGCGGTCGACCTCTTTTTCTTCGCCCTGTTGTGCCCCACTTGATAGCTTGTTTTGGTATTCTCTGATTCTTTCTTCTCATCACATGGCCTACATATGTCCATCTTCTTTTTCTGATCACCCATGAGACTGGTTGTTGTTTGCTTATCTATCTTATCTCTGCGTTGTTCTTGAATTCGTTTCCCTTTATACCAGATATTTTCCTTAGGCATTTGTTTTCAAAAGAGTCTAACTTGTTGTCTATTTCTTTAGTTGTTTTCCAACTTTCGCATGCATAAATGAGGGTGGATAATACATTTGAATTGAATAATCTTAACCTGGTTTTTGTGCTTATAACTTTTGAATTTCATATGTTCTCAAGATTTTTGAAGGACAATGCTGCTTTTATATCCATACTAAACGAACATAATATTGAAAAAAGGTTGGCTAGTAAAGAGAATTAAACAGAGAAAACTTAAATATTTTGGACACATTAAACGTCATGAGAATTTAGAGAAGACCGTCTTAGAAGGGTACATAATGGGAAGAGGAAAGAGAGGAAGACCAAGGTGAAGATGGCTACAAGACACCGTTGAGAATCTGCAAATGGATGAATCAGCAGCAGGGGCATCTTGCTTACAACCTAGAGGCCTATAGGAGAGCTGTTAGGGAGGCAAAGTTCCGCAAGGGACATGCAAATGACCGACTGTTCGACTTAAGAGAAATGAGGACTGTGGGAACACTAGTTCTGATAATGAAATTAGATGGAGGTGTATTGTTACATCCAGCTGGAACCAAATGTAAATTCTTTTTTTGTCTAAACTACCTTACATTTCCATCTGGTTCTCACCCCTTTCTATTTCTGCTGTTTATGGCCAACTTTCTTGTCTTAGACCATCTCACTTTTCTGCATTCTCTCATTCTTCCCACGGGCGATTTATGCTTTATTTTCCAATCCTTCCCGAAGAATAGAAAATCACTAGAAAAGAGAATAACAGAATTTGAAATGAGATGTTACAGAAGGGTACTTAGAATATCATGGATAGAACGAACTTCAAATAAAGAGATAATGATGGAATAAGGTGTCGCAGAAAACTGGCTCGTTAACCATAGAAACCTAGAAAGCTGAGATACTTCGGCCACCTCAAGAGACACAACAGTTTGGAGAGGTTGGTAGTAGAAGGCATAGTGCCCGGCAGAAGAGAAAAAGAACGACCTCACCGCAGATGGAAAAGAGAATAAGGTGGACTCAGGACATCACAGAAAGTCCGATGATGTTACTGCGAGACGCCGGTCAACTGACGCAAGACCGTACTGCATTAAAGAAGGCTGTGAGAGAGACAACGTTCTGGAAAGGACGCACGTCACATGAAAGAATGAATCATTTCTATCCTTATTTTTCTCTGTAGCCCATTGTAGGCTTTGTTAGCTCCCTTGTCTAGGCATCCTAAGCAAGCAGTCTTGTCCTATCAGTGTTCTCTATTCTTTCTTAACCTTCCTCTATCCACCCATCCCCATACTGTCTTCTCACTCTTTTATCATCTACGCCATCTGTGGAGGGGGAGCTTTATCTAGGCCTATGTGTGATGGAGGCAAGCTGGAACTATCTGGGGCAGAATGACATGTTGTTTATCATGTGTTACCCTTTGTTGAACCTCCCTTTACATCATTTCTCAGCCAATCGCTGGCTTTCACTTTTTCCTCTACTACGTCTATCTGGGCGCATTTTGTGCCGTCTTTCTTACTAAAGGTAAAGGTAAGGATAGTCCCATAGCAAATGCCGTAGGGGATGAAGGGTTAGAGACCTCATTATGCTGGGCCGTCAGTGTAAGAGGTAGGGTGGCAAGTTCCTTTCCTCGCTGCCTTTCCTTCCCAGATTTTATCTGGTACCCATTTACGAAGTTTGGTCGACCTCGGGGCTGTATTGGTCGTAGAAAAATCCCGCTCAGTTGGGGATTCGAACCCTCGACCATTCGGTTGCTAGATGAGCATTCTAACCACTACGCTAGCCAGTCTCCTCTTTCTTACTAGGAGGCAAAAAAAAGCAAAGTCTATATTTGTTATCTATTTTTCTTGTTTTATCTCTTGGATTGTTTGTGTATGTGATCCTTGGAAAAGCCTTTTGCGGAAATATTGGATTGTTGTATGCTCTTCATTTGCAAGTGCTAATCTTTCTTTCTGCCATTCTTCTTTCTACCTACTTTCATCACTCTTTCTATTTCTCTCTCTCTCTCTCTCTTTCTCTCTCTCTATCTCTATCTCTCTCTCCTTTGTACAACTGAACCATACATTTCCAACTGACTTCACCGTAAACACCCTTCTTATAAGATACATTTTCAACAATTCTGCTCAGGATTTGGCAAAAAATAGCTTTTAGTCCTTAGTGGTCTATTTTTCCTTATGTCAGACTCTGTCAAAAATAGTCATTTTCTGCCCAATTCAACTCCAGCTCCACAGCCCTGCGTGACAAACGGTTATCATTATCGGCTATCGTCGCGTTGTTATCTCTGAACAGGATAACGACTCGATCGATTGTACAGAATAACAAGAAAACAGGCTCCATCCCTCTCCCATACACGCATCTTTACACTTGCCCCCCCCCCCCCCAAACCCCTCTCCCCACCCCAAAACTATTATGTAACGTTTCCATAAACAAATATTTTTTTCTTCCTTAAAGAAATACATCCGAATTAAAACTACATGAGTCATTTGTTAAGCACCTATTAATCACACGTGACATTCGATCTATTTTTATAAGCCACACGTGACCGAGCATGGCGATCACGTGACCTGAGGCGAAAGCAAGGAATCAAATTTGGTTTATTGCCTTGTACGATCCGCTGTAAATTTCCCTTGTTGAAGAACAACTTTTTAAAAAATGTTTATTTCTTTCTGTTTTTTTTCTTTCTCTCAAAAATGCTGCTTGTTTGTATTTACATTTACTTGTAAAGCGTTTTCTTCCCAACAAGCGGAAGGAGCAGGAACTCCATTTTTGAAATTGGAGATAATCTAATGTTCCTTTCGATTGATTCAGAGTTGTTTCCCCTTGCATTCGTCTGTCAATGATTATTTGGCTGTTTGTATGTTTGCTTGCCCGGCTACAGCTGGGTGTAGCGAAGCTATCAGTGAAACGATTTCGGATGCGCGTTTATTGGTCACGTTCTGGCCCGGGTCGGTTGGATAGCGCGATATTTGAAATAAAAATGGAGGTAGCTGTGTATCATTGTCTTGCAGTGTCCGCAAATGAAGATTGGCTAAATACGTTCAGAATTCTTCAGCTGTGGTAGCTGTGGTGGCTGCGATGGCGGATTAAGGTTTATATCTTAGGGGCCCGATAAGGCAGGGAGTCCGATGTCTTAAAAATGTATGCGAATATAGATTATTGTTTCATTTATGACTATTATTGCTGCAACAGAAGTCCATGTTGCCAGAAAAGCTGACGTGTATGTTGTGTTTGGTCTGCGTAGTACAAAGTGGTATAGTAATAGTAGAGATCACTACTAGAGGAGAATCTGGCCAGGTATCAGGAGATAGATGGTACAGACTGAAGGGGCATGGGGATGGGAGGCTTTACTAAGTTTAGCTTAGGGGCCAGGATGGACTAGTGAAAGTTTTTTTTTTTAAACTGGAGCTCCGAGCTGACGTTATTTGCAGCCAATGTCGGGAGATGTTGATTGGGAGTGGGTTACTATGGTTACTTGTTTTTTAGCCCCTGACTGGAGTTACAATGCAAGAGGATGTGCAATGCTTCTTTAGCAGACTCCACCACCATGAGGACTAATCTCGGCCTGTGAGTCATGTTAGGCCTGTTACTGGGGGGGGGGGGCGGGCTGGGGGTGGGGGGTTGTGCCAACGGAGAAGTAGAACAGTGGTCGGCTATGGTTCGCGAACCCTGAATGCCAGCCAGTCAGCTATGGACGGCTGATTGTCCAAACTGGACAGGGTCTTCCCCCACCTGTCAAACCAGACAGCATCTTCCCCACCTGTTAAACCAGACAGCGTTTTCCTTCACCTGCCACACCAGACAGCATCTTCCCTCACCTGCCAAACCAGACAGCGTCTTCCCTCACCTGCCAAACCAGACAGCATCTTCCCTCACCTGCCACACCAGACAGCGTCTTCCCTCACCTGCCAAACCAGACAGCATCTTCCCCACCTGTCAAACCAGACAGCATCTTCCCCACCTGTCAAACCAGACAGCATCTTCCCCACCTGTCAAACCAGACAGCGTGTTCCCTCACCCGCCACACCAGACAGCATCTTCCCTCACCTGCCAAACCAGACAGCATCTTCCCCACCTGTCAAACCAGACAGCATCTTCCCCACCTGTCAAACCAGACAGCGTGTTCCCTCACCTGCCAAACCGGACTGCATCTTCCCCACCTGTCAAACCAGACAGCATGTTCCCTCACCTGCCAAACCGGACTGCATCTTCCCCACCTGTCAAACCAGACAGAGTCTTCCCTCACCTGCCAAACCAGACAGCATCTTCCCTCCCCTGCCACACCAGACAGCGTCTTCCCATCCCTTCTTAAACAAATATAAAATGTATAGATATTGAAAAGTGTGCAATAATTTATCGATTAAATTTTTAAAAAACTGTCAAAATATGACAGAACGCCTGACTCCCATGCGCCATCCTAGTTCATAAAAACTGCTCTGTTATGTATCAAACTCTGCCAGGCGGTCTTTATGTTTCATTCATGTTATAAATATGAACATAATTTTCACATTATTGAATTTCGTATTGATCTAGTCCTTTTCGAAAAAGAAAAAAAGAAATAATAAGTGTAAAACTCAAAATGTAGGCGTTGGTGAAATCACGCAACGAGCTTTGAAATGAACATTTCCTTCTTTTTTTTTCAGCGAAAAACGAAACAATGCATATTTTAAGCTTTTCCCTGTATCTTAAAATTATTACTCCGCAGCAATGAAACAAACTATTTGTACGGCGGTGGTTTCATAAAGCCCTCCAAATGTACAACAACATGCAGGAATAAAACATACATGTCTTGAGGGGAAACAAACCAGATGGAGATGGATATGGACTGGACATATTCTGCACGTGAAATAGAATAGACAGACCAATAGAAAATATTTTGTTTTCTTTCTCACTTAACTTTTCTATACCAGGTTCAGAGTTTATTTAAGGTCACTTAACTTTTCTATACCAGGTTCGAGGTTTATTTAAGCTTACTTATACCAGGTTCGGGTTTTATTTACGGGGAGCAGGGGAATGGACTTGAGATTGAAGGATTAATGGGCACTTATCTAGAGCAGTCAGCCGCCAAACTCTGGTAGAAATATTGAAGATTGGATCGAAGCACATACGGATAATTGTCCGATATCCAATGATCCATGGACTAACTAGAATAGTCGTCACGAGGCATGCAGGATGGGGTTTTATTTTTGTCCCATATATATATATATATATATATATATATATATATAGATATATATATATATATGCTAAACCGGGATTCAATTCAAATATAATATCCACCCTCATTTATGCATGCAAAAGCTGGAAAGCAACTAAAGAAATAGACAAAAATTAGACTCTTTTGAAAACAAATGCCTAAGGAAAGTACTCGGTATAATTTGGAACGAATTCAAGAACAACGCAGAGATAAGAAAGATGAGCTAACAACAACCTGTCTTGTGGGTGATAAAAAAAGGAGATGGACATGTGTCGATCACGTGATGAGAAGAAACGATCAGAGAATCCCAAAACAAGCTATCAAGTGGGACACAACAGGGCGAAGAAAAAGAGATCGACCACGTGAAACTCTAAAGAGGACATTGTTAAGAGAGGCCAAGTTAGTAGGCGTATAATCCCTTAATGAGGTTGAAAAACTAGAAGAAAACAGGAAAACGTAGCGAACTACCATGAGAGCCCTGTGTGACATTTAACGGCACGGGAAGGGTGTAAGATACCAGGATTAGAACCCGTATCTCCCAGATGAGATAGTGGTGCTCAAAGCACACTCTGTTTGTCACCTTTTTTCATGATGCAGTATTCAGCAATAGTCGTTGTATGAAAGAAGAAACAGAAAAAATAAGTGTGCTAGAAGGACTGGAGATTTGATCAAGACCCTTCCATGCCCTCTAGAAATTTCTACTTATCTATCTGCCTAAATGTATATTGTCGCTTGCATGCCTATCTATCTATCTATCTATCTATCTATCTATCTATCTATCTATCTATCTATCTATCTATCTATCTGATGCTTGCCATGCATTTAATATTTTTCAAACACGTTTCCTCTTCTTCTCTCTGTACAGTGCTGGTAGAACAGTACACCAACTATGAGGTCGCGCTGAACGACAAATGGGTCATGCGAGCAAGCACGGCTGTGCTTCGGTGCGCCATCAACCCGTTGTATGTCACAGACTACGTCAAGGTCATTGGCTGGACCAGAGGGGACAGGGAACTCTATTCAGGTGAGAGACCTAGAAAGAAAATCATTTTTGAACTACCTGAAATCCGCCAAAAAATGACCGGGAGAAGCAAAGTTTTACTCGATTATTCCCCTTACCAGACTTTATAAAGCTTATCTCGCCAGTGAAAACTCCAGTGGAGCAGATGTTATATACACAAATGGGTCCGTTGTAAGACATCAGAGGAGTTGCACGGGCATTCACAACACTCACACTTAGCTGGTGGAACAATCCAGGAAGCCACCTTCGCTATGACCTCAAGCAGTATGACGATGGAGGTGATGATGGCAGTAACGAAAGCATTCACCTGGCTGGGGTCACAAGACTACACCCGGGTCTTGATACTAATTGATTCAATGAGTATGATCCAGAAAGTCGAGGCAGACTCTGTACGCAGGCAGTGGCTTGAGTCATTGAAGAGATCAACGATTCGCAGAGTCACCTTTTATCTACGTTCACGGGCATACGGGCATCCAGGGAAATGAGAGAGCTGATAGGATGGGTGGCTCTGCCGTCATCATAGATGGACAACCACCGGATCGACCTGATATTGTTAACGCGCTCAGAGAGATAGGCGTAGTGGAGGACTTTGAAAGTAACGAACCCACATCGCTGCTTAGAGAGCTGGGAGTACAGACTAGCACGGCCAGAAACTAGAGACTTACTGGACGCACAAAGAGGGCCTGTCAACCAACACAGGACGGGCACTATCAGGCGCAGGACACTCATGGATATGTTGAGGGGATGATCTGAGCACTTATGGACATGTCCGGAGTGTAATGATGATGATCCAGACCTTAGACCAAAAAGATCATGGGAAATATGTGATTAAGAGATGATTATAAAATAGTTTTTTTATGATATGAAGATCAATACTGCCAAAGCAGAGACCATGAAAGTTAGCAGGAGTCCAACTGAACAGAGACAATGAAAGGTAACAGGAGTTCAAGCCACGTGAACAGAGACCATAAAAGTTAGTAGGACTTCAAGCCCAGTGAACATCTATATCGAAGGCAACAAAATCAAACAAGTTAAAGAATTCGAATATATCTTGGGTGTATGTTAACAGAAGCTGAGAGATTTGGCAGAGGAAATGAAGTCAGAAGACAAAGAGCTAACGCCATTACACACCAGCTATTCCCCGCTGCTTTCTCATCCTAACATACCACTTGAAACTAAAAGACAACTAATTAATAGCATAACTATACCAACCTCTAAGGTATGACAGGATTACCTTTACCTTTATACCAACCTTGTGCTACCAATGGCAAACAAGGGCACTAACCAAGAAACAGCAAAATAAAATATCCTCGTGTAAAATGACATATCTAAGAAAAGCAGCTGACGTCACTGGGGGAGGGGGAGATAAGCCAAGAAATGACGACACAATACAACTGGCAGGAACTACATCATGTCTATAATACATTGAGGAACAAAGAAGTGGTTTTGAATGACGCACATAGAGCCAGCCGCGATGGCCTTCAACCAAAGAACTACAGGGCACAGATCAAGAGGAAGATCCCGAAAAAGAAAAAGATGGATAGATCGTGTTACAGAAACGTTCGCGAGTTACAGCATGAACATCATTGAGGCCACTCATATGGTCCAAAAACGCCAGACTGCATTTCCCATCGACACTTCACATTGTAAGAGGTAGTGTAATCTACATCTTACATCCTTCCCGTGCCGTTAAACGTCACATAGGGACCGCATGGTAGTTCGTCAAGATGTCCTGTTTTTCAATCTCATCAAGGGATGTTATGCCCACTGAACTGGCTTCTCTTAACAATGTCCTCTTTAGCGTTTCATGCGGTCGACCTCTTTTTCCTCAGCCTGTTGTGTTCCATTTGATAGCTTGTTTGGGGATTCTCTGATTTTTTCTTCTCATCACATGACCGACATATGTCTATCTTCTTTTTCTGATCACCCATGAGACAGGTTGTTGTTTGCTCATCTGTCTTATCTCTGTGTTGTTCTTGAATTCCTTCCACTTTATACCAAGTATTTTCCTTAGGCATTTTTTTTCGAAAGAGTCTAATTTATTGTCTGTTTCTTTGGTTGTTTTCCAGCTTTCGCATGCATAAATGAGGGTGGATATTACATTTGAATTGAATAATTTTAACTTGGTTTTTGTGCTTATAACTTTTGAATTCCATATGTTCTCAAGATTACTGAAGGTCAATGCTGCTTTTGCAATTCCAATTCTAACTTCTTTTCAGCTGTCACCATTGTGGTCTATATAGCTGCCGAGATATGCAAAATGGTTTACTTCTTCAACAGCTGTTCCTTCTACGTATACTTGTCCTTTGTCGTTAATGAGAACCTTCATTATTTTTGTTTTATCCTTATTAATTTCAAGACCTATTTTACTAGCCACTGAGGCAGGGTATCTGCTTTTACATGCATTGATTTCATATTGTCGCTGATAAGAGTTATGTCATCTGCAAAATCAAGATCTTCCAGTTGGGTCTCTCAATGGCCGTTTTACCTGTGCAGCGTTTTTTCACTAGTGTAAGCTAGTAGAGTATAAAATAACACTGCAGTTTTTATGGAAAACAAAACAAATACATCCCACCTAAGGGTGATTTTGAAGTCTTTTCCTCTCTCGTCAAACATTTTACCACTGCACCAGGTATTTCATACAGGTTTTAGTTCATTATCAAACTTAAATGCAAAGACGTTCATACTGACATACAGCCAGGATATTGGATATAGCCAGCACAAGAGATTTTAAATTGCGCTTCGTATTTATAGCCCGGGAATAACTTTTTACATATGGGAAACTACTCTAGATGTCTTGAGATGCAGAAGTAAACGCCGGCAAATGATGGCGGTTAGTATTTGGTCAAGACGTCGTTTAACTCTGTGTATTTGCTTTTCGTTATCACTTGTTAGAAAAGCACCAAGTTCAAGCCAGCAAAATTTTGGGGGCAAAAAGACCTTATGTACATTCCGATGTTTCATTTAACTTCCATTTTTGCAGCTAACCGCGGGAAAAGGGGAAAGAGCAATGACGTTCGTTTTGACAATCAGCGACCCACAGCCGACATGCTGGGGCCCTGTTTGGCGAACAATAGCTGACCAAGACCCTATCTTACTTTTCCGTTGGTACCTCCAGTAACAGGCCTAGCCTGGCTAACGGGGCAGGGATCGCCATAGTCTCCATGGTGGTGGAGTCTGCTAAAGAGGCATTGCACACACCCGCTGCTTTTTAGCTGTACTCAAGGACCGAAAAAAAAAAATAGCTGCCATGACCCGCTTCCAAGTCGACACGGTGCTGTGCCTCATAACCTTTGCGGCATCGACTGCAAAGATCACCAGCTCAAAAGTTCCAGAGAGATGGACAAAACAAGCGAACCGTACACAATAAACTGATTTAATACGGATTCTCGGTATGGCAAAAAAGAAAAAAACATGGAGCACAGATTACCACATCCCCTCCGCCCAGTTTATCTAATATGGACGCCTGGGTAGTGAACCGAAACTCACCTCGTGACGAAGGTCAATGATTCGACCTGGGCAAGAGGTTCCTCAGTCAGTCCAGCAGTAGCCCCCTTCTGGAGCTGGGAAAGGAATGGCAATCATGAACACACTTTTTTTTTCAGCAGCAAAAAAGAAGAAGAAGATGTTGAAACACGGGCATCGTACAGGACTGGGAGTTGTTAAGGTGTTTGCACTTGCAACATGAAGTGTTTCTTGACAAAATCTTCTCAACAGACTCCACTACCAGAAGAATCAAATTGAGTCCTGCCCAGTGGGGCTGAACAGGCTTAAGCCTAGGGGCCCAGAATGGGGGGTGGGTGGTGGGGAAGGGCAGGGCCAGCATCAGGGCAAAAAATAATAACCGGAAATATGATAATTTCATGTAATAATCATTTACAATTATTATCACTACAGTAGCACATTGTGCTGTCCAAGAGACGGTGAATTATCATTTGTGTTTAGTCTATGTAACGCAGCCAACCATATAGTAAAAGTATAGATCATAATTAAAAGGGAATTGGATAATATAACAGTAGATGTGTGATATAGGTTGGAAGGAGACTGGCAGTTAGTCATTTCATCACCAGTTCTACCTGTCAATCAGGCTGAGCTTGTTACTGGAAATAGTAGAGGTCAGGTGGGATAGAGATATTGATCAGCTCTGAATTGCCTCCCCTGATAATTGTGTGATCGCCCAAGCGTGGATCATCATTTCTCTCATTCCACACAGTACTTGCATTTCCAGATCATCAGAGAATTTGTGTCGGAGAAAAAGGAAAGTAAAGCAGTGAATGGAGACACATGATAGACAACAGATACCCCCCAAAGACTCCATTCTAAAGTTGAATAGAGTACAACAAACCAGTTTTCAGACTTCAGACAGGACAATGCAGGCTACAAGCCCATCTACACAGACAGAAAGTCACTTAAACTCTACTCTGCACATGTCAAAACAGTCTCTGAACACCAGAACACATCCTGCAAATATGCATTCTCAACAGAGATCTCTAAGAGCCCAAATCTGTCCACAGAATAAAAGAACATGGATGGAAAACTGGGGCACACATGAAGAACTCCTACTGATGAGGGGATTCATGGAGGCAACCCATATTCTCATGATCATATGAAACTGAACATAGAAGAAGTTTCATAGATTAATGCAAATTACTAGTTCTTGTACGTCTGTAGAAGTAGATGAAATTTATTTATTTTTGTTTATCCAGATGGTCGAGTGAGTATTCTAAGGAATGGCATATTACACATACGTAATGTGCAAGATGAAGATACTGGGTTTCTGGCTTTGTATACGTGTGTTACAAGGAATATGCTCACGGGAGAGAACAGAACAAGCAGAGGGGCATCGTTACGTCTACATGGTATGTGATAATATTCAACTTTGTGTACATATGTAGTCTATATCTGTAGTTTGTGTCTTGAATGAATTAAACTTTTTTTTAGTCTATATCTGTAGTTTGTGTCTTGAATGAATTAAACTTTTTTTTGTGGTTCCTATATAGAACCATAGGGTTTGGCTTGTTGGTTCATTTCATTTGGCTAGTAGGTGCATATGTGTTTCATATATGCATGAGAATAATATTGGATTACAGTGATCATGTTAACCAGCAATTACCAATAAAGTACTGATAGAAAAAGAGAAGAACTATTGCATTTGTAGTTCATCAGTTACTGTAACTGTTTATATTTTAAAAGTAGATAGAAAAGAGCTGTTTTGTCCTGTCTCTTATACCATTCTCTTGTTAGCCACTATGTTGTGTTCTAAAACAGTGTTTCCGAAAGTGGGTGATAATGCCTCCCTGCGGGCATGGAAAGGACCAGGGGATGTGGTTGAAGAAAAGGGACAATAGGGGAGCATTGAGAGAAAACAAAGCAGCAGACAGGGACAGTAATACCTTCCTTCTTAGGCAGGGGCAGTAATAACTTCCTTCTTTGGCAGGGGCAGTAATGCCTTCCTTCTTAGGCAGGAGCAGTAATACATACCTTCTTAGACAGGGGCAGTAATACCTACCTTCTTAGGCAGGGGCAGTAATAACTTCCTTCTTAGGCAGGGGCAGTAATACCTACCTTCTTAGACAGGGGCAGTAATAACTTCCTTCTTAGGCAGGGGCAGTAATACCTTCCTTCTTAGACAGGGGCAGTAATACCTTCCTTCTTAGACAGAGGCAGTAATACCTTCCTTCTTATCTCTATTCAACCTGATATTGAGAAACTTGTGTCCCTGCATGAAACTCATCCATCACATTAAAAGCTGAGAGAATAATGCAGTAGGTGAGTTATAAATGTACTCCTTCATGTTGTTAAAATGGTTTGCTTGCTGGAGTTTTTAGTTGTGTAGTGTATATCCTAGTTTAATAGGCCATTGTATGAGTAGTGCATAAGAGGCAGGGGGAAGGGCTTATTGAGGATGTGGCGTTGGAGGGAAAGGGACAGCAGCCTGAACAAACCTGGGAAACACTGTACCAAAAGAACATAGTTCAGTACATCTTTATAATCCATGCAGTCTGGACGCAAACATGAGTGCTCTGATCTCCTCTTCAGTATCTCTTTCAGCTTATGGTAACTAACTGAACCCATTCTTTTGTTGGTTGACTGTCTCTTTGGAGCTCATGATGAATCGATCATTTTTTTTTTTTTACCACCCCAATCTTCAACCAAAACCCCCACCTCCCATCTCCTTCATTCTTGACAGTGCAGATTCACAATTGTCAGTCCCTTGTTTAACGAACATCTCTCATAGTGCTGATGATGTCTGCTTGATCCATTGTCTGCTCTTCCTTCCTCTATGACAGCCAGCCTGACCAGCTGATCTGCTCTTTCATTTCCCCCTTGACACCTGCATGGCCTGGTGCAGAACTGAAGATCAGTCATACAGAAATGAAGGTCAGTCAGTGGATCTGTGACATCTGCAGGGATTTGAGCCGCAGCTGCCTGAGGGAGAGACAGCATGAATTTTCATTGTGTGACTTGGTTGGAAATTATTAGAAATTAATGAATGTGAAAGAGTGCAGTGTGACATGAGCTGCATCGAAAATCTATTTTTATTTATTAATAATGTTATATTAATTACCTCCTATTGTCTTATATTCATCAATGTGTATTTATATTCCTATATATATTCTTTATCTAATTTGTATATAAGTACTAAATCAAATATGTGGCAAAAATGAAAGATGAGAGATGAAAGTTAGAATGTCAGATGGGCCTGCATACCCACTTCTTCACGCTTTGAAAATGAAGTACGTTCATTAGTTCCTTCCTTCCGCAGCTAACTTGCAGTATCAAAGGAGCAGATAAAATTCTGAACATGCTGGTCACTTCCTTCATATATGGAGGATGTTTAAGTTATCTGGTATTATATCTGTCTCCTGTATTGTCAGCCTCTCCCTGTGTTTCTGTTTATTCTTAGTGTGAGTTAGTCGCAGACCATTCTGCTTGTTTCTAAAAGCAGTGTAATTTACTGATGTTATTCCAGTCATCATGCTGACGATATGATTTTGCCTCTTCTTGTTACATTTGTTATTCTTCTCAGTCACCTCATTTTATCATGGGAGAGTTAATATTTAGTAATAATCATTTATTTCTTAGATATTGTCCTTTATTCTAATCTTATCTTCTTATATCTTATATCCTTCCCATGCCGTTGAACATCACATAGGGCTCGCAAAGTAGTTCGCCAATTTTTCCTGTCTTCGGTGAGTCTTTCAACCTCATCAAGAGATTTTATGCCTATTAATTTGGCCTCTCTTAACAATGTCCTCTTCAGAGTTTCACGTGGTCTGCCTCTTTTTCTTTGGCCTGTTGTGTTCCACTTGATAGCTTGTTTTTGGATTCTCTGATCATTTCTTCTCATCAAGTGACCAACATATGTCCATCTCCTTTTCCTGATCACCCATGAGACTGGTTGTTGTTCAGTCATCTATTCTAATGCCCAATATTTATTCATCAATTTTAGAACCTCCTGCTGGAGGTGTCCGTCCTGTCATCGATGATAGTCAGCCTACGGTTACCATCAGTCAAGGTGAGACCACGGAACTTCCATGTGCAGCAACTCAAGCTTATCCAACGCCAAAATTTTCCTGGCAGAAGGATGGTGTGGCCCTGACCTTTGAAGATTGGAGGCTGGCACAGAGGGGAGGGAACTTGCTGGTTAGAAATGCTACTGTGCATGACAGCGGGGAGTACATCTGTACTGGTGTCAACAACCATGGAGAGGATTCAGCTGTCACACAACTTATTGTTACATGTAAGTTTATTTTTACATACTACCCACTTCACACACCTTATTGTTACATGTAAGTTTATTTTTACATACAACCCATTTCACACAACTTATTGTTACATGTAAGTTTATTTTTACCTGTAACCCATTTCACACACCTTATTGTTACATGTAAGTTTATTTTTACATGCAACCCATTTCACACAATTATTGTTACATGTAAGTTTATTTTCACATACAACCCGTTTCACACAACTTATTGTTAAATGTAAGTTTATTTTTACATGCAGCCCATTTCACACAACTTATTGTTACATGTAAATTTATTTTTACATACAACCCATTTCACATAACTTATTGTTACATGTAAATTTATTTTTACATACAACCCATTTCACACAGATTATTGTACTTTGCTGAAATCTTTAAGTGAATGTATGTTCCAGCAAACCCTGTTACCCAGTTTATGTCATATCAGAGTCCTGTCCTTTATAATAACGTATTGTCATACATAAACTCTGTCATGCAACCTTATTGTGTAAGCACTAGGTCTTGTCACCTAACACATTTCCACACGTAGCGAGTCCTGTCATGGAACTTTTTGTCACACATGTTCTGTCACAAACATTATTATCATATGTAAGGCCTTTTTGTCCTCCCATACAAGTTATTTTCGCATGTAAATCCTTCCACACAAATTATTGTTATGTGTAAGTCTTCTCACACAGATAATTGTCATATTTAAGTCCTTTCACACAAATAATTGTCACATGTAAGTCCTCCTGCTCAAGTTATTGTCACATGTATGTCCTTCCACACAAATTATTGTCACATGTAAGTCCTCCCACTCAAGTTATTGTCACATGTAAGTCCTCTCACACAAATAATTGTCACATTTAAGTCCTTTCACACAAATAATTGTCACATATAAGTTCTCTGACAAAAATAATTGTCACATGTATGTCCTTTCACACAAATAATTGTCAAATTAAGTCTTCCCACACAAATATTTGTCACATGTAAGTCCTCCCACACAAATAATTGTCACATATAAGTCCTTTCATAATTGTCATATGTAAGTTCTCTGACAAAAATAATTGTCACATGAAAATCCTTTGAAACAAATAGTTGTCAAATGTAAGTCCTCCCACACAAATAGTTGTCACATGTAAGTCATCCCACATAAATAGTTGTCACATATAAGTCCTCTCACACAAATAGTTGTCACGTATGAGTCCTCCCACACAAATAATTGTCACATGTAAGTCCTCCCACATAAATAATTATCACATATAAGTCCTCTCACACAAATAGTTGTCACATGTGAGTCCTGCCACGTAAATAGTTGTCACATGTGAGTCCCTGTGACAAAAATTATTGTCATATGTAAGTACCATCACACAACCTATTGTAACAAGTAAATCCTGTCACATGGTATCATTGTGGTGTAGTGGTTAGTGCACTTGCCTGCCAATCAGAAGGTCCCTGGTTTGATTTCGCACTCATGTGGAATTTTTTTTGGACCAACAAGCACCAGGTTCAACTCAACCTAAAAAAAAAAAATGGGTACCTGGGGTTTCCATAGGAAAACAAAGACAGCAAGGACAGATGCTAGAATCCCTATCTCAAATGCTGTAGTGGCCTAGAAATGATGAAGGCACTACTACTTCACACCTCTTATAACATGCAAGTGCTATGGGACTTTAGACAGAAATCCTGTCATATACAAGTTATTTTCACATGCAAGTCACAGGTGTAGCTGAAGCTGATTCTCATTAGTTTGTGATTTCCCCATTAAACAGAAGTACAGGGTGCTTCATAAGTAACTGCACTAACTCAGTATCGATTCCAGTATCGTAGTGATATCTTAATGTCTGCAGTATCTAGCCACATCTACCTGCCGCAGTCATTAAGATATCACTTTGATACTGGATTCTATACTGGGTTAGTGCACAGTTATTTTCCAAATGCACTGTATAAATGATTATCATCCTTTGAGGGACAGATATTAACTTAACTATCATCCATTATTGTTAGAAAACAAGCATGAATTGACTGTTGTTTTATCCTGGAAAGCATGAATTAGCCATTATTAGTTTATGTTGTTCACTTACCAAGATCATGAATTGGCAGTCTTCCATTTATGATATGTACATGACGTGGATTGACTGTCAGCTATTTCTGATATGCATTAGGGCAAGATATGTTTCCACTTGTCATCCATCTATAATTCCAACAAACCTGAGTAGGCTGTCAGCCATTTATGGCTGCAAATGATTATGAACTGATTATCATTTTTATAGTATTAAACAGTTGTGAATTAATTGTCATTCTTTTCATGATGTTGATAGTTTGAGTTATTATCATTCATCTCATTTTACTGAAAAAAACTGAATTATTATCATCCTTTTTTTCATATTACTGAAACAGAAAAAGGTGTGAATTGATTGTCATTGATCTCACGCTGTTGAAAATGTGAGCTCATACCATTGTCTTTGCCACTATCTCAAGAAAAAAGGAAACAAGAAAAACCAGCTGTATTTTGGTACTGAATGAATGAGGGAATGGAGTCTCTAATCAGGGTTGAGCCAATGAAGAAGGGAATGGAGTCTCTAATCAGTGTTGAGCCAATGAAGAAGGGAATGGAGTCTCTAATCAGTGTTGAGCCAATGAAGAAGGGAATGGAGTCTCTAATCAGTGTTGAGCCAGTGAAGAAGGGAATGGAGTCTCCAATCAGTGTTGAGCCAGTGAAGATGGGAATGGAGTCTCCAGTCATTGTTGAGCCAGTGGAGATGGGAATGGAGTCTCCAATCAGGATAGAGCCAGTGGAGATGAGAATGGAGTCTCCAATCAGGGTTGAGCCAGTGAAGAAGGGAATGGAGTCTACAGTCAGTGTTGAAGAAGTCCAGCACCTGGAGGAAATCCTGGTTGGTTGAGAAGCCCCTCAGCTTCTACCAGCCCTCAGGATATCAAAAAGCCTGTAAACCATGCCATTGCACTGCCTCATAAAATGTCATACTGGCTAATAGTCCCTGATCTACTGAGGGTAACAAGAAGAACCAGTCATTGTGCTTATGGCATCCGGTCCAGTCAGATAGTAGTAGTTTTGGTACAGGAGGAAATTAAAGTTGACTTTGTTTACTGTTTCTGTATTTTCAGCTCCGCTTTCAGCACTTATTGAACCTGCGGAACAAGTTGTCGATGCTGGTCACGCCGCTCAGTTTAACTGCACCACTTTTGGCCATCCGATCGCTGCATTTGCCTGGTTCAAGAACGGCAGGCCACTAACAGGAAACAAAAGGGTGGTCATACAGTCTGACTCTGTTCTGGTGGTGAATGAGGTCAGTAGGGCAGACCAGGGCATGTACCAGTGCTTTGTGGGTAATGATCATGATTCAGCCCAAGGGACTGGACAGTTATCACTGGGAGGTGAGTTCATGTGTCAGTATATATAAACAAACCCATGATAACCTGATTGTTCTCAGATAGACTAACATCTCTATCTCTCCCTCTCTGAACCTTAAGTGCACAGGGCACATGGGGCTTCTACAAGGGTTTTCCACAAATGCCTGTCCTTTGCCTTTTTTTTTTTTCCTGCTCTTGTCCAGGTGAGCCCTCTATTGCTCAGCATCCTCTCTGTTGTTATTCTTCGTGTCTCCTTTGGTCTACCCTTACTTTTGTTCCTCTGTGGTGTCCATCTTAGTGCTATTTTTGGTAGTGAGTTGTCAGTCATTCGGAGCACATGTCCCAACCATCGCCAGCGTCTTTCCTCAGTAATTGCTTTCAGTGGTTTCATCTGCATAAGCCCATGATAATCTGATTGTTTGAGACAAGCTAATAATAGCTCTTGATAATCAAAATGTTTACAGATAAGCTAACATAATCTCATGATAATCTGAATGTTTACAGATAAGCTAACATAATCTCATGATAATCTGAATGTTTACAGATAAGCTAACATAATCTCATGATAATCTGAATGTTTACAGATAAGCTAACATAATCTCATGATAATCTGAATGTTTACAGATAAGCTAACATAATCTCATGATAATCTGAATGTTTACAGATAAGCTAACATAATCTCATGATAATCTGAATGTTTACAGATAAGCTAACATAATCTCATGATAATCTGAATGTTTACAGATAAGCTAACATAATCTCATGATAATGTTTTTAAAAAAAAAATAACATGACCGTGTTGAAAATTACACTGTTTTAAACCTGTAGAATGTGAGATTTTTGTCTGTCACACAATAAAAACAACACACAAACAAAAGGAAAGACAGCAGATGATACGAGTAAAGAAAGACTAAAATGCTTTAGATTAATAAATGAGGATATCACAGCAACAAAGAAATAGTATAACTTATACATCAAGATGGGAGAGCAGATGCCATGAGGCAGTAAATTGATAATTTATTGTGTTTCTGGGTTATATCACACACTTTAAAATTTGTATTAAGAAAAAAAAGAGGATGTGGGCAGTCTGGTTAGCTGAGTGGTTAGGCACTCGGTTTACTAATCTGGTACCGGGTTCAGTCCCAGCAGTAGGATTTTTTTCTGGTACACACTGGAAAAGGCCCTGGGGTTGACCCAGCCTCTAAAAATGGGTACCAGAGAAATCTTGGAAGGTAAAGCGGCCAGGCGTGAATACTGACCATATCACGCTTTCATGGAAAATACGGGCCTAACACCGTATTCCCAAATATGTCTTAATGGCATTGAAATGGGAATAAGAGAAAATAAGAGTATACCAGAAGCTAGTATTTCCAGAGGAGAGATGATCAGTCTGAATTGGTTACAACTTTGTGGAATACAGTGAAATCTTCTATCACCTAAGAAGTGTTGCTGCATTTGTAATATCACTGAGGGTACTCGGGGTATATATCAGTATTTGATGATTCACTTTCTGATGCTGAAGAGGTTAAAAGAGATGACTTATCAGCCTCCGAAGATGATTTTCCGGGTCTTGAGATTGAAGAAACTTTTCCTTGTAGTGTAAACTCATCATCATCATCAGTATTCTTTTTTTTTTTAGAAATCTTGATTTCTCGGACAATTACTTCAGTTTTTTTTTTTTTTCTTTGATAAAACATCCATGAAAGAAAAGTGCATTTTATCTGTCTGTCAGTCTTATTGGTCAGTTGCGTTCTATGTATTCATGTATTATATAGGTTGGTTGTGTTCTTTATGCCCATGTGTCTTATAAGTTGGTTGCATACTATATGCCCATGTGTCTTAGAGTGGTTGCATACTATATGCCCATGTGTCTTATAGGTTAATTGCATACTATATGCCCATGTGTCTTATAGGTTACTTGCATACTATATGCCCATGTGTCTTATAAGTTCCTTGCATACTATATGCCCATGTGTCTTAGAGTGGCTGCATACTATATGCCCATGTGTCTTATAGGTTACTTGCATACTATATGCCCATGTGTCTTATAGGTTACTTGCATACTATATACCCATGTGTCTTATAGGTTACTTGCATACTATATACCCATGTGTCTTATAGGTTCCTTGCATACTATATGCCCATGTGTCTTATAGGTTCCTTGCATACTATATGCCCATGTGTCTTATAGGTTCCTTGCATACTATATGCCCATGTGTCTTATAGGTTCCTTGCATACTATATACCCATGTGTCTTATAGGTTATTTGCATACTATATACCCATGTGCCCTATAGGTTACTTGCATACTATATGCCCATGTGTCTTATAGGTTCCTTGCATACTATATGCCCATGTGTCTTATAGGTTATTTGCATACTATATACCCATGTGCCCTATAGGTTACTTGCATACTATATGCCCATGTGTCTTATAGGTCACTTGCATACTATATACCCATGTGTCCTATAGGTTAGTTGCATGCTATGTGCCCACAAGCTATATAAGTTGAGTGAATACTTCCTGTGTGCCCATGTGTCTTACAGGTTCCAATATTCAGTAAATATTTGACATTATCATTGCCAGTGATTAAATTTATTAAAGAAGAAAGGATTTCATAACTTTAATGTGTTTTAGAGATTCGTATGAACTGATTTCTGCTCACTGCCAGGTTGTGAATTTATTATGAAGTAAACCAAGTAATTAGGTTTTTAAACATAGGACATTCCATGACTAGTAAGTCAGCTTGAAATCAGAACATTAGAAGGTATTTTAAGTGTGCATGTGTGTGTGGTACATTAACCCTAGACATGCCATCAGATACATCAGCCTTAAACATACATTTAAATACAGTGAAATCGCATTATAATGAACCCCATTTATCGTGGATCCTCAGTAAGAAAGGAGCAGGTATGCAGGTCCCAGCCGCATATATATATATATATAATTCTGGATATAGCAGACTTTGGATATAGCAGATTAGTTTGCCAGTCCATTTGAAGTTCATTATAATGAGATTTTACTGTACATTAACCTTAGACATAACATTAGATACATTAGCCCTAGGCATAACATTAGATACATTATTTTAGACATACCATCAGATACATTAACACTAGACATACCTTTAGGTACATTAACCCTAGATTAATGAGAGAGGAAATGGTCAGAGTATTAGAAGATATATAATGAGTGACAAATAGTTTAATCCATACTTGAACCCCTAGACATGTCATCAGAAATATTAGCCCTAAATATGCTATGACATTCATTAACTCTAGATATGCCAACAATTACGTTATCAAATACATTAACCCTAGGCTAACAACAGTGTGTCATGAGTGGCATGCACTTTAATCCTGGACGTGCCATTGCATACATTAACCTTAGACTAACAGTAACAAGAGAGAAAGTAGCCAGAACATTTGAAAACATGTCATGAATGGCACGCACTTTAACCCTAGACATATCATGGCTAACATATAGTGCAGAATTCTGGGTTCTAATTGAGACAGTCACTTTTCCAGCTGCTCAACCAATTCTTCTGGATGGCTTCCAAGAGCAGTTTGTCCAGACAGGTCAGAAGGTCACTATGCATTGCAGATTTTCGGGCAACCCAATTCCACAGGTAGGTGAATGTACAAGAGTGAGAGGGATATATTGATTTTGATAACATATGGAAACACAGTCTGTGTTGCAATTGTTTTAGAATTTATGTTGTAGCTCAAAGTTTGAGTTATTTTGCATCCAGCGCCACAGTATAGAACTTAATCCCAGACATTGTTCCAGATAGAGAGTAGGTTGCAGTGGTTGCTTGAATCCTCTGACTTTTGAGTAGTCTCCACCACCGTATTGGGCAGCAGGCTTAAGAAACACCGCATTCGTTTCCAGGAGTACCTCAGTGAGATAAGATAGGGTCTTAGCTGTTGGCTTGCTGGCCATTGTCAGCTCTGACTCAGAGTCCCATATTCTGCACATGACATCCTGTTCTTCCTGGTACTGCACTGCTGCACATTTTAAAAATCCCTAGGCAGCTGAGATTCACCATATGACCACTACCCTAGCAGAATTCTAGGAAGAAAATCCACCACAGAAATTGCCACTGGGATTTGGAGTGCTTTACTGGCCTTGACAACTGTTCTGAGGTGGTTAACTGGAATGGATCAGTGTCCTGATCGCAGATAAGCCATTTCTAAACAATGAAACATCCTACTCTTCCTTCTCCTTCCACTAAAAGCTATGTGTGCAGTGTCATTCAGTGACCAGTATACCTCACCTTGCAAGCAGAAATTCTCCATTTTCTGAGGCAGTTTTACTCATTTTATAGCTGGGTTGACTGGCAGGCAAGAGCAGCAAGGTTTGAACCCACAGCCATCAGTTCAGTAAATGCCATTATTTTGATTTGTCCACTTTGATTGTCCTATTGGCTATGATAACTGCATCATCCATGGAGTTAAGATGTTCTTGCTTTGTGTAATTTGGATTGGCTAGGGATTAAGGAACATATTCTTCATATTTTATTTACTTTGTGGTGAAGATGAGAGATATCTACAGAAATAGTTTATAATCAGTTTCCTGGTCCACTGAGACAGGTTACTGATCAATTTCCTGGCCCACTGAGACAGGTTACTGATCAATTTCCTGGCCCACTGAGACAGGTTACTGATCAATTTCATGACCCACTGAGACAGGTTACTGATCAATTTCCTGGCTCTGTCACTCAGGTTGCTGATCAGTTTCCTGGCCCACTGAGACAGGTTGCTGATCAATTTCCTGGCCCACTGAGACAGGTTGCTGATCAGTTTCCTGGCCCACTGAGACAGGTTGCTGATCAATTTCCTGGCCCACTGAGACAGGTTACTGATCAATTTCCTGGCCCACTGAGACAGGTTACTGATCAATTTCCTGGCCCACTGAGACAGGTTACTGATCAATTTCCTGACCTACTGAGACAGGTTACTGATCAATTTCCTGGCTCTGTCACTCAGGTTACTGATAAATTTCCTGGCCCACTGAGACAGGTTACTGATCAATTTCCTGACCCATTGAGACAGGTTGCTGATCAATTTCCTGGCTCTGTCACTCAGGTTACTGATCAATTTCCTGACCATCTGAGACAGGCTACTGATCAATTTCCTGGCCCACTGAGACAGGTTACTGATCAATTTCCTGGCCCACTGAGACAGGTTACTGATCAATTTCCTGGCCCCACTGAGACAGGCTACTGATCAATTTCCTGACCCACTGAGACAGGCTACTGATCAATTTCCTGGCCCACTGAGACAGGTTACTGATCAATTTCCTGACCTACTGAGACAGGTTACTGATCAATTTCCTGACCTACTGAGACAGGTTACTGATCAATTTCCTGACCCACTGAGACGGGTTACTGATCAATTTCCTGACAGTTTTATGATCATTTTCCTGGCCCACTGAGAGGTTTCTGATTTCTTGACCACTAAGAAGTTTCTGATCAGTTTTCCTGGCCCACAAAGACAGTGTCTAATCATTTTCCCTATTTACAAAGAGAAAAATATTCTAATCTGTTACATGGCCCACAAGAAGAAAAAAAAACAGCTGCTGATCAATTTCGTGGCTTGTCTTTTTTTTTTATAGGTAAGCTGGTCTCTGGATGGAGCTGACCTTCCACTTGACCCTTTAGTGGCCTGGAACAGTTTTATCACTTCAGAGGGGGACATCATGAGTTATATCAACATATCTCGAGTAGAAGTGGCTCTAGGAGGGGAGTACACATGTTATGCAGCTAGCAAGGTTGGAGAGGCCAGACATGTCAATAGGCTTAATGTATATGGTAAGAGTACACATGTTTTGTCCGTACACTTGTTAGTCAGAATGTACCATCATCTTAGTACTTGAAGCTTGCCCATAGGGGCTCTTGTCATCTCTTTAATATCTCCATCTGCGATGCTTTTAATTAGCTGTTCATGTTTCACTACATCAAGTTTCACCTGAGAGACTTCTAGAGGTTGCCAGGATGGAAGTCTGTTTTTATTTAAACTCTATGGCAGTGGTTCCCAATTGGTGGTCTGTGGACCCTTCCTTGGGAGTCCATGACAAAAACGAAAGTCGTTTTTTTAAAAAAATTTTCACTGTGAAATGTTTAATACCGGTGCTTCTGTGAATCCTGTGTGGAGGAAAGATTTTTTTTTTTTAAAATCAAGTTTAAAAATAGGAAATACTGAAGCAGATGTGGGAGTGACTGTTCAGAATAAAGAGAGGCATGATTTCTCTCACCATATTTAGGTTGATTAGCTGTCACATATTTCATATTCTGTTTGATCTACCTTTTTTTTTTTCTAAACTACATTATTGTCATTTTGAAAATTCATGAAGTTTGTACTGAGTGTTTTTAGTATAGTATGATGTTTACTCATTAAAGGTTACTCACATTTTGTGAAAAAAAAAAAAATTCTGTTGCATTTAAAGCACTATAGTTACCTTGCTGATTTGAAACTTTTCCAAAGTATGGGTGATCCATGACTGGATTCTGAAACAGTAGGGGGTCTGTGGCCTGGATTTTGAAACAGCAGTGGGTCCGGGAACTTTTGTTAGTTGGGAACCACTGCTGTATGATATTTCTGCAGTGTTGTCATAGCTGACCTGCATTCAGGAGCATCTGATCAGGTGACTCTCTTGGCAAATTGTATAGAATATACATATAGTGTATGAGCTTATCTTGGCTATATAGGGAGAGAGACTTTGCTTTTTGCCTGCAATTGTTTCAGCTACTTGTTATCCAGGGTTTTTTTTTTCTTCTTGTGTCAATACAACAGAATTCTACATTTTATTTTTTAAGACTTAAATAGACAGAAGCTGGCACCAGAAAGATAGCATACTGTAGGCAACTGTAGGACGCACATCAAGAGCACCTTCTGATGATATGGTTCATGGAGATGGACCTGTCTCATTGTCTAAATGACTATGCTTATGAAATAGTATAATTATTTAGACAATAAGCTAGGCTTATGAAATATTATAATTATTTAGACAATAAGCTAGGCTTATGAAATAGTATAATTATTTAGATGATAAGCTAGGCTTATGAAATAGTATAATTATTTAGTAAATAAGCTAGGCTTATGAAATAGTATAATTATTTAGACAATAAGCTAGGCTTATGAAATATTATAATTATTTAGACAATAAGCTAGGCTTATGAAATAGTATAATTATTTAGATGATAAGCTAGGCTTATGAAATAGTATAATTATTTAGTAAATAAGCTAGGCTTATGAAATAGTATAATTATTTAGACAATAAGCTAGGCTTATGAAATAGTATAATTATTTAGACAATAAGCTAGGCTTATGAAATAGTATAATTATTTAGACAATAAGCTAGGCTTATGAAATAGTATAATTATTTAGACAATAAGCTAGGCTTATGAAATAGTATAATTATTTAGACAATAAGCTAGGCTTATGAAATAGTATAATTATTTAGACAATAAGCTAGGCTTATGAAATAGTATAATTATTTAGACAATAAGCTAGGCTTATGAAATAGTATAATTATTTAGTAAATAAGCTAGGCTTATGAAGTAGTGGGTGGGCCTAGTTGGCTGAGTGGTTAGGTGCCTCAGTCTGCTAATCTGGGGGTACTGGGATCGAGTCCCAGCAATGGGGGATTTTTTTGGTGATATCACTACACGCAAAAAAACTCTGATGTCTACCCAGCCTCTAAAAATAAGTGCCAGAGAAATCTGGGAAGGTAAGTGTGGCCAGGCATGATACTGACCCTATCACACTTTCATGTACCAAAGGTCTTGGAAATATGGGCCTAACACCATATAGCCAGTGTGCCTTGATGGCATGGAAATGGGGATTTTACTTTATGAAATCATGCACAAGAAGAAAAGAGTTCTAAATTTTCAAAAATTTTTTTAATGCTTTGGTATCATTATTACTGCACTTCTGTCAGCCCGCAGCTGTGCCAGTCACCTCCATAGAAGGAGGAGTCTCAGCATAGGTGAACATACTCTTTAGCACCAGTAGAATTTTTTTTTAACATGGAGAGCAATAGCTGTGGAGATAAGAGTCCATTGCTTTCAGTTAGGCTTAGTCATGTTTTGTGGTCAGGTAAATAGTTAGTTGCCCTCTCATGACTTCTGGCTTGCCACTTATCCTTCTCCAGCTCCAGATGGAGTCAGTCAGTCATTTGCATGTCCCTTACATAATTTTGCCTCCCTAACAGCACTCCTGTAGGCCTCTTGGCTGTAAGCAAGATGCCCTGCTGCTGATGCATCCATTTGCAGATCATCAACATTGTCTTGCAGCCATCTTCGCCTTGGTCTTCCTCTCTTTCTTTTTCCCATTATATACCCTTCTAAAATGGTCTTATCTAGATTATCATGACGTTTAATGTGTCCAAAATATTTAAGTTTTCTCTGTTTAATCCTCTTTAATAGCCAGCCTTCTTCAATATTAAGTTCTTGCAGCATGGATATATTTGTTCTTTTTTGCTATTTGGGTTCCTTGGCATATTTCCAGAAGATAGTTTACCATTGCTTTCTTTCAGGGCAGTGACTGTACTAGTTAGTGATCGTAGCCATTGTCCCCAGATGGGGTTTGGGATCCATTAATCCAAAACTGCTTCCATTTTTAACTTCCAGCTGTGCTGCCATGGCCGTAGTCATCAGTCCATAATCTTTCACACGAAAGAACAATTCACTATTTATTAGAACTCTTGTCTCTCAATCTGTTTGATGAAGTTGCTGTTGTACTGTTTACATACTGTTATCACAAATATGTTCCAGGTACTCCTTTCATCAAGCCAATGCCAAATGTGACAGCCACAGCAAGCAAAGACCTGTCTCTCAGATGCTATGTTTCAGGGTACCCTTTGAACTCAATACACTGGACAAGAGGTAAGAATACAGGTATTTAGGAGTTAAAAGGATTCATAATGATGTCTGAGAGTAACAGAAAACAACTAAATTTGACTCTTTCAACATTAGGGGCCACCGGATTCCAGAATACGCTGATGATACTGTCCTTCTATTAGACAGTTCAGAAGGAATGAAACAGTCGATTCTTTCAACCAAAAGATACAGCGAAACTCAGAACCTCTTTTTAAACACCAACAGAACCAAAGTAATGACAGCTGACAAAATAATAAGCAAACCCAAAATTACGCTGGACCATCAAGAGCTTGAAAATATAAATAAATTCGAATATCTAGGTTCAGTTATCACCACTAATGGCAACTGCGCAGTGAAAATCAAAAGTAGAAATGCAGTTTCTTCACAGAAACTAGCACAAATGAAGAGCATATGGCAAGGTAATAATAGAAAACAGAGTTATGTTTATTAAGAGCTTACGTACTCCCTGTGGCAACATATGGATGTGAAACATGAACACTTGACTCTTCCCACACCACCTAAAAAAAACACGGACATTCCCGTCAGTGCCACACAAAAAGTGCGGGTCTTGATATATATAGGGGGTATAGTTGTAAAAGTGAATGTACAAAGTTGTAAAAGTGAATGTACAAAGTATTTAAACTTTAAAAGTATACATATTATGCATGAAAATAGTTGTAAATATAAGAAGATTTCATAAATGACGAGTTTTTTAGGAAAAAAAAGAAGTAGTGTGATGATTTTAGCTGATAATTGTGTAGTGCTTACCATTGGCAATGCCTAGATGTACAATGTTTACCATCGGCGATTTCCAAATCTACTTAAATTTTAGTCCGATCTCATCGTATGGTGGCACTCTCACTAAAATAATGTCTGAAATAACCTTCTAACTACTTCTCCAGTCCATCTAATAGGTCTAGATGTAATTGGGGTACATTCAGGAACAGTGGTTGGGTCATAGGACATTTCCTTATGCCTCAAAAATCACAATAAATATTGAAATTTCTCGGTTAAAACATTGATTTTGCTTGCTTGTTACCCATGCTTTGGATTGAACTGTGAAAGGTCACCAGACATGTGCAGATAAATCATGTACAATAAAAAGTTTTACAATAGTTTTATGCTGCAACGAAACAAAATCGCTATAATGAGCATGTCAGGCACTAGACTAACCGGAAGAATTCGCTATAGTGTCGATGGCAGGGAAAGAGTTAATAGATCACTAGAAAAGAGAATAACAGCATGTGAAGTGAAATGTTATAGAAGGCCACTTAGAATATCATGGATAGAATGAACATCAAACAGAGAGATATTGATGGGATTAGGTGCCGCGGAAAATTGGCTCATTAGCACCATTAAAATTAGAAAGCTGAGATACTTCAGTCACATCAAGAGACAATGTTGCTTGAAGAGGTTGATAGTAAAAGGCATAGTGCCCGGGAAAAGAGAAAAGGTACGACCTCACCACAGATGGACTCGGGACATCACGGGAAGTCTGAATGTGTCACTGCGAGACGCCGGTCAACTTGCACAAGACCGTACTGCATTCAGGGAGGCTGTGAGAGGGACACCATTCTGGAAAGAACATGTCACATGAATGAATGAATTATGTCTGCCTACAGTTCAGTATATGCAACTGGGCATGAAAAAATAAGTAAGAACCTTGACCAGCATTGTAGAAAAAGTCTTCAGTCAGTGTGGAAAACCTGAAATGATATGTGGAAGAAAGTACCAAATCTTTAATTTTTGTTTTCAAAATCTTTTAAATATAAGAGTCATACAAACTTTACCATATTGTGAAGAGACTTTTCCTAACTTGTAACAGTTTTCATATTTATAGTATGAGAATCACAGAGATTTTGCTATCTTTTAAACATTGTCGTATTTATAGTAATATGAAAGTCATATTATAAATATGATTTGGTTACATAAATCATGCACGACATACTCGATGTATATATTTTAGTTAAAATTGCAAAGTAAAAAAATTGTTTAGCAAAATCAGAATTTTTCGAAAGAATGGAACAAAATCATATGAACAGATAATAGAATAAGGGCAGATGAAAGTAATTCATATATTAATGTTACATTTCTAATTCCGTCAGGCTCCGCCCACCTGCCGATCAATCACAGGCAAAGTGCTATGGACAATGGTACACTGGTAATACGACATGTACAGCGGGAGGACTCAGGGCAGTATACTTGTGTGGCTCGCAACAGAGAGGGACAGGGAACGGAGCGGAGCATGTACATTGCTGTAGTTGGTGAGTAGTATTTTGTTATATAGTAAGAGCAAGAAAGGAATCTTGTTTGTGTTCTAAGGAGCTATGAACTTCTGCTCTTTATAGCACTAATGCTGTGATGACTTTACGACTGAGACATATAGCGAATATAGTGTACGTGTTCATATTTTACCTTGACCTGCTGACACACTAGAGGGTGATCTGGTCAGCATTACACCTGACCACCTTACCTTCCCCAGCTCCAGTATCAGAAGAAACTAGGTGCCCAAGTATATAGCAGGGTGACTGGATTCGAACCACCAACCTTCACCATGAGAGACTACTGCACTATTTCACCACTCAGACACCCAAAATGATTCTGAAGAGTTGGCATAATGTCACATAGGAAGTGGATTAGACTGGCTTATCTGAAACTCTAGGATTGATCCTTCGACCCATTGATGGCACAGAGCTGAAACAAGTTGATAGATTCAAGTATTTAGGAACAATTATAACAGCTTATAGGAAATGTCACAATGAAATAAAAAGCAGACATGCTCAGGCCAAGTCAGCATTCCAGAAAATGAAAAACATCTTGTACAACAGATCCATATCAATGGAAACAAGATTCTGAGTACTTAAATGTTACATTGAGCCAATTTTGTTTTATGGATGTGAAGCATGGTCCATGAATAAGAGAGTACCGCGAGAAATGGAGGCCATGGAAATGTGGTTTATAAGAAGAATGTTGAAGGTACCATGGACAGCTAAGAAAACCAACGAAGAAGTCTTAAGATAGGCTGGAGTTAAAAGGCAAATTACAGCAAAGATCAGAGGCAGACAACCAAGGTTTGTATAACATTTTCTGAGAAGAGGAAAATTGGAACACATTCTGGCAACTGGAAAAACTGAGGGAAGAAGAGACAGAGGAAGATAGAGAGAGAAAAGTTACTGGATGGGCTGTCAGTGTGGCTAGGAATAAAGTCACCGGCAGACCTCATAATCAAGTCTAAAGACAGGGAATTGTGGAGAGAAATGATCGCCTACACCACACGTCCCGGCACTTGATTGATTGACTCAGGAAACACTTGTTTATTTTTTTGGCAAACATTTGCATGAAGGAATTCAGCTTTTTTTTTTCAGTAATCTGATTCTTCTTTTCTCACCATGGTCTAGCTGTTGTGTCACTTAGACTAGGGATCTAAGTATTTTATTCTTACAATGAAAGGTTATGTTCCTGATGATGATGATGATGATAAATGGTGAAAGTATAGGCTCCTGTGATTTTATTAACACTTATACCACTACATAATTTCCAAGCCCACATAAACAGGTTTGTAATAAAAACATCCCCCATCTTTTTACCAGGAAATGACACAATGCCTGGAAAACAACCAAAGAAATAGACAAGAAATTAGACTCTTTTGAAAATAAATGCCTAAGGCAAATACTCGGCATCAAGTGGAATGAATTCAAGAACAATGCAGAGATAAGACAGATGACTGAAAAATGACCAGTCTCATGGGTGATCAGGAAAAGGAGATGGACATATGTTGGTCATGTGATGAGAAGAAACAGTCAGAGAATCCAGTAACAAGCTGTAAAGTGGAACACAACAGGCCAAAGAAAAAGAGGCAGACCGCGTGAAACTCTGAAGAGGACATTGTTAAGAGAGGCCAAATTAATAGGCATAAGATCCCTTGATGAGGTTGAAACTCGCCGAAGACGGGAAAAATTGGCAAACTACCTTGCGAGCCCTATGTGACGTTTAACGGCACGGGAAGGATATAAGATATAAGATAGTTTAAAATTTGCAATTATTGAGGAAAGATGCTGGCGATGGTTGGGACATGTGGTGCTCTGAATGACTGACAACTCACTACCAAAAACAGCACTAAGATGGACACCACAGGGGAACAGAAGTAAGGGTAAACCAAAAGAGATGTGGAGAAGAACAATAGAGAAGATGTTGAGCAATAGAGGGCTCACCTGGGCAAGAGCAGAAAAAAAATGCAAAGGACAGGCATTTGTGGAAAACCCTTGCAGAAGCCCCATGTTCCCTGGGCACTTAAGGTTCAGAGAGAAAGAGAGAGAGATAGTTTAAAATTTGAATCTCTAGAAATTGGAACAGAGCACTATAGAAACAGTTATTTTATTTACAATTTTAAAAAATTTACCTAGCCATTTAATAGGCACTTGTTATGAAAAAGAATTAACATCTCTCTGAGGTACATAAGAGGACAGGCCATTCCTCTCTGAGATACAGAAAGAAATGGGACATTGCTCTCTGAGATACATAAAGAAATGAGACATTGCTTTCTGAGATACGTAAGAAGATTGGATAGTGCTCTCTCAGGTTTCTAAACAGAATAACTCCCACATTGTTCAGGTACCTTGTCTCTCATCGCATCATTCTACAAACTGTTGTGTTGTTTCCAGGAAGCATTTTTTAGAAGTAAAATCAGGATGTTGACAGCTGTCATTCATCAGTTGTAAAGTAAAAGGTAACATTTCTGTTTCCGTGCCATTAAGGCATATTGGGCCCAGATTTTCCATGACCTTCGATACATGAAAGTGATGTAGTCACTATCATACCTGGCTGCTTTACTTTCCCAGATTTCTCTGGTGCCCATTTTTAGAGGCTGGGTGAACCCCAGGGCCTTTTTGGTGTGTGGTAGTCATTTGCATGTCCTTTGTGGAACTTTGCCTCCCTGATAGCTCTCCTGTAGGCCTCTTGGTTGTAAGCAAGATGCCCTGCTATCGATGCATCCATTCACAGATTGTCAACGAATGTCTTGCAGCCATCTTCGCCTTGGTCTACCTATCTTTTTCCCATTATGTAGTCTTCCAAGACGGTCTTCTCTAAATTCTCATGACGTTTAATATGTCCAAAATATTTAAGTTTTCTTTGTTTAATCTTCATTACTAGCCAGCCTTCTTCAATATTAAGTTCTTGTAGTATGGATATATTTGTTCTTTTCTGTGCCTATGAATATTTGAAGAACTCTTCTGTAGCATTTACATTCAGAGGCATTTATGTGTTTCTCAGCTGTTTTGTTAAGTGTCCAGGTCTCACAGGCATATGTTGCAATGGAAAAGATGCATGCCCTTAAAAATCTTATTTTTGTATTTCTGTCTGTTCTTCTCCACAGCTTCTTTAATTGTTTTATTTTTTGAAGAGTGATAGATGTGCGTCTTTTAATTTTGGTTGTACTATAAAAGAAATCACTGCCGGGACTGAACTCGGTACCACCTGATTAGTAAACTGAGTGCCTAACCACTCAGCTAACCAGGCCGTTATAAAGTAGACACTTTACATAGAATTGAATGTATTTTATCTATATAATTTATTGAAAAAAAGATATATTGTATAAATATAACGATTTTTTGACCATTTTTATAATATGCTCTTCTTCTTTGAGCAGCTACTGACTTTAGCAGCTTTCAGAGCCATGAGGTTCATTGCAGCAGACAAGACATATTGCCATTACTCTCTGTTCTTGATCTTTTCTTGCCAGTTGTCAATACCAGTGGCTTGAATGTCTTCTTCTAGGTTTTCTCACCATCATTGTTTAGGTCTGTCTCTTAGTCTATCCCATTATCCTGTATAGGCCATCTTTGTCTATGTTCTCTCTAAATGCCTGAGGCATCTCAATCTGTTGTTTTTTTTTTGTAATGACTGTTATGAGCAGAGAATTAAACAATGTTAGATTTCTGTGTTCCTTTACTTAATATATACTGTCTCCTACTTTTATGTTTTCTAGTTTGTTTCTATAATTTTCTTCTTTCTGTTTGAGCCTCTCTTTCTTCAGTCATCTACGCACAGTTAAGAATGCCTTATTTGCATATTTTCATTTCAAAATATTGTTCTTCCTTACATATTATAATAATTTCTATATATCTTTATCCGTGCCTTGTTTTCTGTATCAGAACCACCAGTCATTGACCCATTCCATTTCCGACAACGCAAGCAAGGGGATAGAATCCTTGTAACCTGTGCTATCATCAGTGGTGATCTCCCCATTACCATTCAATGGGAAAAAGATGGTCGAGCCATTCCACAGGACCTTGGTATAAGGATACAGGTATATGGTTGTGGCTGTATGTAGAGCGCAGTTTTGTTTGTTTTTGTTCCAACATGATACACATATTGTATCTTGTGTTTTTGATTGCAGTGTATTTTGTTTTCCAAATACAGTATTTCTGTTGTACTCCAGATGTTTTCCAACATGTTTTCTATCAAGTTGAGCTTTGTTGGTTACACTTGTTCTTCCTGCTATCTTTCTATCCAGTTATAAACTTTTCATTGAGTCTTGCTGTATCTACTTCTGTACTCGGTCAGTATCCTACGGTGAATTTCAGTATGATTCAATCCCTCCGTCCAGGGAAGTCTCATTGTGACGCATTGCTCAACAATAGTGCTATCCCATATTGTTCATTAATGGTGCTATCCCATATTGTTCAATAATGGCGCTATCTCATATTGTTCAACAGTGGTGCTATCTCATATTGTTCAACAGTGGTGCTATCTCATATTGTTCAACAGTGGTGCTATCCCCCAGTGGAATGTCCATATATCTCTGACATTGGCTTCAAGTAGAAAGAGGCCAAAGCACAGCAGTGTATGTGCTAAAACTACCCATCAGTTATTGCAGAAATGTTGTCTGCTTCTTCTTCTTCTGCATTCAGTTTTGTATGTTCAGCTTTCTGAACAGAGAGTTGGGTTGCTTGCATGAGTCAGCAGGAGGTCTTCATAGGAGCCTCATAGTTTCTCCTCCATTCTTCTATCTTGGGGCCATACCTGGTCTCTGGGGTCTCTGTGTTCAGGTGTGTAGCATGTGTTCAGGAGACTGGGGGCTGTCTTGGCACATGCATTGGTCTGTTTGTGCAACCTTTATCTTGTGAGGATGAGCATTTAGTCTTCAGTGTTCAGTTCATAGCCTGAATACTGTGGTTTGTTGTAGCTTGTTTAGTCTTAGCACGAGGTCCTGCGGGTATCTGCTGTTTGTCCTCTGCTCCAGGTGTTTTGGCATTTCCTTTTTAGTAATGTTTTCACTTCCTTTTGCGATGTTTTGTGCCTGAATTGTTCTTTCTCTGTGCCCACTTTTGCTAGTCTGTCGACTGTTTCATTTCCAGCAGTGCCACTGTAGCATTATCCTGTTTGTCGTGGACTGCTGGTTTAGTTTATCTGTTGTTAGGTGGCAGAAGTGTTGTACTGCATCAGCTATCATCCATTGTGGTTTACTGCATAATTTTTCACTTGTCTTTACTTTTTCATTGTCCCTTATAGATGTATATGTGTATTTATATGAACAGTTATGAAAATAAATACACAAAGAATCACTGTATATCAGAGTTGAAACTTTCAGACCCATGATTGCTTTATTCTTTGTAGATAAGTTATTACCCAGACAAGCAAACTGGTGCTGTAGAGCAGCAGTTTCAGAAGTTCACCCTCCCAAGTCACATCCCCAGCCCCTCTCAAAAACTTTCACATCCCTAGCCCACCTGCCAAAAACTTTCACATCCCTAGCTCACCTGCCAAAAACTTTCACATCCCTAGCTCACCTGCCAAAAATTTTCACATCCCTAGCTCTCCTCCCAAAAACCTATTTGATTCTGCTGCCCCTTGCTGCACATTTTTCTTTCCCCACTCCCTGTATCATCTCAGTGCTTCAAGGGGAAGGATGATACCACCTAATTTGGGAACTGCTGCTGCAGAACACAAAATATACTGTCTGATAAGTACAGTAATAAAATTGCCAAATAATTAATAGATTTTTTTGTGGCTTCATAACATTTATTGTCATATTTTTAAAAAAATATCCGCAGCAACTGGGTGATTATTCAATCTTGTCAATAAGTGGAGCAACACCTAAGCATGATGGGAACTATACGTGTTATGTCAGCAATGCTGCAGCTTCTGTTAACTACACAGCATCTCTACACATATATGGTGAATATCATGAATTTGTATATGCTAATTAATACCCTGCATCAAGATAAAATACCATTACTGCTTCTATTTTAAAAATCTTTTGAGATCGTTTGACGTACCAACAGCTATTTATGATCATGGGCTACATTTTGTCTGACCACGGGTATTTCCATTCAGATTGGTTGCCACATACTTTTTCAACCCATTACAACAGTTTTTTGTCTCGGTCTCCTCCTCTTTCATAAGCATTCCAATGATTGTCAGGTTCTTTAGCTTCCATCCTCTCATGACACTTCCAAAGAATGAATGGATGAACTCTGTTTTCCAGGGGGTGAAGAATTTGGCAGACTGGCACCTCTGAAATTCTGCCTCTCATCTCTGAACTTGTAGAATGCTAAATTCATAAATGCATGTACACCATGACTATCACCTTATTATCAAAATGTTTAGTGCATTTATCTCAGGGTGAAAGTCAGTGGTTTGAAACTGGCTACAGCTAATAGTAACAAAGATATGGAAAAAGCAGTCATCATTCTTGTAATGTGATGAGAAGGGGGAAACTGGAGAACATCATAGCATTGGGCAAAACTGAAGGCAGGACAGGCAGAGGAAGACCAAGGGAACAGGAGTTAGAAGGCCTGACATTGTGGCCTGGAAAGAAATCAGCTGCAGAGTTACTCGGAAATGTCGAGGACAGAGATTTGTGGAGGCGTATGACCGCCTATGCCACCCAGCATGGCACGTGTTGATGATGACAGGCCCTCCCAAGTCACTCATCTGTAGAAATGGATACTTGACTCCTTATAGTTTGGGAAGTTTTCAGTGCCCAGACCATCAGTGCCTAGCGTGCTGACATGTGGAAAAAATATAGCCACTAATACCATATCCTCAGCTACCTTTAGCTGTACTTTACACTATAAACATCTTGAAAAAAATTTGAAAAAAATGATACTTTAACATTCACTTTGTCGTGATATTTTTCCCTCAGTTCCTCCTCGCTGGGTGATGGAACCAGAGGACTCATTTGTTATTTTACATGAGTCTGTGCAGCTTGACTGCCAGGCCGATGGAACTCCGGCACCACAGGTGGTTTGGAAGAAGGCTGAAGGTAAGTATGACCAGAAAAAAAAAAATATATATATATATATATATTTCAGACTTCAATCACTAGAGCATATTAGCATCAGAGACATCTGAACAAGTATACAATCATAAATTTTAACTGCTTGCTTGTTCCTACCATTTTTAACATTCCATTTAAGATAGAAAGTTTGTGTATGGTTTTATTTGTCTTAGTTTGAAAGATGGAGTCAGGAAAATAAACTGACAGATTTTTAGTAGAATTACTTCCTTTACAGGTCAGACACCTGGCAACTATCAGCAGTTGACCTTTGGGCAATCAGAGGACCATCGGGAACTCTTCTCAAATGGGACACTGGCCATCAATAATGCCAGAGAGGAGGATCATGGGTACTATTTGTGCCATGCCAGCAATGGAGTTGGTTTCGACATCAGCAAAGTTATTCATCTGAATGTCCACAGTAAGTGTTCTTGTCATTATAGTAATTCCCAGGTGATTAATGCAGGCATGTGTGTACAATTTGTATACAAGCCTATGTTGTAATGCTTAAATGGTGGTGCAGATAAGGTGGTCAGTGGTAAATTTTCATGTCTCAAAAGATTTTCATTTCATGACCCAATATCTTTCGGTGTGATGCGCGAGATGGCGGACGTTTTTTTAACATTCTCGCCGGTATGCAGAAATCAGCAGAATTCTGCTTGATCTGTTACATATCCTGTACCGGGAGTTGGGCATGTGGCTAACAACCTTATCCTGGGACCTATCTAGAGGCAACTCCAGATAGGAGAAAAGATATCATTACAGAAACTCGCAGAGAAACCAACTGAGCATCAGGAATGCCAACTCCGAGGAGCTCATTCATCGGCCCCAAACATGTAACATAATACTTGAAGAACATTGAAAGCAGAAACCATTAATACTGATCTTCATAGACTTTAAAAAGGAATTTGATAGCATACAAGAGATTCATTATGGAGAATTTTAAGTCTATATGGAATACCATCTAAAATTTCAACATCATTAAGGACTTATACAATGGATATGTTTGTGCAGTCAAAACAGAAGAAGGGATGAGTGAATGGCTCCAGATTGAAACAGGTGTGAAACAAGGATGTATATTGTCTCCTTTACTTTTTGGAACTACAATAGACTTCATAATGAAAAAATGCTGCACACGTAACACAGGTATTGACTGGGTACAAGGGACCCAACTAGAAGATCTTGATTTTGCTGATGACATACCTCTTATCAGTAACAATGTGAATTCCATGCAAGAAAAAACAGATAGCCTGTCTTCACTGGCTAGCAAGATAGTACTTGAAATTAACAAGGACAAAACAAAAATAATGAAAATTCCCATTAATCAAAATGGAAAAATACACATAGAAGGGACAGATATTGAAGAAGTCAATCAATTTGCATACCTTGGCAGCTACATAGACCAGGATGGTGACACCAGAAAGGAAATTAGAATTGCAAAAGCAGCATCGATCTTCAAAAATGTTGAGAACATATGGAATTCAAAAGTTATAAGCACAAAAACAAGTTAAGACTATTCAATTCAAATGTAATATCCACCCTCATTTATGCATGCGAAAGCTGGAAAACAACTAAGAAATAGACAAGAAATTAGACTCTTTCAATAACAAATGCATAAGGAAAATACTCAGCATCAAATGGAACGAATTCAAGAACAATGCAGAAATAAGACAGATGACTGAACAGCAACCAGTCTCATGGGTGATTAGGAGAAGGAGATGGACCTATGTTGGTCATGTGATGAGAAGAAACGATCAGAGAATCCTAAAACAAGCTATAAAGTGGAACACAACAGGCCAGAGAAAAGGAGGCAGACCGCGTGAAACTCTGAAGAGGACATTGTTAAGAGAGGCCAAATTAATATGCATAAAGTCCCTTGATGAGGTTGAAAGACTCGCCGAAGACAGGAAAAATTGGCGAACTACCTTGCGAGCCCTATGTGATGTTTAACGGCACGGGAAGGGTATAAGATAAGACCCATTATCAAAACTATGATAGAATCATCTTAGTAAAATGGTGCTTACTATGATAGAATCATCTTAGTAAAATGGTGCTTACTATGACAGAATCATCTTAGTAAAATGGTGCTTACTATGATAGAATCATCTTAGTAAAATGGTGCTTACTATGACAGAATCATCTTAGTAAAATGGTGCTTACTATGACAGAATCATCTTAGTAAAATGGTGCTTACTATGATAGAATCATCTTAGTAAAATGGTGCTTACTATGACAGAATCATCTTAGTAAAATGGTGCTTACTATGACAGAATCATCTTAGTAAAATGGTGCTTACTATTACAGAATCATCTTAGCAAAATGGTGCTTACTATGATAGAATCATCTTAGTAAAATGGTGCTTACTATGACAGAATCATCTTAGTAAAATGGTGCTTACTATGATAGAATCATCTTAGTAAAATGGTGCTTACTATTACAGAATCATCTTAGTAAAATGGTGCTTACTATGATAGAATCATCTTAGTAAAATGGTGCTTGGCAAGTTCCATGGATAATATAAGCCTAAAATCATAAACATCTGAGGAAAAAAAGTAGCTATTATTATTAATGAGAAGATGAAACATCAGTATTACACTGCATCCGGAAGCAAGAAGGCCACTGGTTAACCACAACACAATACCACCAAGCTAAGAGTGGTAGGAAACAGAGTGGTAGCTTATGCAAGAACTATAGGGAGAAAGTTTCAGAAATCTTAATTAACCTTTTATGTGAATATGAGGTAGGAGACAAGAAAATACACAGAAAAAAAATGTTTGACACATAGTTATCTAGTTTTAGATAAGACAATAATGTATGCATTCTTTTTATGCAGTTCCTGCTCGCTTCAATGAGCCCAGACATAACTACACAGTGATGAAAGAGCAGAGCATAACCATGGAGTGCCAGGCAGTGGGAGACAAACCTCTTTCCATATCCTGGAGCTTTAAGGATGCCCCTGTCAACACACACAGCAATCCTAGGTAGCAGAAGGGGTTTTTTCTGTTCTGTTCACAGACTCTTGTGAAATTCCACTTTTTTTGTGAAATTGAGTTTATTGATATCCTATTTCCCCTTCATCCACTGACAGCTAGGTGTGCAATGTAATCCAGTGTGCCTTGCCATACAGGTGATATCCTCTGTTTTGGAGGCAGTTTTTGTCAACAGAGCTTGCCAAGTGCACATTTTCGCAGCTGATTCAACTGAAGAGTGATGGCAGCAGGGATAGAACCCACAGCTTTCAGTCCAAGAAACCACATCACTGTTAGTTTGGTCATGCCAAGTCTTGTATGAGAGTAACTGAAAGGAAAAAAATCAACAAATCTAGACATAGTGTAGGAAAATAAAAAAATTAAGATTTATACTCTTAAGAATAAAAAGAACAAATATATCCATACTACAAGAACTTAATATTGAGGAAGGTTGGCTAGTAAAGAGGATTAAACAGAGAAAACGTAAATATTTTTGACATATTAAATGTCATGATAATTTAGAGAAAACAGTCTTGGAAAACTACATAATGGGAAAAAGAAAGAGAGGAATACCAAGACGATGATGGCTGCAAGATATCATTGATGATCTGTGAATGGACTCATCAGCAGCAGGCCATCTTGGTTACAACCGAGAGGACTACAGGAGAGCTGTTAGGGAGGCAAAGTTCTGCAAGGGACATGCAAATGACTGACTGACTGACTCTTAAGAGTATTTTATTTCACAGCATTATTTGTAAACAATATTCACTACATGCAAGTGACAACTCATTATCATATTTGTGCCCCATCTCCTTATGGAAGACTGGCCCCATTTCCTCATGGAAGACTGGCCCCATCTCCTCATGGAAGACTGGCCCCATTTCCTCATGGAAGACTGCCTTGCCTTCACATTTCACTTGGCCAGCATGATTCTTGCCCATCTCTTGATGTTGTCCACCTGTTTGCAGGTTGTTTGTCCCTGTGGTGTTTCCCCATCAACCTCTCCTGACAAAACAACAGGATTAGGGACAGATTTTTCTTTTCAGTTTTGCTTGAAGTCACAGCTAGTGTTTCATATCCAAATGGTTTATATGCTGTCTTTGTTTAGCTAGGCAGTTAGTCATGGTACGAGAGTCCAGGGTTTGATTCTCACAAATTCTCTTGCGGTCTCACCAACCAACTTTTATGTACAGGTCCATGGTTATGTCTTACATATTTTACTTTATCCTTCTTGTAACGTGAAAAGTGGTATGTGACAGGCTGGGTATGATCCTGTGCTGTGAGTTTGAGACTGTTGATTCAGCCTGCTGAGCCTTATTCTCTTTAATCAATGTCATGCTATATATAGAAGCAGGCTTTAACTATTTTTGTATTCAACTAGCTGGTTACCCGGCATTGCCCGGGTATTTATTTATCCCAATCTTCTATTTTACTGAATCAGTGTTTCATCAAATTTTTGCCATAACAGTGGGATCTACCAGTATTATGAGCCGCTTCTCAGATTTTAAACTGAAGTTGTGATGGCTTTCATGGCTTTACTGAATAGACCTAAGAAGTAGATTTCCCATCAAGCGAAACAAATAATATTGAAAGTTCTTGATGGGCCAGGTTATCCACACTCAGTCTGTGATATGGAGCATAGAAGAGGTAGTGTTTAACATTGCGAGTTTTGGTTCCTACAGCTTCAGTGAGATCATCATATCAGCTTCCAGTCTTTATCACATGCATCATTGTTTTATCACTGTCCTAGGGCTGACATTGTGTCCCAGTCAACTCCCCGTGGAAAGCTTTCTCAGCTTACCTTGAATCCGACAACTCGAACAGACTCAGGGTCCTACACATGTAATGCTAAAAATAAATTTGGCAGTGCGGTACTTGTCAACTATCTTGTGGTTCACGGTAAGTCACCTGTAAATGATCTTGAAAACCATTTTCTCGGCTGAGTTTTAACTCTTTCCAGTGCCTCAGGAAGAAACGCGGACATTCATTTGGGTGCTGGACTAAAACCATGGGTCTTGATATATATAGGGACACATAAGTAAAATGTGAATGAAACAGTTTTTCCGCGTGAAAAGTTTACTTATTATGTTTCAAAATAACTAAATATGTATGAAGATTTCATAAATGCAGAGATTTTTTTAGGAAAAAATAAGTAATGTGATGTTTTTAGACAATGATTGTGGCCAGCTTACCATCAGATAGGTTTAGAGGTACATAACGTACCATCTGAGATGCATAGATCTATCTGTTGATATTGTATTGTTGCATTATCACTAAAATAATGTCTGAAGTAACCTTCTAACTACTTCTCCAGTTATCTAATATGTCTAGATCTACTTGGGATACATTCAAGAACAGTGTTGTGGTCAGAGGGCATGTCCATACCCCTATATACATCACCAAAAATTGAAATTTCTCACAGAAAACTTCAATTTTCTCCCTCGTAACTAAGCACTCTTCAGCCATTTTGAAAAAAGTCACAGGGCATGCGCATTAAATGTTTACAATTTAAACATTACGCCTGTTTTTTAATGAAACAAACCAGACATCACTACAGTGACTAAAGGCACCACGTGAGAAACTGGAAGCGTCTTCTAAGCGACAAAAGTCCCGGGAAGAGTTCAGATTTTGTTTTGTTCCATTTCCAGGACAGGGTTGAAGAAGTTTTTGTTTTTATTCTTATCATCTTATTTTAACTTGACTGTGAAACCATGTTTTTTTTGTCGTATTATTTTAACTTGACTGTGATACCATGCATGTGAGATTAATTTTTAAATGAAGTTTCTGGTTTTTTTTTTTATATTTGTATACAGCAATGTCTTATGGTGTGCAGGTGATGTATTCTATTTTTAGAGGAAGTTTCCTTCTCACAGCTGCCAGAAGCCTGTTTTTCTGGTGTTTTTTTTTCTACAGCTGGATTGACTGGACCTGGATGGAGGCACTGTAGAAGCAGTTCTGTGGTGCACTTTTCTTTGCAGCTGGATTAACTAAGGACAGCAGCACTGGGAATAAAGCCCAGTTCAAGAAACCCTGTATCCATCAACTTAGCCACATTCACCATCTTGCATATTGCAAGCTCAGACTTTTGGGCCCTGGTTTGTGCAGTCAGCAGAGTTTGTTACTGAAAGATTACATTTGTGACTCTTTATCATTTTCCAGAATCTCCTGAGCCTCCAGGTAAAGCTGAGGTTGTCAACATGACCAGCAGAGGCATTTTTATCTCATGGGAGGCCCCCTTTGATGGGAACAGCCCCATCATTGCATATACTGTGCAGTACAAGAATAGTACAGGTAAATGTTAAGTGAATGTATCACATTTGCTGTACCCCTATGTTTGAGGTTATTGATCACGTCAGATCCTAATCCCTGTCGGTAGTGCAAAACACGCAATCCTTTTCAGATCCTTATAGGAGCTCCAAAGCTTCTGTCCCACACTCATGTACTCAGGCTGTGCCTCAAGTCTGCATGGTTTGGGCACACTTGAAGAATGTTTGCTCCAGATATTCCTTATTTTGTAGACTTGAACTATCAAGGCTGGGCGAAAGAGCTAATCACGCACATCCACGGCTTCAAACCTCAGCCTTTACAGCTGTAGCATGTCGAGTACCATAGTGACCTCCCAGCCACTTTCCATAAAGCAGCATTTAAAAAGACAAACTCTAGATTAATGAAGTAACCGTGTGACGACAGTTGAAATCTGCACAATTTTATAATGACTGACCTATGTAAATGTGAATGTTTCCATTCTTCTGAGGTAATCACAGTTTGTTGTCTGTAGTTTTATCCTGTTACAAGTTGTAACCTTTCAGAAAATGATGGGAGAAGGAATAAAAATACAATTTTTAAAAATTGTTTTACTGTATTAGTTATTTTTCACAATTGAATTTTGGTTAAATTTTCTGTCACAGCATCACAGTTTTCTTCTACCTGACCATTTCCTGTATATTATTGGACAGCTAGAAATTTTTTTCTTGGCTGCTAATCTAATTATACAGTGTGACCAAAAAATCATGGTGCTGTTTGAAACTCATAAAGTACCAGAACTAAAATAGCAAAAGCCCCGATGCTGGCACTACATTAAAGAACAACGGAAACATTTTTGGGGTTTTTTTGGGTTTTTTAAAATTTGTTCATTTGGTTTCGGGTGCATAGTTAGTCATGTGACAGTGATGCAATACAAAACATCATTCCACCAACATATGATGCATAGTTTCGTGATGAATAAATAGTACAGGGGAGGGTTCGGTGTGTTCTCTGACTTGCCAAATTTGAATCTGTGAATTATGATTTACTCTCTCATGTATATTTTCAACATATAATATCTATGGTTATAAAAATAGTTTGCAACCTGCACCATGATTATATGGACCCATCAATATCTGAAACAAACAAACAAAAAATATCTAAGTTCTTACTATCTGGGGCAACTGCTGATATATGAGTGTTTGAATTTTGTCTTTATTTGGCTGAATACAAATACTGAATATTCAGTGCAGTTTTACTAGAGAATTTTTATTGCTGTTTTGTATATTATTATCATCTTCTTTACCAGCCGTGTGGCAGGGAGTGCTCCCAAACATCACTGTAGACTGGACAAAGCAGCAGGCTCTAATCCCGAACCTACATCCCTCCTTCACCTACCATATTCGAGTCCTGGCCAACAACTCGGTGGGCTACAGTGATCCTAGTGACATTGTAGAGGCCCAGACAGAGGAAGAAGGTATAGCACTTGTCCCGTCTCCTTGTGAATATCACTGGGCTTGGTTGTTAACTCGTTTTTACTGTCATCACTCATCAGTACCTAGTGTTGGAAGATTGTTGGGACAGAATGTAAGCCCAGTGTCATTAACAAATCAAGATTATTATGAGTTGTTGCTTCTTTTGCCTTAGGAGCTAACATTACAAGACCCACAACATTCGTCTTTGACATATTTTTAGGACATTTCATCTTCCTATAGCAATCCTTACACATTTGACCAGACTACTGCCTATCTCCAGAGGTACCATTGGGAGGTAGAGCAGGGTCTTGGTCAGCTGTGGGTTTGCCAGTTCAGGTGCAAGCATTCAGCTATGGGTCACTAGCCACCATCTCTTTCAGCCAGAGTCCTGCGTGCTCACTTCCAGGACTAAACGGGCTTTAAGCATGTACCTGGTGGGGGCCGCAAGAACAGGGCTTCGTTATGTCTCCGTACTAGCGGACACTTATCTGCGTACAGTGTTTATTTATGTTATGTGTCTCTGCTTGGTTTCTACTCAAAGGAGAAGTATAGGAGAGATCAGAACACATACAATAAGAGAAGAAAACATGAGAGTAACAGAAGTACAGGCTGAAGACAATAAAGCTAAGAAATGATGATGATGATGTTGTTGTTGTTGTTGTTATTTCTGCTCAGATGACCAGTGGTTCAGAGTATGAGCTCTTGTATATTGCTGGTGTCTGGAAGCTGTCGTCATGTTTTGTCTTGTCACCACTTCATTGCTTATCACAGATTTATCTGTGCTTTGTTAGATATTGCTTGTAACTGTGCCAGTGTTTGTTATTAAATTTATCTCTGTTTTGTTATGTGACTATTTCTCAGTTTGTTACAGGTTTTACCCATTTTTTTTGTTATTTAACTGTTTCTCTGTTTGTTGTAATATGTACCCATATTGTAAAATTTATCAGTATATTGTTATGTAACTGTTTCATCATCATCATCAGGTGCTGTGCTGACTGGCGTTGGGTATTATGCTTCTTCAGAGTACCCGATCCTTCTTGCAGGCCATCAGTTCAGTTGGTGATCTCCTCTCACACCATCCTGTCAGATTGTCCAGTATCATTTCTCTTGGTCTTCCTCTTGATCTTCTTCCTTCTAATTTTCCTGTTGTTATAATATTTTCAATGCCCCCTCTTCTCATTGCATGTCCTATGAAAGTACATTGTCTCTCTCTTATCTTTTTGACAAGGTTTTTTGTCTCTCCAGCTCTTCTCATACATTCTTCATTAGTTATTTTTGCTGTCCAGGGAGTTTGCAACATTCTTCTAATAAACCTCATTTCTGCTGCTTACAATGTTTTTTGTGCAGACTTGCCTAACTGTTTCATAGATTATTAAATTTTTTAAATTAAATTTTCATTTTTATAAAATTTAAGTCTGTTTTGTTATTGTTATGCAACTGTTTCCTGATTTGTTATTTAATTTTACTAATTTTTTTGGTTGTGAATTGTCTCTTTGTTAGTTAGAAAATTTACCAGTATTTGTGGAATGCCTGTCTTCTTTGTTCATGCTTTTGTATTGGTGTTTGGCTTTGATTTACAGCTCCTTCAGGCCCACCTGATCGTGTTACCGTTCAGGCCATAGGGTCCCAGGCTCTCAAAGTTATGTGGGAGGTATGCATTTGTGGTAATATGTGAGCTGTATGGGAGGTATGTGCTAATATGAGAGCTATATGAGAGGTATTTTTATGGCAAAATGTGAGATATGTGGGAGATATGTGATAATATGTGAGCTATATGGGAGATATTTTTATGGCAAAATGTGAGATATGTGGGAGATATGTGATAATATGAGAGCTATATGGGAGGTATGTTTATGGCAAAATGTGAGATATGTGATAATATGTGAGCTATATGGGAGATATGTTTATTGTAATATGTGGGAGATATGTGATAATATGAGAGCTATATGGGAGGTATGTTTATGGCAAAATATGAGATATGTGGGAGATATGTGATAATATGTGAGCTATATAGGAGGTATGTGGGAGATATGTGATAATATGAGAGCTGTATGGGAGGTATGTTTATGGTAATATGTGAGCTTTATTGGAGATATGTGTTTGTGGTAATATGTGAGGTATGTTTGTGGTAATATGTGAGATATATGGGAGATATGTGTTTGTGGGTATATGTGAGATGTATTTGTGGTAATATAGGGCATATGAGAGGTGTTTTTGTGGTAATATGGGTCATGTGAGAGATGTGCGTTTGTGGTAATGTGAGCCATTTGGAGTTGCGTGTTTATGATAATGAGCCAGATGAATGTGGTTATAATATGAATCATGTGAGAGATGTGTTGAATGTTTGTAACAGCATGGGCCATGTGGAAGATATATGTTTGTGGTAATATGAACCATGAGGGAGTTACAGTACATATCTGGACATTTAAATCAAGTGGATATGAGATATGTGCATGTGATCATTTGATAGCTAGACTTATCCAGATGAGAGATTTTATTTATGCAGGATTAAGTTTATGTTATTTCTAACTCCAAGATTTTTAATGCAAATCATTCACTTTTTCAGGATATTAAAATATTGATTGGTTCTTTTGACTGAAAATGAGTTAGTTTATTTCATGCTAAATCTGACAGTATTTATTCACTGCTAACCTTGACCTATTAAAAATGACATTTATAAAAGTGATGTAAGAACTATTTATAAAATAGTTTATCAGGACATTTTAACAGCGATCATTAGTGACTTTTTATCTTATTTGCATCAAAATAAGTTATTAATATTATTTTTAAAAATATATAGTAAAAATAGATTCATCAGAGTTATTCCCCTTTTCTTCACAGCCTCCGTTGGTTGGATTTCAAAACGGAAAAATTCTGGGATATTATATTGGATATAAGGAGACACAGAGCCCAGCTCAGTTCATCTACGAAAGCCACGAGGTGCAGTCCAGCGCAAACTCCAGCAGCACCACTGCTCAACACACAGTCAGCAAGCTGAAGAAGTTTACCCAGTACACTGTCCATGTCAAGGCTTATAATATTAAAGGAATCAGCCCAGCATCTGCAAATCTCAATGTTTTCACCCTGGAAGATGGTGGGTCATAAAAACTTTTTTTTAAAATAATTTTTGTGATTGTAGGTTATGAGACTTTCATAGTTTGTTATGGCAGGTCATAAGACTCACAATTTATGAAGATAGATCATTACATTTTTGTTCACAATTTGTAATAGTAGGTCATAGGACTTTTATTCTTTTACTATTTGTGAAGATAGGTTATAAAACTTCACAATATGTAATGATAGGTCATAAGACTTACACAGTTTGTGAAGGTAGGTTGTAAGAATCTTTCTGAATTTGTGATGTGTTAGAAAATTATCATTCAGAAAGAGGTATCCATCACAGACAGTCATTGGAAAATTCAAAGGAGAAAGAAAATAAAGAATTACGAAGAGAAAAACATCTAGATAAGCTGAGCATCCAGGGATAAATGGCATTTGATTTGATTAGAAATATCAAAGACTGTACAAAATGCTGAAATTTGATCACTCATCATCTTGGCATGGCACTTGATGATGATGATGCTGGTGGTGGTGATGGTTGTAGGTGATGATAATAGTGGTAAATGGTAATAGTAAGGTGATGGTGATGGTTGTGCATTATCAAAACATTCAGTATAAAAAAAAGCATGTCAGGTATTTTAGCTGTCCTTGTCTGTTCTTGTCATTCACAGTTCCAAGCCAGCCCCCTGAAGGTGTCCAAGCCACACCCCTGAGTTCTGAGAGCATCAAAGTGGCCTGGTCTCCGCCCCCTCTGTTTACATTACATGGTATCCTGCAAGGCTACAAAATTTTGTACAAGCCTGTGAGACTAGATGAAGGTAAGCACAAATGACTGTTATATTTAAAATAGCACATAGGTGTAACATATAATCTTTATCAAGAAAAGAGAACTGTTTTCTTTTTAAGATATTGATATTGAAAGACAACTTATTGAAAGTTTTTTTCTTGTTCACATTCTGTGAACTTCACCATTTTTTTATATTAATATGACTAATCTTTATATAACATGATGCTGTCCTTTAGTGCAGTAACAGTAATATATGCAGTTTAATCAGTGTGCCTAACCATTGATGGGTATTCTTCAGTTTTAGTGACAGTTTTCTCTGGACTGTGCTGGTAATGGTTTAAAAAAAAACCAACAGCACCCCCCCACACACACACACATTTGTATGCACACACACACACACACACACAGCCTTTGTTTAAGAAGGCAGTTCAATATTGACTGTATACTCCCACTTCTTGAGCAGCAGTTGACTGTAGCTTATTAGCAAACTGAAAACCTGCTAATAAAAACTTACCACCAGATCAAGAGCAACCAGTCTTAAGGACAAACATTTTCTTAAAGCAGTAGGACTTCCCATATTTGCATAATGAATGCATTTCATGAGACATTTGTGAACTCCGTATCAAACCCAATAAGGATTTAAGCAAATGCCTTCACCTTTTTCATTCATTTCCTGACAAATTGGTATCACTGTTTCAGATGAAAGTGATGCCAACTTCCAGACGTCCACACAGCTTGAGATAGTCTTGTTTGGACTTGAAAAGTTTACCAACTACAGCATCCAGGTCCTGGCTTACACAAGAAAAGGAGAAGGTGTCCGCAGTACTTCGGTCTATGTTAGGACAAGAGAGGATGGTAAGTGATTGGTGGGGGGACTTGATAACACAGCTTCTGCTTTTCCTGTACTTCATTTCTTGTTTTAGTTAAGTAATTATCCTTGTACTCTGGACAACCCATAAATGCTTCAGAAATAATTATCCTTGTACTCTGGACAACCCATAAGTGCTTCAGAAATAATTATCCTTGTACTCTGGACAACCCATAAGTGCTTCAGAAATAATTTTATCCTTGTACTCTGGACAACCCATAAGTGCTTCAGAAATAATTATCCTTGTACTCTGGACAACCCATAAGTGCTTCAGAAATAATTTTATCCTTGTACTCTGGACAACCCATAAGTGCTTCAGAAATAATTATCCTTGTGTTCTGGACAACCCATAAGTGCTTCAGAAATAGTTATCCTTGTACTCTGGACAACCCATAAGTGCTTCAGAAATAGTTATCCTTGTACTCTGAACAACCCATAAGTGCTTCAGAAATAATTATCCTTGTACTCTGGACAACCCATAAAAGCTTCAGAAATAATTATCCTTGTACTCTGGACAACCCATAAGTGCTTCAGAAATAGTAATCCTTGTACTCTGGGCAACCCATAAGTGCTTCAGAAATAATTATCCTTGTACTCTGGACAACCCATAAGTGCTTCAGTTTTCTGCCTTATGTATCCCTCATTGTAGAGAAAGTGATGAAACAAATTCTGTGTTGATTTCAGTTTATCTTTTACCCTGGTTGGCTGAGTGGTTAGGTGCTTGGTCAACTAATCGGTGGTACCGAGTTCAGGTCCCAGGAGTGGGGATTTTTTTCTGGTACATACCAAAAAGGCCCCGGGGTCCACCCAGCCTCTAAAAATGGGTACCAGAGAACTCTGGGAAGGTAAATGCAGCCAGTCATACTGCTGACCACATCACACTTTCATGTGTCGATGGTCTTGAAGATACGGGACTAATGCTGTATCCCCAGTATGCCTTGATGGCATGGAAATGGAGATTTTACCTTTACCTTTTAGCTCTTAACATGATGTTGTGCCTGCCAAAACAATGCTTTATTTCCAACTCTTCATTGTAAGTGTCATTGTGTTTGTGTTGAAATATTCTGTCTAACCAGTTGCCATGGGCCTTGTGTAATCATGTCCGCCCAGTGTAGTATTTGACCAGATGATACTTTAGATGTAGCTAGTTCCACCAAGTGATCTGCTGTTTCAGATGTTATGCATGAAAGTTCTTCATTTTATATTTATTTTGTTCATTATACATATAGAGAACTAGTAACATAGATTTAGATGGAGGTATGTGGTGCAGTTTTATGAAAACAGGTAGGAGAGGGAGGAGGAAAAGTTAGCAGTAAAGTGTAGGAATAATGAAATGGTTTCGAATACAACAAGGACAGCTAAATATTTCAGCAAAGTTGAATTAATCAAGGACAATAGAAAAGAAAAAAAAAACAAATAGATAAAAACACATAGGGGAACATCTGCTGTCTCTGAGGAAAGTGGGAAGACTATGACTACAAAAAGATGGAGGAAGTACCATAATGATGTTCAGTAATTTTGTTGAAGGCCAGAATATCAGATGGGCCTGCATGCCCAGTTCTGACCCTTTGAAAATAAAGTAAGTTCATTTGTTTGTTCATTTTTAGTAGATGTACAGAAAGTCATGCAGGCATATAAAGATTGAATGTCTTAGAGACAGCTTTGTTAGCAGAGAGTTGTAATATTTCTCTATATTTGTTGAGTAGAACCACATAGAAGCTGAATTAGTAGTGAAGTGCTTGCTACATGGGCATCTTAAAACTGAAATCAGTTATGGTGCCTTTAAGTTTCTAGAGAACAAACAAACAGGTGAACATTGTTTTCAAAGCTTTAAAGAACTGGTCATACCTCTCTGATATGATTTCACTTTATTGTAAATATTGTATAACAGTTTATTGCAAATCTATACAAAAAACAAACAGGAAAAATTTAACCTCATATCCATGTATTCAGCAGTAGGAAGTGATGTATAGTTATTTTCACATGTTTGCATATTGGTTACAGTCAAACTGCTAAGAACACTTGCTGCACATTAACAGAAATGTGTTCCAACCATTTTAATCATGCAATGATTAGTAACAGAAATCCAGTTTTCTAGCACAACAGGGAACTTCTTAAGCTTTTCTCCATTGGAAAGGCTAAAATTCAACCCAAACAACCATTGTTAATATATACAATGAGGCAGTGTAATATATTGTGAGCTCTGATATCCAGTTCTTGTGGATTCCCATAAACCTCTCAAAGTACAACTTCAGAACTACACATGCTCTACTTCTTTTCTCTCCAGTGCCAGATGCCCCAGCCAGTATCAAAGCTCTAGCAACAAATGACAGTGCCGTAATGGTATCCTGGACACCCCCAACCAGACCTAATGGCATCCTCATAAAATACACCCTGTACTTCAACAACCAGAGTTCCCCAGAGGTATGGTAAATTAGCCTATATTTGTCTGGCTGTGTCAGAGAATGAAGAGTAACGGTATACATTTATTATACTATCCTAGATTACAAAACAAGATCATAGACAAACTGAAGAATGGCAAAACCTAATGAAAACCATAAAGAATAGATAATAAAAATTCCTTCACATGTTGTGAGAACATGTAAGTTAGAGAACCAGTCACTGGAAAACTGAAGGGAAAAAGAAGAAGACAGAAAAAGAACAGGCTAACTAAGTGGCATGGTCACAAGAAAAAGCAGACAAAACTGATTGAAAATATCAAGGACTGTACAAAGTGGAAATACCAAGGACTGCACAAAGTGGAAATACCGAGGACTGCACAAAGTGGAAATACCAAGGACTGCACAAAGTGGAAAAGCATGATTATAAGGGCCTTATGATGAATAACTGAAATGATTATAAACACATGCCAACAGTTGAATGAAAATAGTGGCAACATATCCTTTTGAGCTTTGGCAAACCTTGGGACAGATGATAGTATGCTGGGAATGAAAGCTAAATAACTGTCCTGTAGAATTAGCTCAGGAGTGAAACAGGGATGTGTACTATCACCAGCATTATTTATCTTGGCAGTAGACTGGTTAATGAAAGAGGCAACATCAGACAAACGCAGAGGATTACAATGGACCCTTGACACAGTGCTGGAGGACCTTGACTTTGCGGACGACATTTGTCTATTATCAAGCAGTCACAAAGATATGCAAGATAAAATAAACAAGTTAACCCAGAATGCAAACAACATAGGACTAAAGATCAACGTAGGAAAGACAAAGTTAATGAAGCAAAATGTGAACAACAGAAATGTACTCAGAGTAGATAACAAGTTAGTGGAGGAGGTCAACGAATTTGTATACCTTGGCAGCAGAGTAGTAGAAAATGGAGACAGCACAGAGGACACCAACAGCAGACTTACTAGAGCAAACCAGGCTTTTGCAATGCTACAGAATATATGGAAATCAAATAAACTAAGCATAAATATGAAAATCAGGATATTTAAGAGTAATGTTCTAAGTGTACTACTCTATGGAAGTGAATGCTGGAAAATCACCAAAACCATAGAAAACAAGTTGAATTCTTTCCAGACTAAATGTTTACGTAGAATTAAAAAAATATTTTGGCCAAACACCATAAGAAATAACATCTTATTGACAGAAATGCAGATGAAACCACTGACAACAATTATTGAGGAAAGACGCTGGCGATGGTTGGGACATGTGCTCCGAATGACTGACAACTCACTACCAAAAATAGCACTAAGATGGACACCACAGGGGAGCAGAAGTAAGGGTAGACCAAAAGAGACATGGAGAAGAACAACAGAAAGGATGTTGAGCAATAGAGGGCTCACCTGGGCAAGAGCAGAAAAAAAGGCGAAAGACAGGCATTTGTGGAAAACCCTTGCGGAAGCCCCATGTGCCCTGGGCACTTAAGGTTCAGAGAGAGAGAGAATTAGCTAAAATTAACTCTATCCAAAACAAGCTATCAAGTGGAACACACAAGGCCGAAGAAAAGAGGTCAACCACATGAAATTCTAAAGAGGACATTGTAAAGAGAGGCCAACTTAGTGGGAATAACATCCCTTGATGAGGTTGAAAAACTCACCAAAAACAGGAAATTTTGGCAATCTACCATGCAAGCCTTATGTGACATTTAACGGCATGAGAAGGATGTAAGATATAGAAATAGAACCAGGACCATCTGATGCATAGCATTAGTACTAAACCTCAGTCCATATGTCTCATAGCATTAAAATCAAACCAGACCTTTTTTCTTCTCTGATTATATATATATATCAGTATATGTAGTGTGATGAATATCTTTCATTTTCCTTCCAAGACTTCACAGCATTATCTCTCAACGTGGAGGTTATATATATGGAGAGGGAGAGGGAGAACAGATTTGAATGGCGACAGATTATATTTGCAGCAGTGTCTTAAAGGCTTTGAAAGCTGGTGAAAAAGAGAGAGTGAGAGGACACTTCCATATAACATTCACTCACTTTTGCTTCATAGAAAGCCACTGAGTCTTCTTATGATACTTATCTGCACTTATGGTCCTATTCTTCTGCATTTGATAGCTATATCATACTAAAAGCCTGGAGTGTATTTTCCAGGATGGAGTCCACAGTTTTCTCCTGGTTTTCAGTGAGGCTCTCATATCTTCTACCTCAAATCTTGGCCAGGTCTAGCTGTGTAAGTCTGTAGATGTTACAGATAACCCGAGAGAAGAATGAAAGAAAGAAAGAGAGGAAAGTAAAGCTGTAATTCATTTCCCAGGTTGAAGACGTGATAATTGACCTGCCTCCAAATGTGACCATCTACATGATGGGAGGACTTTCCAGGGGTGTGGATTATGCTTTTAGAGCCTCAGCATCGACTGTGATGGGTGAAGGGAGAAGCACCAAGTACATTGGTGCTAGTACTCTGATTGTAGGTAAGTGGACATGAAGAGATTGTTGGGCTTATGTTGTTATGTCTGCTAAAAATTAATTATTTTTTTAAGCTGATGGGTGTCTGAGTGGCGAAGTGGTTAGTGCACTGGTCTCTCATGGTGAAGGTCGGGGGTTAGAACCCGGCCGGCGGCACCCCAGTCACCCAACTGTAGAAATGGGTACCTGACTTCTTCTGGAGTTGGGGAAGGAAAAGGCAGCCAGACGTGATACTGACCATATCACCCTCTAGTGTGCTGACAGGTCAAGGAAAATATGGGCACTAACACCATATCCCTATGTGCCTCTAAGGCATGACAGGGTTGTTTTACTTTTTTAAGCTGAGCAGCTTTGTAACAGCTCTTTGATGTGTGTGTTGGATTTGTTGAGACTGTTAGCTGTATGCAGGAAACTCTCTACTGTAGAGAGTGGAACAACACAACTCCTTCAGATCATCAGAGGAAGTTCCCCCCCCCCCAGAATTATATGTTATTTAGTAAAGGTTTTTGAAATCATGAAAGATATTTGAAATATACGTGATCTGTGATTTATGACTGGCAAAAAAAGAAAAATTTGTCACACTTTTTTGCAAATTATAATCTTTGACTTATGAGTTTCTGAAAATTTTGGTGATACATTGACAGGTAGAGATAGGTGACATATTATCACTTGGGGGTTTCTCTTTCTTTCAGCACCTGCAAGAATTGCCAGCTTTTCTAACATCCTGACAGTGTCATGGCATGAAGATGTCATGCTGCCGTGTGTCACTGTAGGCACACCAAAGCCTACTATACAGTGGAGACTCAGGTATGTCCAGGAGTTTGAAATCTTGTCATATCCATGTTGAAATTAACAGAGTCAGTGATATGCTTTATATGGAGTCATAAAAATGTGTTTTTTTTCGACTTTTTTTTTTCACCAATTTCAGTTTTGAATGAAATGCTTTATTTATGACTGACCTTTGAACAGTATCCTGATTTCTTCCCTTTTTTGCTTTATTTATGACTTGACCTTTGAACAGTATCCTAATTTCTTCCCTTTCACTGAGATTCATGTGTGTATGCAGTGCATTCAGGTGTGCCTTTCCTGAAAACAGACATCCACTATCTTTCTCTGAGCACAAGCTTATCATGTACCCATTTTGGGGTGGGGGGGTCAATATGAGCCCTCTGATGGTGGGACTCAAACTCACAGCCTTTTATGTTGAGAAGACAGGCCAATATCTGTTCTTGCTTTGAACTAAAAACTTTATAGAAGCAATTGGTGCAGTAGTAAAGTGTGTAGATATGGAACAAAAGGTTTGAAAATTCATTCATTCCTAGATGGGGGAAATTACTTTTTGTTTTGGTTAAATATTTTTATAATGTTAACGTGAATGGAGAAATTGCAGCATTTGGTAACTTTCAGGGAGATATCATTGGAGCATAGGTTTTGACAAGCTCAGGAATGTGGTGGAAGTTAAGGAGTTGACTATCTACCTGAGTTGGAAGGAGCACCAAGTTACTAGAGTAAAATTATTATTTTCTTTCCTTTCCTATCATATTTTTTTCATAGGTTGTAGCAAGTTTATACATAGCAGAACACTTCAGACTCTCAGAGTTGAAACAGTTTGACAAAATAGTTGTTTGCTTGTATATCACTGGAACTTGCAATAACTTCCTAGCAGTATTTGTTAGTAATGGCAGTAGTAGGATTAGTCCTTCTCCTTTTCAACATATCAACAGCCTTTTGTAAGCTGAAAACATTGTAAGTCAGATATAAATATGATACGATAAATAAATAAGTAAATAACTACTATCATTGAGTAAGAATCTTACATCTCACATCCTTCCCGTGCCGTTAAACATCACATAGGGCTTGCATGGTAGTTTGCCAAGTTTTCCTGTTTTCGGCAAGCTTTTCAACCTGATCAAGGGTTGTTACTCCTAATAAACTGGCCTCTCTTAACAATGTCCTCTTTAGAGTTTTATGTGGTCAACCTCTTTTTCTTCAGTCTGTTGTGTTCCACTTGATAGCTTGTTTGGGGACCCTCTGACTCTCCTCTCACTATGTGACCGACGTATGTCCATCTTTGTCTGATCACCCATGAGACAGGCTGTTGTTTGCTCATCTGTCTTATCTCTGCGTTGTTCTTGAATTCGTTCCACTTTATACCGAGTATTTTCCTTAGGCATATACTTTCGAAAGAGCCTAATTTCTTGTCTATTTATTTAGTTGTTTTCCAGCCTTCACATGCATAAATGAGTACGTATATAAACATATAATTGCTGTAACTAACTAGATACCAGTAATTAGAAAGTAAATAAATTAATACGAGTTTGTCCTATAGATAAATGTGAATGTGCATCACTGTTGCACCATTGTAAAGTCAAAATATTGTTAAACTGAGCTATAGTAAGCTGAGGAATACCTGCAGTAGTAGTGGTAGTGGTATTAGTAGTAGTAGCAGTAGTAACAGCAGCAGTTATAGTAGTTATGGCAGCAGATGTAACAGCAGTCATAGTAGTAATAGAGTAGGGGCAGTAGTGGTAGTGGAGGTAGTGGTGATGTTAACAGTGATGGTGGTGATAGTAGAGGGTGCAGTTGTGGTTGCAGATAGTTGTGGAAAAACTGGCCATGGAAATGATGGTATTAGTGGCAGCAGTTACCTTTAAAGCATTTTGAACTGCAATGCTTCTCAGAAACCAACCAATCAGCAACTCTGAGAGGATTCACGTCATGGAGGATGGATCACTACACATCTCTTCAGTGACTGGGCCAGATGCTGCAAACTACACATGCCACGCTGAAAACCCACATGGGACTAGCCAGATAGTTTACACAGTACGGGTGCAAGGTATGTCATCTCTTTTTCTTATTTTATGAGAATAACCTGGTTGGGTGAGTTGGTTTTAATGGAAAGTTGACATTTTAAAAAAATGCTACTGGAAAAGTAATGGGGAAAACATTTCTCTCCCTTCCTCTCTCTCTCTCTCTCTCCCCCCCCCCCTATTAAAAAAAGCCAAGTTAATTCATGGAATTCTGTTGCACAATGCTCAACCCTGTTTGTGGTCATTATTTAAATCCAACCCAAAACAAAGTTAGCACTTTAACAGTTGTCTTCTCTCAAAATCAGGGCTTGACCTGTTCAAAAAAAGGCTTCACTGACTCATCTGCCCACGTTTGGAGTACCCTACCAACTCATGTAAAACTCATAAACAATATTTCTTCTTATAACTTCAAACTTTGACAGTATCTGTTAGATTTATGAGATCAACTACATGCCTCTCTAATACAAATATGTGCGTATGGGTGTATATGTGTATATGTGTGTTTATATGTATGTATATGTGAGTGTCTATGTATTTGTGTATATGAAAAATATAGATATATATAGTGTCAAAGTCTAAATTAAAATGTAGTGTCTAAATTAAAGTATGACATGATTGTTGTATTTCTTATACTGCTTTGCTAAAAATTTGTTAAGATTATAATGAATGTAAAAATGTAATATAACTTTATTGCTTGTAGTTACATAAATCAGATTGTGGAGCATGGACAAGAGATAATTTATTCATTTATTTGTTTTTCTTCATACTTATTATGTTCAATAACTAATGCTGAATGTCTATGACAGAGTGAAAGTTGCACGATGAAGGATAGCATGTTAGATAGGCCTACACTCCCAATTCTTAGCTCTTTGAAAAAAAAAAATATGTTTAAGTTTGTTTATTTTTTCATTATCTCCTTTCCCACTCACTCTGTCTGTATGGACATGCATGTGCCCAATATTTTCACCCTTTGGAAATAAACTTAGTTTGTTCTCTTTCTGTTCTGTTGTGTGTGTTGTTTGTTTGTGTTTGTATGTTTTCAGCATTACAATTTTTTTTAATATAATTCTTTTATTTCAGTTGGAGATCCCAAAGGAAGTAAGTACTGATCTTCTCTTATGTAATGTTTATTTATAGAATAGCTTGCTGTCAGGTTTATGTAGCCAGCTTTGTTATGTCATTTTGTGAAGGCCTGGTTCTTATGGGAGCCTTCTCCCATATAGATTCTTGCAGTCAGTTTTAGACCAGTTCGTGAAATATTAAGTTCTTACACAGTTATTTTTATAGGTATGAGCTAATGTCCCAGTGATAGTACTTAGGTACTTAGTGTAGGCTGCAGTTTCTGTAAATGTAACTTGCTACTGATAGATCAGATATCAAAAATTATACTCATGTAGAGTAGAGCATAAAATCCCTTGATGAGATTGAAAAAAACTCGCTTAAAACAGGAAAAATTGGCTAACTACCTTGCGAGCTGTATGTGACGTTTAACTCATGGGAAGGATATAAGATATATAAGATAAGAGTAGAGCAGTGTTTCCCAGGCTTCTTTGGACTGCCACCACCCTTTTCTCCCAGGTCACATCCTTAACGCCCCTTCCCCCCCCCTAGTTTTGTACTACTCATAAAATGACCTGTTAAACTAGGATATGCATTACACAACTAAAAATTCCAGCCAGCAAACCAAATTAACAATATGAAGGAGTACATTTATAACTCACCTACTGCAATATTTTCACAACTTTTAAATGTGATGGATGAGTTTCACGCAGGGACACAAGTTTCTCAATATCTGGTTGAAAAGTGCTAAGAAGGATGCTTCATTTCCCCTCAGTGCCTCCCTACTGTTACATCTTCTTCCAACCCCCCCCCCCCCCGCACCATGATTGGCCACATCAAGTTGTCTCAAGACCTTCATTCTTAACCATGACTGGCCACATCAAGTTGTCTCAAGACCTTCATTCTTAACCATGACTGGCCACATCAAGTTGTCTCAAGACCTTCATTCTTAACCATGACTGGCCACATCAAGTTGTCTCAAGACCTTCATTCTTAACCATGACTGGCCACATCAAGTTGTCTCAAGACCTTCATTCCTAACCATGACTGGCCACTTCAGGTTGTCTTAAGACCAATCCTATATGAATATTTTGTCTGCCATTATATTTTGTAAAATGTTCCTCTCTGCTATGTTTGTGGCAAAGTCTGACAACACACACATTATTCAAGTAATGGTTAGCTGGGGGCAAAAATGCTGTCTGAACTGACAGTCAGCAACCTATAGCTGACATGCTAGCATGTGGTTTGATGAGCCATAACTGACCAAGACCCTGTCTCACATCTGCTAATGGGGCAGGGATCACTATAGTCCCCAGGGCCGTGGAGTCTGCCAGAGAAATATTGCACACCCGCTGCTTTCTTTTTTTTTTTTAAGCTCCAACCAGAGGATGAAGAAATAGCCACCAAAACCTGCTGCCAGTCTCAATATCTTCACTGCATAAGCTGCAGAGAGCATCAAGTTCCCATTTCCAGGGAGATAAATGAAAAACAGATTAGCAGCCTGACATTTCATGTTGTAGAATTATCTGTCCATAAGCAGCTGTCAAGAAGGTGCAGGATGAATTTTTAATTTAGTCCCAGATAAACAGCCTCAGACCTTCCTGTGATCTGAACTTACTGGGTCCTGAATATGCAACTAGCGTTAAAAAGAAAGAGGCCAAGGCTACGTATGGCTAACAACAACATTATAATTGACATTTGTATTGAGTACTTACATGTGAATATGCATAAGCTTTTAAAGTTTTGGAGAAAAGTTAACAGTGCTTTGTTATCCTCCCACCACCTTGTTTTACATTTGGTGTTAGGTTTAGGGTTATTGTTAGGTTTAGGGTTAGTGTTAGGATTAGTATTTAGGGTTAGTGTTAGGTTTAGGGTTAGTGTTAGGTTTAGGGTTAGTGTTAGGTTTAGAGTTAGTGTTAGGATTAGTGTTAGGTTTACGGTTAGTGGTAGGTTTAGGATTAGTACTAGGATTAGTGTTAGGTATAAGATTAGTGCTAGGATTAGGTTTAGAGTTAGTGTTAGGATTAATGTTAGGTTTAGAGTTAGTGCTAGGATTAGTGTTAGGTTTAAAGTTATTGCTAGGTATAAGATTAGTGTTAGGTTTAGAGTTAGTGCTAGGATTAGGGTTAGTGTTAGGTTTAGAGTTAGTGCTAGGATTAGGGTTAGTGTAAAATTTAGAGTTAATGCTAGGATTAGGGTTAGTGTTAGGTTTAGAGTTAGTGCTAGGATTAGGGTTAGTGTAAAATTTAGAGTTAATGCTAGGATTAGTGTTAGGGTTAGTGTTAGGTTTAGAGTTAGTGCTAGGGTTAGTGTTCAGGTTATGTATAGTGTTTGGGTTAATGATAAGGTTAGGATTACAGTTGTGTCAAGTTTAGGGTTAGCATTCTTATAATTCATCATCAGATTACCATAAGAACAAAAATGTGCTCCATTTTGATATGTGCACACGCACACACACGCAAAAACAAACTAGTGTGCCAGAAAAAATATTCAAATTTTTTTTTTTGGTGAAAATCTTTTTCTCTGTCTGCATATACAGCACCACCACATCCACCTCATCTATACCTGGTTCTGACCACAACTACCACAATTCAAGTCAACTGGTTATCTGGAAGTAATGGTGGCAGCCCAATTCAAGGTACAGTAATTCCTGTTTCAAAAGATTTTGTAACTTAGCTTCACACTATTCCTGGCTAGCAGGTTTCTAGATAGTGACTGAATATAACAAGTTATATTTTGCAACATAACATAGATTTAACACCTAGCAAATTCAGATATTCTGTGACAAAAATAGTGCCTAATCAGATTCTTTGGAACAGTGTTTCTCAGCATTTTTTTCTCCGTACACCTTTTCACAATATGTCAGAGTGTGTCACACGTGCATGTATGTACGCATGTACACGCACACACTCTCACAGCCAGCACTTGTATGACGCAAATGATGCATTCTAAATAATATGTATATAAAGTTCCAACAGTTTGAGTCTGTTAATCTGTGATCCCAGTGCCCTATCACCCTTCTGCCCCCTTGCTCTAGAAAAATGAACTGTGTTTTCAGATTCTCTGGAAAAAAAAAAAAGAGAGTTGAATATTCAGTTTCTCAGACATAGTCTTTGAAATGAAGTTCTCTGACAAAAGATGATGCATATTCAATAAAATCTACATGTTCAAATTCTCCAACAAAACCTACATCATGTAACAGTACAGCACTCATGTACATGTTCCTGGCAATTTCTAATTTAGAATAAGACTTACAAATCAGCCATCTCGCTCATTTCGGGACTCTTCCTTTTAGTCAAGTTAAAAAATTCTGTGCTCAACAGAAGCATTGCACATCAGTTTCTACTTTTTGAAATGGCAGATATTGTTTTATTTTTTTCATCTCCTCAGTTGTCATAAGAATGTGATTCATATGTTCTAGGATTTGTCCTAAACTACAAGAAGGAACACAGTGGCTGGCACTCCTTAACACTTGGGCCTCAGAATAGAACATTTATTGCCAGCAACTTGATGTGCGGCACTCAGTACAAGTTCAACATCCGTGCCTTCAACAAACTCGGAGCCAGTTTGGACTCTGAAACAGTTACTGCCAGGACAAATGGTTCAGGTGAGTCACAGATATAGCTGATGGGGGGGCTTTGAAAATCCTTTGTCCTCGTAATCGTGTTTATTTTGAGTATTGGAATTTGATGATTTTTTTCCTAAAAAAAAAACATGTCCATCATAGTAATACTAGTTTCCACTTCGAACTCAGAACCAACCAGTAGTATTGTTCTTTTTATTCATCATACATTTGACAAAAACACATTTTTCATTTTTTTTAAACATTATACGAGGGATGACTGATACGTTCTGGCATAAGGTACAATGGATTATTTGTGAATAACTTTTTTGGGTTATTTCTCAACATAATCCCCTTGCAAGTTTATGCACTTAGTCCAGCTATCCTGGAGCATATGGATTCCTTCTTTGTAAAAGTCAGCATCTTGTGCCAGTAGAAAGTGGTCTACAGTATGAATGACATCGTCATCTGAAGCAAATTTGTGACCACTGAGCTCCTTTTCGAGTTTAGTAAACAGGTAATAGTCCGAACGGACGAAATCTGGGGAATAAGGAGGATGTTCAAGAAACTAGAAGCCGCATTCATGAATGGCAGCCATTGCCACCGCTGACTTGTGAACTGGAGCATTGTCGTGATGAAAGATGACTCCTCTCATCAATTTCCCTCTACGCTTTTCCTTCAGTTTGACCCACATTTGCTTCACAAGATTAGTGTAATAGGTCCAGGTGACCATTCTGCCCTTTTGAAGATAGTCTACCAATAGCACACCTTCTGAATCCAAAAGATGGAAGCCATCACTTTGCCTGCAGACAGAACCACCCTTGCTTTCTTTGGAGGTAGGGATCCATGATGTTTCCACTGCTTTGACTGTTCATTGGTTTCTGTTTGAAAATGATGAACCCAAGTCTCATCCATAGTCACAAATTGCTGAAGAAACTTTTCAGGATCTGCATAAAAATGGCCAAGATTGTCTCTTGACATGTTGAGACGGTGTTGTTTGTGATCAGCTCCAAGAAGTTTTGGGACCCATCTAGCAGAGACCTTTGTCATGTGAAGATCATTGTGAATAATGGCATGAACATGTTCCTGGGAGATGCCCAACTCAGTAGCAATGTACTGTTCAGTTAGTCATCAATCCTTCATTATCATGTCATGGATTCTGCCAGTGGTTTCATTGCTGGTTACTGTTCTTGGTCTTCCTGGATGGGGATCATCTTCCAGACTCTCCCTTTCATGTTTGAATTGAGCTGCCCATTTCTTCACTGTACTGTAAGAAAGGGCACTCTTCCCTAGAGTCTCCACCATATCCTCATGGATCTCCTTCGATGATAAGCCCTTGATGCAGAGGTAGCAGATGACTGCTCAATGAGAAATTTTATCCATTTTCTCAATTTCTGCCACCCCTTACCACTTCAGTAGCCTGTAAAAAAAAATTGGTTGCAGTTAATTTCTTGAAACTTGGTGTTTAATCTTACATGAACTTGATCTACAAATGCACCTAATATCAGCTGTGTGTTTAAAGTATTTGTACCTTATGCCAAGAACTTATCAATCACCCCTTGTATAAGATAAAGGTAAAATAAGGAATAAACTTTACTTAGTATGGAGACTAAAATGTATTATTTTGGCAAAAAGCCTTCATCATGATATTTTAGTCTTGTCACTAAGGAAGGCCATTTTCTATAATTTTCCCAGTTGTACAGTAGTGACTGTGTAGATGCTAGAAAGATTATACATGCTTTTAATCAGCTGCTATAGGTTGTTTCTTCTTCTGTCTTGCTGAAACTGTGAGCTGGTGTTCTTTGCACCCAAGGCAGTTGAGGTACAGCATCCTGTAGGTTTGTGTGAAAGTTATGATGGCAGTTCTATCAATCCTTGAGTGGAACTAAAAAGCAAAGGATGTGCAATACTTTTTTAGCATACTCCATAGTCATAGGGATTATGGCAGTGCATACATCTTTAGCTGTGTTAGATCTGTTACAGGGAGTACCAATGGAGAGATGAGATAGGGTCTTGATCAGGTACGGTTCATCAACCCTGATGCTGGCATATGTCATCTTTGAGTCCATGACTGCCAAATCAGACATTGTTTTCATCCCCAATAAGTGATTTAAACAAGATATATTCCTTGAGGGAAATATGACTGTTAGAAAAGACATCATTGTATCTTTGAACAGTGAATATTGACTAGTTAATTCATCTGTAATATGTTACAAGAGTTGGTCCAGAGTTATATTTTCTGTTATTTTTTTTTTCTTAACTTTTCAGCCCCTATTGGCCCTCCTCAGAGCATGCTTTTGGCTGCTGTGAATGCAACATCAGTGACCCTTGACCTGACTTCCTGGCAGATGTCAGGTTGTCCTGTCAGTGCCTTCTCTGTCAGGTACCATGTCTGGGGCGAAGAAAGCTGGCATCTGGTCAATAACAACATTATGCCAAACACAGTAAGTGTCTGTCCTCTGGCTTTACCTGCTTGTCCTGAAATACTGTGACCAGTAGTGTAGCAAGAACAGAGTGCTTGGAAGCAATACAGCTGCACATAATAGAGCAAAATAAGTAGGATCAGTCAGAAAAATCTCTTAACAGAATTGATCTTCTAAGTTTAAGCCAGTTTCTTATTTAGATATATTACATATTGGTTTATGTATGAAAGTAAAGCACTGTTAAATAAGTAGCTTAGACTTGGGGTAAAGTGGTGTACTTGGATAGTTTCAGTAAGGTCACAACTGATATGACTATAGCATTTTGTGCAAGAAAAGTACGTGGTGGCCACCTTGAGGTGGCTTCACGCTATTCCTGGAGGGTCCTGACTTACCTTATACCACCATAGGATGTTCGGTGAAGGGTATATGTATGTATCATGTTCATATTTATTTTACATGTATTACAGCAGTCGGAGCTACAACCACTAACGTTATTACCTCTACTACCATCACCTCTGCTATCCACTGATCATTTTAACTGGCAATTATTGATAAAAAAACTAGAAAAAGCAAAAATGTTTGCAGTCATCTATTACTGTAACTGGTTTATATTATTTTAAAAAACCTAGTAAAAAGTACCAGCAGAATGGTTGGAGGATAATCAGATCAGTAGAGTGATGATGCTCATTTTTCATGAGAGAGAATCGGCCAATTTTGACTTTAATTCAGCATATGAGCATTTTGCAAACAGTAAATATCATAGCAGACAAGAAGAATTTCATGCAAACATTGAATCTCCGTTGGTGTTTGTAAAGTATATTTAATTTTGCGTTAAAAAAAAACTTATAAGCCACCGAATGCTATGTTGTAAGACCAGTATTTCGGAAAATACTTCATGCAAAGTGAAAGACAAGTACAAGTATACCCAGTTTTTAAAAAAAAATCGTAGTGCCATCACCATTACGATCATTCGTGTTACCACTGCTAGTACAGGTTGAGAATCCTTATCTGGAAATCCCAGATCCAGCGTGTTCTAAAATCCAAAACCTTTTGAGCACTGACATGATGCAACTTCCACGCCCTGACCTCATGTGATTGACCACAGTCAAAATATGGCTGCACAACAGTTTATTTTTAGCATCCCTAAAGGCCACACACAGACACACAATAGTCTGCCAAGGTATTGGCTACTAAACCCTCCTACCCACCTTGAGCTGCAATATATTTTTTACTGTTTAATTTTTACATGTGAGTACATGTATAACTGTAAGAAAATGATAGCACATAAGTTTAGAGTCGGGAATGATGGTGACGCCACATGACCACAAATTGTCCACCTGAGGCAGCTGAGAATAGTGACACCTTTGCTTTCTGATGGTTCAGTGTACACAAACTCTCTTTCATGCACAGAACTATTACAAATGTATAAAATTGCCTTCAGACATATGAAACATAAATGAATTTTCATGTTTAGACTTGGGTCCAATTCCCAGGATATCTCGTTATGTATATTTGCAAGTATTCCAGAATCCTATGAAAGATCTGAAACACTGCTGGCCTCAAGCATTTTAGATATGATGATACTCAACCTGCACTACTGTAGTAACCACAACTATTATATTACTGCAAATATTACGTGTACAATAAAAACACTCACACGCATTATTATGTCCTCGATGTTTCAGACACTGCTTGTGGTTCAGGATTTCTCTCCCGCCACATGGTACATCATGGATGTCATGGCACACAGCGATGCAGGATCCACGTCTGCTCAGTTAAAGTTTGCAACTCTAACTTTTGCTGGAAGTAAGTCTGCTCCTTCATCACTTCAATCACTGTCCATCATCTGAGCAAGTGAATGGACAAAATAAAACTTGAAGAAAATAAATAATGGAGCCTTTTTAAAAACAAGTGAATAAGATTGGACAAAGACATGTAGGACAGTGTTACTAATGCCAGTAACAGAGAAGAAGAATAAAGATAGGAAGAAGAGCAACTGGTGTTTCAAAATCTCTCTCTCTCTCTCTCTCTCTCTCTCTCTCTCTGAACCTTAAGTGCCCATGGCACATTGGGCTTCCACATGGGTTTTCCACAAATGAATGTTCTTTACCTTTTTTTCCACGCTCTTGCCCAAGTGAGCAGTCAATTGCTTAGCATCCTCTCTGTTGTTCTTCTCCATGTCTCCTTTAGTCTACCCTTACTTCTGTTTCCCTGTGATGTCCATCTTAGTGCAATTTTTGGTAGTAAGTCATCCGGAGCACTTCCCAACCATCACCAGCATCTTTCCTCAGTAATTACTATCAGTGGCTTCATCTGCATTTCTGCCAACAAGATGTTATTTCTTATGGTGTTTGGCCATAGTATTCTTCTAATTAGTGTATCAAAATAATACAGGTTAAAGGGAGCCCTGTTGCTTGCCCTGTAGACATGTTGATATTGAATTAGCGCTCAGCTCATATTTTCCTTGACCTGTAGTAATCACTTTTAGCTCAGGATTAGGTTGGAATCAATCTTGAAAGGACTTCACTCTTTCCCTACTGAGGCACATAGGTTAAAAAACATTGATATAACTGAATGAAGAAGACATTTCTTTGCTCAGTCAGTTCTTTTATGTAAACAGTTCCTGTTAAGCAAAAGTTTATGAGTAACTGTTATGTCTTGTTCTTTCTTCTTCTTCTGTCTCCCTGGAAGTGCAAGCTGCTGATCTTTGCAGTTAATGCAGTGAAGATGTTGAGACACAGCATTTCATCGAACTGGTAGCAGGTTATGGAGGCTAATTTGTCAGTCCCTGCGTGGAGACAGGGGGTGTGCAGTCCTTCTGTACCAGACTCCACCACCATGGGATTTACGGCGATCACTGCCCTGATAGCCAGGCTAGGCCTGTTACTGGGGGTACCAAAGGAGAGGTAGGACAGGGTCTTGATCAGCTATGGTTCACCAACCCTGAAGCTAACATATCAGTTATGGGTTGCCAACTACCAAATCAGACAGTGTCTTCAAACCAAAATGTCTGTGTAGTCACTTAGTCTAGTTTGTGTTTAATTACAAACTGAGAATTATTTTTTTTTAAAAAAAGTTACAAACAAAATAAAAAAGTTACAAACAAAATTTAAAAAATTACAAACTGAGAATTATTTTTTTAATAAAAAAGTGAAATGGAAATTTATTATTTTTTAGGTTGCAGAAAAAGTTGGTTTTAAATGTAAATTGGTTAATGATATATTCATAACTTTGAACTGACACCCGCTGCAGTAAGTTCTCTAGTGAAAATCTTGAAACTTAAGCATTGAGATTGGATGTGACTACAAGAATAGACCCGAAGAGCAGTTGCCTTGAATGCTGCACCAACCAGTGTCAGAAACAAAAGAATCCAAAGTGACCAGACAGAAATAACACAAGAAGATTCCAGAAACCCCATGGGAGGACAGGGCTGAATTTCTTCAGCTATGATTCCACAGTCTGAGTCTTTTTTTTTTCTATCACTTTCACCTTCTGATAGTACCATGTTCAAGTCCTAGCAGCGGGATTCTTTTCTGGTACACACCAAAAAAAAAAAAAAAACCAAAAAAAAAAAACACAGGGGTCCACTCAATCTAAAAAAATGGGTACCAGAGAAATCTGGGTAGGTAAATGCTGCTGGGTGCAGTACTGACCACATCACACTTTCATGTGCCAAAGGTCTTGGAAATGCATACCCAGCACCGTATCCCTAATATGCCTTAATGGCATTGAAATAGCATTGAAACTGGGATTTTACATTTACTTTCACCTGCTCTCCCAGTTAATTTGAGTGGAAGTTATGGAATGAAGATGTTAGGAGTTTAATTCTTAGTGTCAAGAGTTTTTCCTCCTCAGGTACTATCAAGCCACTCAAAGTTCTGCACCACCAGGAAGTGGAGTTCTATGAGAAAGTTTACGTGATGGTGCCCATATGTGCTGCAGTGGTTTTCCTCTTCTCTGTGCTGGTAGCTGTGTTTTTGTTCTGCCGTCGTCGTAAGGACAGACTGAGATACAAAGGTAACATCGTACCTAAAACTCGAGCAATTTTAGTTAAGCTGTAAGAAGAAAAAAAAATAGATACAGAATGTCTTGGCATTTTTTTTACATACGTTACATATTGCCTGTGAATTGCATAATGAAACCTGCTGTCAGAAAACTGAGCACAGAAAGGTAGAAATATCCTTGTTGTTAATTATACTAGTTGTAAAGCCTCGATAATTACAAGTGAAAGCATGGAAATATAATTTTTACTTGAAACTATGCTAGTTGTACTAACCAAAAAAGAGGTATCTCTATCTGAGATTAACTCACAACTTCTTACTTTCTACGTACTTAGCACTCCTCTTAGTTTATAGATGAAAGTCAAAAAGAGGAATTTTAAGAACTTAAATGTTCAGCAGTGTAAAGTTTATAACAAAAAAAACTAGAAAACACTGTACGTAAGTGCACTAACTGTTTGAAAAATTTCGGAGAAAATGTTAAAGATAAATAGTTTTTACAAATACCTGTGAGTGAAGAGAATTATAAACTACTCTTTGCTTGGTTCTTTTACCAAATTTAGACCACTGCATTGTTTACTCTTTCTAGAACATGCTGCAAATCTTCGCCGAGACATCACTGCTGAGACCTCACTCATGAATGACCTGGACAAACGGCTTAATACGGAACTGGACAGCAGTAGCAGCAGCACGCTTCCTGAGCACATCACTAAGCAGAGAAATGCAAATCTACTGATCTCCTTACAAAGTGATGATAACTTACCAGGCAATAGCAGTGCTTGGTTGATTGATGGAAGCAATAAAACAACTAGTGATAATGGCAGCTTTGGTCGTTCAGGTCAGTTTGAAATGTTATGTTATAATCAAACAAACAATTATTTCTGCTGCTTGTGAACGCCCAGTGTTTGTACACCTTCCTGTATAAAGTTCAAGGCAGACAGCTTTCTCCTTTTTCTGCATGTGCCTATGTATCTTAAACTGTATAATATGTCTTCCAAAATGGCACCAGCTACGAAATCCTGGGACACACCTACTGACCCAGTGAAATGACCCAATAAGCCAAGATCTACCATTCTGTACAGGAAATATAACCTAATTTATCCAAGAAGAGAAACTGCAGATATATAATTTAATGTATACAATGAAGGAGTACACTTTTTACAACCAGACCTGATCATAGGATCTTGATCTGAGTTGGAAACTGGCATGAAAACCTGGAGAAAACTGGATTCCAACTTGGCTCAACTAGCTCTTTAATACTGAAGGAAAGAGAGAAAAGTATGTTGCACTGGAAACATATTCATGGCATTAAAATTAAGAAAAACCACTGGGAACATAGATATTTGATCATACAGACTAAATTAGAAGATAAAGTAGATAACTGTAGCAGAGTGTCTGAGCCAGTAGTGTGCATCATTAATTTGTTTGACTCTTGAATTTAGGAATCAGCGTTGGAACACAGCTGTCCATGCTCCACTCTTTGTTTCAGTAACCACTGGAGAGTATGAACACTAACTGTACCAGCCAAATGTTGCTTCTGGCAAATTCGAATTCAGACAGCCATTTTGTTTGAGTTTTACTGAGAAGCATGACATTTCATTTCGGCTGGGGAGGCATTGGCACTGTAAGCTACATTAAGTCCCTGGGCATGAGACACCAGGCCATGATAACTGGCTAGATTATCTCCCCTAGTTACTTTGTACAGGGTCCGGCATAAAGCATGGCTGGATTTTAAAAATGGAAAATAAATAAGCGCTATACATGTTTTTGGTAAAAAAAGTGAAATGAAACTCATAAAAGTGGGTATTTTTATTATTACTCACAGTCACATTTGGGTTTTGAAAATTACACCAGTTAGATGACCGCCATTACATTTGATACATTCAGCCAGGCATCTGCATAACACCATTTAACATGTTCAGAGGGATATTTTGAATGTAGTGTCAGATTCGATCCTTTAGTCCTGCAATTGAATGTGGTCGACTAGCATACACTGTGTTCTTGAGGTACGCCCATAAAAAGAAGTCTGCGGCTGATAAATCCAGTGACCTTGCCAGCCAATGAATATCCCCAAATCTGGAAATAAGATGATTGGGAAATGCTTGTCGCAGCATGGCCATGGACTGATTGCCTGTGTGAGCATTTGCTCCATCTTGTTCAAACCATGTTAGTCTCTTATTTCTATTGGCCAAGTCTGGAATGAAGTATTCAGTTAGCATACACATAAAGATCACTATTAACAGTAAGAGGATGCCCATCTTTGTCTTAAAAAAAATATGGGCCAATAATGCCGAATGAAGCAACGCCACACCACACTGTTACTCGTTCACTATGGAGCAGTTTCTCATGCTGTAATTGTGGATTTTCAGCTGACCAGTGTCTGAAATTCTGTTTGTTCACACTTCCTGACAACTCAAAATGTGCTTCATCAGACATTATGAGGTTATTGAGCAAGTTTGGATTTTCTTCAGTGTGTGCTAGAAAATCGGTAGCAAAGTCAAGCCTGTTAATTTTATCCAAATCGTTCAGTTGCTGCACAGCTTGCAACTTGTAAGGGTGGAGATGCAGATGATTAGGAGTGATGCGACATAGCAGGCGATCCAGTATACCAAGTGCCAAATCATGCCTAACAGCTGATTGCTGAGGGCTACGAAGCAATGTATTCTGGACTTCTTGAATTCGTTCAGGTGTCTGTTGAGTTCTTGGATGACCAGTATACTTGTTATTAAGGCAGTTAGTGGTTTCCTTGAATTTTTTGACTCACCTCAAAATTGTTCTTTGACTGGGAACATTATCACAGGGATGCAACTCAAAATAGAGATGTAACTTTTGTTGTACAGTAATAGACGATTCTCCACTTTTAAAATAAGTTTCAACAGTGAATACGTGATGTTGTGTTTGCCAAGAAGCCATTGTTAAAAATGACCGTTTGTCTGCTTCATCTCTCACATCATGTTTTTTTCCACATATATTCAGTTTCTACACACTAAGTCAATTAAATCCAGCTATGCTTTATGCCAGACCCTGTATTATTCATTGAGCAGAGAGGTTCCATTCTAAAGAATTGGAAACATCAAGGTCTGAAAACTATAGCTAATCATGTACATGACTTATTTTCCTTTAGTAATCTTTGAAACAAACTGCTTCATTAATTTAGCCTGGCAGTTGAGGCAGTCATGAACATAATATGGTAGACCAAGAGAGAAAATCCTTGGTGAGTTGGCAAGATGGCATGGAAAATGAATGCTAGAACAACTCACAGAACAGAGAGTTGTGGAGAGTTATGACTGAAAATGCCAGTGGGCTTGGCACTTGATAGACAGATAGATTGAGATAGTGATATGTTCCTGTGATGGTGAAGTTGGGAAAGGCAATGGATGGACAGATATATATATATATGTTAAAAGGTTACTAGCATTGCAATCTGGGCAAGTCCCTAAGTGCACTGATTTCTGTTCTAAAAGGAAGTACTTAGCATGGTGCTTGAATTCTGTAGCTCTTATGAGAATTATGATCAAGTGGTGGGGGCAGAACCCACATGTTTCAATCCAACAAGCCACACTGATATTGCTGGGCGTGTATGACTTCATTCAGTTGTTAGAAGTGTTAAAATTACAGTTATAACTATTGCAGTTGCAGCCACTACCATCACCATCATCATCATCATTGGCGTAATCATTATATTTCCAAGTTTCTCAGTATCTCAGAATTTTTGTGTCCTTTTACAGAAGATGAAGGAAATATTAATCCCTATGCCACATACAATGAGGTCAAACAAGCATTAAATCCAGAGGTTCGAACCACCATTCCTCTCAAAGGAGCTGCAGTACCAAAGTCATCTTCAGAGGAGGATGACATTGCTATGCAGAAAGCAGCGGCCAGGAGAGAGGTAACTTGACTCAGTCATTGAGTCCTTCATCATTTCTCATGGTTTTCATTATTGTGTCATGCCTTTTGTTGCAACCAAATTATTTTGGCTGTCTGATTTCTTATGTTTATCATTATTTCTATGTTTAATTTAAGTTGATTTACTGCTGTTACTTCTTTATTTTCTTCTCTATATCAGGGATCAGTAATCTGTGGCATCTCTGCAGGATGCTGTTTGTGACATAAAGGAAATAGATATTATTCATAGTTTTATTATATCTGTTATTCTGTCTCCACAACTATTAGCTATGGAGGTAAGTGTGGTCTGCCAACCAATCACGTTGCATCTGGCCTAGGGAGAGGATGAAGGTTGCCAACCTCTGGTCTGTGGAGTAGGTTATGTTGCTAATTGAATGCCATTTCCCTGTAATCAACACCACTGCCTACATAAAACACAAACAGTTACTGCAATAAATATGTACTTATACATCAATTGCATTACTGTGTGAAGAAAAAAATAAAAGTATGTAACACAAGTTTTTCTACTCATTCATGAAGTCAAGATAAATGACAGGTTATTGGACAGCTTCCAAGAAGTAAAATATTACAGAAGAAAGAGAAAGGATGAAAACTTCAATATTTCTGACAAAAAAAATGTCTTCTTAACTCTGTCTGGGCCACCTTAAAAAAAAACGCAGACATTCCTGTCAGTGCCACACAAAAAGTGCAGGTCTTGATATGTATAGGGGGTGTAGTTGTAAAAGTGAATGTACAAAGTATTTCCACTTTAAAAGTATACATATTATGCATGAAAATAATTGTAAATGTAAGAAGATTTCATAAATGAAGAGTTTTTAGGAAAAAAGAAGTAGTGTGATGATTTTAGCTGATAATTGTTGAGTGTTTACCATCGGTAGTGCCTAGAAGTACAGTGTTTACCATCGGCGATTTCCAGATCTACTTAAATTTTCATCCGACCTCATCGTGTGGTGGCATTCTCACTAAAATAATGTCTGAAATAACCTTCTAACTACTTCTCCAGTCCATCTAATAGGTCTAGATGTACTTGGGGTACATTCAGGAACAGTGGTCAGGTCATAGGACATGTCCTTATGCCTCCGAAATCACAATAAATATGGAAATTTCTCAGTTAAAAACAGCGATTTCGCTCGGTTGTTAACCATGCTTTGGATTGAACTATGAAAAGTCACCAGACCTGCACAGATAAATTGTGTACAATAAAAAATTTTACAATAGTTTTACGCTGCAACGAAACAAAATTGCTATAATGAGCATGTCAGGCGATAGACTAACAGGAAGAATTCACTATAGTGTTGATGGCAGAGAAAGAGTTAAGGACAACAGTATTGAGAAAACAAAAAAGAGTAAGAAAAAAATCAGAAATTGCAAATTCACATATCATCCAGATGGTATAAAACAGCTAGAACCCAATTAACATCATGGTATCGGTTTCACCACGGAAATCCTTTCTCACATATTCATACACATCTTCTCATCATACATTATCATCTTATCCTACATAACACATTATGACCAACATGTTAATGACCCACATATTCCACCACACTCCTTCCATTGTCCATTTTTCACATTTTCAGATGGAGGATTATCAGTCCAAACAGTCAACACAGTCCACACCATCAGAGCCTTATGTTCCATTTTTCCACTCCAAGCGAGAGAAACAGTCAAGGTATACCAAAAAACAGCCCCCACCACCACTACCAGCTCCGAGACGGACTCAGAAAGATGCAGTCATTAAGGAAGGCTATGACAACCATGGTAAGCGGAAATGTTGTGTAGAGAAGACCATGCACAATGTTTGACTATACTTTGGGTCACTGCAGTGGTGTCTTGCGGTAGATATTAATATGTATAATAGCATGTAACATTTTGTGAAGTACTGTGCTGTTGTAAAATGTTTAGAATTTTTTTGAGAAGCCCTGACTTTACTAGAATACTGTACTGTTGTAAGAAGATATATAATTTTTTGTGTGTGAAATACTGAGTTGCTAGAATACAACAGTGTTGCACACTGGTTTATAATTTTATATTGAGTTACTAAAATATTACAGAGAATTACAAACAGGCTATACAACTTTATATATATTAGTTGATAGAATACAATATTGTTATAAAGGGAATATAAATGTTTATGAAGTAGTGAGTTTCTGGAATACTGTGCTGCAGTAAAAGTTAATAAAAACATTTAGTGAAGCCTCACTTTATAGATGTAACCACCTGAAGTAAGAGAAATGACAACTGCATTAAAACTGGTTCTAGTAATAAAGCTAGACAGAGGTGTATGGTTCAGTTTTTACCAAAAAAAAAAAAAAAAGATAGAAAGAGTGAGGAAAGTAAGCAGAAATAAGAATGGCAGAAATAAGATGAGCACGTATAAATAAGGAAAGTACAGCAATCCAGTGTTCTGACAGATGTCGAGGACAGCATACAGATACACGACAGATAAATACACAGACAAATAAGTGAAAATTAAAACACAGCTCTGTGATGTCCTCCTTAAAATTAAAAAAAAAAAAAACAAACCTGGGCAGCTGAAGTAAAAGGTGTTTAACTTTTTGCAAGACCTGGAGTAGTGGTATTCTGGCAAATTAACCCGTTGAGTCACAAGCTAGACAGACCAGGATAAACAAGCTTGGAGACTGTACAGTACTAACATATGGCAAGTTTGACCCAGGAAAATTCTGAGGAGACAGGTATCATTTTTTTTTCTTCACATTTTGTAATAAGTAAAGGTAAAATTCTCGTTTCCCTGCCATTAAGGCATATTGGGGAATACGGTGTTCAGCCCATATTTTCCATGACCTTTGGCACGTGAAAGTGTGATGTGGTCAGTATCACGTCTGGCCGTTTTACTTTCCCAGATTTCTCTGGTACCTATTTTTAGAGGCTGGGTGAACCCTGGGGGCCTTTTGGTGTGTACCAGAAAAAATCCCACTACTGGGACTGAAACCGGGCACCTAACCACTCAGCTAACCAGGCCACCACATTTTATAATAATAAGTTAAAATTTGTCAGTAAACCATGCCCTGGGTATTGATAGTTGTGCCAATTTCACAGGTGTCATTCTCAGTCCTCGGAGGTATGCAAGTGCGGACCAGATCCATGCTCTGTTCTCACAGCCATCTCGGCCTCACAGCAGCACAAAATCTGGCTCAGAGTCCACAGACAAAGGTGAGCATCTGATGTTGTGAGTTTTTGTCTTGTCCATGTGATGATCTGGTGGTGGTGACTGTCACAGCTTTCCCTATTCCCCAAGGAAAACAAGAAGTGATAGGACTGAATATCATGGATTTTCCATGTTCCAGGGCATACATAAAAAGATGGGACAGTCTTTTCAGGGCACACAAAAAAATGGGAGTTTTCATGGCTTTACCTAGTTCCCAGGGCATACACAAGAAATGGGACTGTCATGACTTTCCTCACTTTGCAGGGCAGACATAAAAAGATGGGACTGACTGTCATGGCTTTCCATATTTCCCAGGACCAACAAAAGATGGGACTGACTGTCATGGCATTTCCATATTTCCCAGGACCAACAAAAGATGGGACTGACAGTCATGGCTTTCCATATTTCCCAGGACCAACAAAAGATGAGAGCGACAGTCATGACTTTCCATATTTCCCAGGACCAACAAAGATGAGAATGATGATCATGGCACGCTCGCATGTACACACACGCACATGCACACACACATACACACTTTCTAGGGAATACACAAGAAGATGAGGCTGCACTTTCCAAATAAGCTGCATTATCAGACTTCTCAGTCAGCTTCACTGTTACAAGGACTGCATCAACTCTTATACTATTCTCTGGGCCGTTTTGACATTGGCAGCTATGGTTCACTGGTACTTGGTGTTACTGTGAGCTTTTTCCCTCAAAACAGTTATAAAAGCACATCTCAGATTGATGTTTTATTGTCTTAAGCTGGATTGTATCAACTCTTATACTATTCTCTGGGCCGTTTTGACATTGGCAGCTATGGTTCACTGGTACTTGGTGTTACTGTGAGGTTTTTCCCTCAAAACAGTTATAAAAGCACATCTCGGATTGATGTTTTATTGTCTTAAGCTGGATTGTGTCATGAAAGAAATTTAACATAACTAAGAGATATGCATAGAAAACTAAAATGATGACAACTGACAAAACAAATAAGGTAGCTGAAATATATATCAATGAGGAAAAATTGGAAAAGGTGGAGATTTTCGAATATCTTGGATCAATACTAACTCATAACGGAGATACAATGTGAGATATTAAAGGGAGGATATCTATTGCTCTTCAAAAAATAAAACATTTAAAGAAGCTGTTGAGAGGAACAGACAGAACTACAAAAATAAGATTTTTAAGGGCATGTACCTTTCCCATCGCAGCATATGCCTGTGAGACCTGGACACTTAACAAAACAGCTGAGAAACACATAAATTCCTTTGAATGTGAATGCTACAGATGAGTTCTTCAAATATCATGGACACAAAAAAAGAACAAATATATCCATACTACAAGAACTTAATATTGAAGAAGACTGGCTAGTAAAGAAGATTAAACAGAGAAAACTTAAATATTTTTGACGTATCAAATGTCATGATAATTTAGAGAAGACCATCTTGAAAGGGTACATAATGGGAACAAGAAAAGAGGAAGACAAAGGCAAAGATGGCTGCAAGACATAGTTGATAATCTGCAGATGGATTTATCAGCAGCAATTCATCTTGCTTACAACCAGGAGGGATGCAAAAGAGCTGTTAGGGAGGCAAAGTTCCACAAGGGACGTGCAAATGACTGACTGAAGAGATATCTGTCAGTCCTATTGCCTGCTATGTGTAGTTTGCTTTTTTATATCTTTTCTATTTCCTTCATTCACATTAACATCCTCATTATAACTTTTACATTGTATTCACCTTGGATCAAGTTTGTGTTAAAATCTAGCACTCAGAACAGATTCTTTTCTTGCACTAGAGCAGCTTGTGGGCACTAACACCATATCCCAGTGTTCCTCTAAAGCATGACAGGATTACTTTTACCCTGCTTTACATTTGCCTAAGCCAGTTTATGTTATCAGAAACAGTAAAAAGCAACCACATAATCAGTTACAATAATCAGGTCAGTAGGAAGCTGATGCTGGTCAGTTTGCGTGCAGGAAAATCAGCCAGTTTTGACTTTGGTTCAGAGTGTGAGCCTTTTTGTAGAGATTAAATCTTGCTGCAAATAAAGTAGGGGGAAAAAAGTCACACAAGCTTTTAATTCCCACTGATGTTTGTAAAGTGTGTTTAATTTTAGATGAGAAAAAAAAGTATAAAGTACTGAATGTTATATTAACAAAGCCAGTATTTAAGAAACTACTCATGTATGATGGAAGACAGGTATAGATGGTTTCAAAAACACATTCCCCCTGGAAACAACTGTGTTAAGAACACACTCATCATAACATAGTCTTTGTGAGTCAGGACAGGGAACATATATCTGATTGCTAAAAAATGATCTACTTCTGTAGCCCAGAAACCTGTAGCAATCAACACTAATTATAATGTCAGGATGGTGAACGGATAGGGACATGGAGATAACCAGCAGGAATGAGGAAAATCTGATGTGAAACCAATGAATCGAGAACGTGACAAGCCTATGGGTCTCAACAACAATGGCTACCAGAATGCGGTAAACAAAACAGAGCCAGCAGACCATAGGTGGCAGGGAATGGATATTGTTGAAGCACTCATTGGATCCCTCATCCTAAAGTTAGAGTGTCTCTGTGGAACTTGGGCCTGATGTGGAGAAGGGGTAGTACAGCCACCAGAGACTGGAAAATAAAGTTTTGGCCAGGCCAGCCTACACCACTGTCTTCATGGCAGTCCAAGCAAGACCACAGTCTGCCCTAGCAAGGAAAGGTGCTGAAGTCGGAGATACCTAGGCAGAAGGCACATCACAAAAATCAGTGTACCATGCATTACCACTAAATGCGTACAAAGAAGAAGAAGTAAAAAACATTCATGATCATTGAATGAAGCTATATGACATGGAGAAGAACAGTAGAGAGGATGTTGAGCAATAGAGGGGTCACCTAGGCAGGAGCAGAAAAAAAGGCAAAGGATAGGCATTTATGGAAAGCCCTTGTGAAAGCCCTATGTGGCCTGGACACTTAAGGTTCAGAGAGAGAGAGAGACAGAGAGAGAGAGAGAGACAGAGAGTATGATAAGATTTAGCCTAAGCACCGTCATCTTCTTACACTGAAGGCGCTATTTTTTTAACCTGAATTTTTCTCATCCTTTTTTTTTAACCAGGGTCACAGAGACACAGCCTTATATCCAGTGTTACTACAGTGTCCTCCAGTCGAGACGAGCTTCTAGAAGCTTTAGAAAATGCTAAAAGAAATCCACCGCCCCCAGTTTTGTACGAAAGTGAGAATGATCCACACCAGGATGGAGGGACGGAGGGTGACATTGACCCAGACTCTAGTTCACAGCCAACAGATAGCTCGGTGAGCTATCTTATTCAGTAGATTATTTTGTTTTGTGCATTTTTTTTTTAAACTTCGTGGCAACAGTAGTATAAGAGAGGAAATGATAAAAGGAAAGATTAAGTAAATGGACTTTCAAGGATGGCGATATTGGCTAACTAATAGAATGATTATATTCTTCTTCTTCATCATCTTTCTCTTCTTCTACTTCTTTCTCTTCTTCTACTTCTTTCTCTTCTTCTTTCTGAGCCATTATCGGTGCAGATAAAAGTCTGCCTCCGTTCCTTTCTATTCCTAATCTTCTCTCTCCAGTTGGTGACACTAATTTCCTTTATATCCTCCTCTGTGTTGCCTCTCCATCTCTGTCTTAGTCAACCTTTTGATCTTGTTTCCTGCATCTCTTGTACAAACATAATTTTTATTTATTCTCTTTCATTTCTTTCTACATGACCCAACCAGTGTAATCTGTTCAGTTTCAAGATGTTTATAATCCCCTGTTATTTAAATAAGCTGTTAAGTTCAGTGACAGATAAAAGGGATGGTGACTGCAGTAAAACTGGTTCTGATAATAAAGGTAGATAGAGGTGTATGGTGCAGTTTTACAAGGTGGCAGATTGAGTGAGAAAAGTGAGAAAAAATGAATAGAAAGTGTGAGATGAGAATGTATAAATATGTTTGCATTTCTCTGTGTTTCCTACTTTTGGAGGATGCCACATTAAGATAAGTTTTTCATTTAGTTATACGTTTTTGTCTTGTTTGTGTGTGTAATCCTCGAAAAAGGCTCATGCCGAAATATTGGATATTGTATGTTTTTCATTTATACATTTTCATCTCACTCTCATACTTTCTGTTCATTTTTTTCTCACTTTACTCACTCCCTCTGCCACCTTGTAAAACTGCACCATACACCTTTATCTACCTTTATTATTAAGTTCAGTGTTCTTTCTAGCTGTCCATTCTGCAGAATGATTATGTAATCAATCCAGTATAACAGAGTTTCTAATATATTTATTGATACAACAGGAATCTAATAATAAAATAAAAATAAAGCTCTGCTGCATGTGAGCTTAGATCCTATAAACCAAGTTTAACTCTGTGCTTTGTTTACGTCTTCAGGTGACCACAGAGCCTGGGATCAGAATGTTCACACAGTCACCTCCAAAACCAAATGAACAGAGGCAAGCCTCATGTGAGGTGCCTCCGTATGAGCAACAGCGTAAGTATTATTTCATTATAGTGTGTTTGTACAAGGGCAAGTAAAGATTTAAAAAACCACAAATCAAAGGATGTAACCAATGAAAAATATTTTAAAAGACTTTTTGACCCATCATTTGAGTCTTTTGATTTATGAAGGCAAGTCATTTAAACAAAAACCAAACAATTAACCCTAGATCAAGGGATGCAGCATTGAAAAAATATACTGAAAAGAGCCTAAAGTTTTTTCGTATATGTTTTTTAATGGCTTCATTCTTTGATTTGCGGTTACTTTTTTTTTTTTTACTTGCCCTTGTATTTTTGCTATAGTTAATCCTCTTGATTGATTTTTTTATGGCATTTGATATTTATAAGTTGATCAGTTGCTATTTCATGTCATTTGATCAATCTGTTTTGATATTTTTCTGTTGCTTTTCACCTTTCTGTCTTTTTTCCCAGTCAGTTAAGTTTAACATTTGCTTTCCTCATTCATAATATCTTCTTTCCTTTCTCTTTTATTAGTCATCTGCCAAAATATCACATTTGTGTTTCATTATTAGATAATGCTTGTTCTTGTAGCACCCATCTTTAGTAATCCAAATAAAAGTTTTACATTTTTATAAACCAGAAAAACGACGCCGTGCTCAGAGGATGGAGGTTGAGAGTGATACAAATGAAGCTCCGCCCACTGCATTACGTAGACCTTTGCCTCCTCGAAAAGTGCGACCCCGCCACAGGGGTAAGCAGAGAGGTCAGGTGACAGGAAAGAGAACACTGGGCACATTCATGCCGAGGTGAGTCTTCACATCTCCAGCAAATCATTTCCTTCCAAGCTGTAAGTTGTGTCCCACAGTTTGTCTGCGCTGATTTCTGTTCTTCTGAATTCATTTCTTTGCTGATATCCCGGTTGTAGTGTTGTCATCGTCATCATTAGTCCTCTGTACTCCCAGTGGAGTATGAGGCATCGAGAAAGATTCCCCAGCCAGTCCTGTCTTGAGCAAGTCAGGATAAGTCAAACCATGTCTTTCTCTTTTCCTTTAGTTCTTCCTGTACTGTGCATCTCCATGTTCCTAATGGTCTGCCCCTCTTTCTTTTTTACTTTAGTTCTTCCTGTACTGTGCATCTCCATGTTCCTAATGGCCTACCCCTCTTTCTTTTTTACTTTAGTTCTTCCTGTATTGTGCATTTCCATGTTCCTAATGACCTACCCCTCTTTCTTTTTTCCTTTCTTTCTTCCTGTATTGTGCATCTCCATGTTCCTAATGGCCTACCCCTCTTTCTTTTTTCCTTGAGGTGTCAAAGTCCAGGTGGTATAGGGGGTGTCATGTTTTTTTTACATTTGTAGTATGTGGCCCAACCATTTTCATCTTTGACTTTTGACCTGTTTTGTGATGTTCTCAGTGCCTGTTCATTTAGTTATTTGCTCATTTGTTACTCGTTCTTCCCAGCATGTGCTTAGATTGTAGTGTACTTATGTGATAATAAGCTTGATTTCAATTTTGAGTTAGATTTTATTTGATGTGTTGGGAGGTTTCAGTAATGTAGTTTGTAACTCATGTAGTTTGTGGTTTTTTTTTTCTATCAAATAGAAAATTCTAAGAGTTGATGTTGTTCCTGGGCAATGGAAAAAATTTAATTTGGAAGAGTAACAAGCTCTAATAAAATCATTTTCATTTCTTCTCCCATCATTTTCTAGCAAGTCACAGACAGATTTTCAAAAGAATGTGTTGACATTGAAACGTGCTTCTGAGCATGAGTACATCAGATTGTTGTCAGGATCAACATGAAAGTGTGGGATAGGGTCTTGACCAGCTCTTGTTCACTAGTCTCTCCAGCACATTTATCTTAGCCCTAGAAAGTAGCCAATTAATGATTTTACACTGAAGTAAACTGGCAGTTTAAATTTTTTGTATAATGAATGTGACATTTTAATTATTAGATTGCTAAATCAACATACATAGCACACAAAAATTTTTGTTATCATTTATCATAGGTACTATGTTTTACTGAGAAATTAAGCAGTGCCCTTTTTTTTTGGTGTTTATGGTAAACTAAAATTATGAACTCCCAACTTTTAAATCATATGACTGGAATTTTTTGTTTTAAATTTTGAGTAAGCCACTTGGACAGCTCATGATAGCTAAGAGTTAATGAAAGTTTAAACTTTTAGTGGCCATAGAAGCATATGATAGGCCCGGTTGTCACGTATAATTGCTGAGAAGTTGACATATTCTCCACTAGAACACAAAGTGGTACCAGCACAACCAGCACCAACAGTGAGGAAGTCACCTACACATTTGGGGGCCGTGCCCAGACGCCACGTTCAAACAGCCCTGTTGAGAGTTACCCCCCTTACTCTACAACAGCCACTGCTGGCAAAGAGGGTTTTGTAGAGTTTCGTTCTTCTGAAGCAGACAGATCTCGGAGAGGTAAAGTGCTTATGTAAAGTTTTGTCTTGTCTCGTTCTTCATGTACTTTCCGTATTGAGGTGGAAAATAGATTTCGTAAGGAGACTGGGCAGTTTGCTTCATGTAGCGGAAATATTTAAAGTATCTATTATCTCCACCATCCATTTATGTAAATTCATTTTCTAAATAATGTGTTGTATTTGAACTGAAATATAATACTTTATTGAAGACCCTTCTTGAGGACAAGATCAAAGGAAAAAGAACAAGAAGACAGTGACAGAGATGGGTGGACAAATCAAGAGATGGACAGCAACCAACTTAGTTGAGTACACTAAGAGGGAAAGAAACATAGCAGAGTGGAGATTCATTGCACCCAACCTTCTGTGGGGATATACGTCACGAGATGATGATGATGATGATGATGATGATTTGAACTGATATTCTACTAAAATAACATATGAAACCAGTGTATGATTGTGAAATATTACATTATATTCCATAGAACACCATAATAAGAAATGAAGTTCTCATACAAGTTAGGGAGCATTGAAACTGATAAAAAATAGTGGTTCCCAAGTTTGCAGTAATGCCCCCTAGAGACAGTGGAAGGTACAGGTGGCAGTGACAAACATATTGCAGCATGGGGCATCAGAATCAACTGATTGACAAAAGTTATATATTTTTTGTGGGGAGGAGGGGAGAGCACTAGGGATGAAGCTTGAGAGACAAGGGGACAGCAGCTTTAAACAGTTTGGGAACCACTTGATTAAAATCATAAGGAAAATACAACCATTTTTCTTTAGAAAAACAATAGCAGGAATGTGTATTAATTAACAATAACAGGAAAATATAATAATTAATAATACCTGTTTTGGTCTGTGGCCTTCTATTTGAATGTTCACAGCTCACCTGTATTTAGATAGATAAAAGGGATGGCAGCTGCAGTAAAACTGGTTCTAATAATAAAGGTAGATAGAGGTGTATGGTACATTTTTTCAAGGTGGCAGAGGGAGTGAGTAAAGTGAGAAAATACGAATAGAAAGTATGAGAGCAAGATGAGAATGTATAAATGAAAAACATACAACATCTGATATTTCGGCATGAGCCTTTTTCGAGGATTACATACACAAACGAGTCTTGTTTGTGTATGTAATCCTCGAAACAAGCTCATGCCTCTATCTACCTATATTTGGACATTCAACCATGTTTTGTATGTATATATGTTTTGCTTTATTTTATTTTCTTTAAACTGTATTTCTGTCTTAAACATGAACATTAATGTTGTTATCTTATCTTATATCCTTCCCGTGCCACTAAACGTCACATAGGGCTCGCAAGTTCACCAATTTTTCTTGTCTTCGGTGAGTCTTTCAACCTCATCAAGGGATTTTATGCCTATTAATTTGGCCTCTCTTAACAGTGTCCTTTTCAGAGTTTCACACGGTCTGCCTCTTTTTCTTTGGCCTGTTGTGTTCCATTTTATAGCTTGTTTTGGGATTCTCTGACTGTTTCTTCTCATCACGTGACCAACATATGTCCATCTCCTTTTCCTGATCACCCGTGAGACTGGTTGTTGTTCAGTCATCTGTCTTATCTCTGCATTGTTCTTGAATTTATTCCACCTGATGCCGAGTATTTTCCTCAGGCATTTGTTTTCAAAAGAGTTTAATTTCTTTTCTATTTCTTTAGTTATTTTAATGTTGTTAGTGAGTAATTTTTTAAATCTTCATTTGTTGTGCTTAATGTTTTTTTCTTAAAGGAGGTCGGCGAACACCACATGCTAGAGTCCGATATGATACAAACATCCAGACACCTGGCACAGATGACCACCGTCCATTAGTGACTTCCCTGGCACATCCAGCCTTAGCCACATCACCAGAAGAGGAGGAGTCAGTCAGTTTGTTAGACAGGTATGCTGCCATGGTTACCTACTCTTTGTGGGTCAGAGGAGGAGAAGAGCAGTTTTCTCTTTTACTTCATCTTCATGTGAACCATTAGCCACAGATAAACTTCTTCCATTTGGACTTGTTTTGGCCCAGCCATCTCATTCTGCTTCAGGCATTCTCCTGCCTTCATCGTTTCTCTTTTCTGTAGTGCTCCTCCAGACCTCTTGGTCTTCTCTCCTAGTCTCAGTTTAAAAAAAAAAAAAAAAAGGTAAAATTCCTATTTCCATGCCACTAAGGCATATTGGGGATACGGTGTTAGGCCCGTATTTACAAGATTTTTGGCACATGAAAGTAGGATGTGGCCAGTATCATACCTGGCCGCATTTACCCTCCCAGATTTCTCTGGTATCCGTTTTTAGAGGCTGGGTGGACCCCAGGGCCTTTTTTTTTGGCATGCGCCAGTACATGTCTCCTAACCTTGTTCTGCTAGGAAGTTCTTGTTCTGTCTCTCATGAGCTGCTAGCAGATGTTCTTTGCAACCATTTCAGTGAGGATATAGAAGACTTAGTCCTTTATCTTCCTGTTGTTATTTCAGTTTTGTTACTTCACTTTTCACCATGTTTGTTATATGAATAATTTATATACTTACAGGCAGATCAGAATGTCTGGAATAGTCTTGTCTTGTCTTCTGTCTCCTTAGAACTGCGAGCTGCCGTTCTTTGCAGCTGATGCTGTGAAGATGTTGAGGCACAGCATCATGTCGGCTTGGGACTGGGTTATGGCAGTCCCAGAGTGCAGCAGAAAAGTAAGGGGTGTGCACTACTTCTTTAACAGATTCCACCACCGTGGGGACTGTGATGATCCCTGCCCCATTTGCCATCATCATCATTATCATCATTGACTTTTGCTCCCTTGAGAGCATAGGCCATGGATAAAGGGTCTCCAGTCATCCCTATTCTTGGAATTATTCTCTACATCCTTCCATTTGCATCCCTTGTCTTCGAGCACGGTCATAATTTCTTTTCTCCAAATAAGTCTAGGTCTTACTCGTTTTCTGTTTCCTTGAGGATTCCATGTCAGTGCTTGTCTTGCCATGCTGGTGTCAGGTTTTCTCAGAGTGTGGCCTATTACTGGGGGCACCAACAGCATGTCAGCTGTAGGTAGCTGATTGCCAAAATAGATAGCATTTTCACTTCCTGTTTGGAATGGAGAGAAAGTTGTGTAGTAAGGAACAGATGAGCCTGCATGCCTGTTTCTTTACACACTGAAAATAAAAGTTTGTTCATTTGTTTGTTCCTGATAAACCATCATGGCTTTGATTTTTTTTTTTTTTTAATTAGAGAAAATATTGTTTGTCTTTAAATAAAAATTACCTTGTTTAGTAAAAGTGAAAAGCTTTAGTTTCCGATCATGTCCACTTTACTCTCTTTGTGTGTTCACAGACATTACCGTCCAGTACCTGAGGAGGAGACAGAACTAGAAAATCGCTGTGGCAAAGAAGGGAGAAAAGATAAAGGATACACAGAAGACTATACAATTGTATAACTGTGTGTAAAGCTATACAGTTGCATAAATGCATATATACCACTATACAACTGTACAGATGCATCTTCAGTGTATTGCATTCCAGATTCTGTGCTGTATTGGTTATTGGTTTGACACAGCTGTGTTTGATGCTTTTGTTACCACATAATTCCTGCGTGTCTAGTTATTTTGATATGTTACTCAAGCTTGGCTATGCTGTAGGTGGTTCGGTGTGCTAAATAACATACAAGTGTAGTTACCCTGACTATACTGTAAGTGAAGAGGTCTCTGTTTTGTTAAAATAACATGTAGTTACTTTACCTGTAGTTAGTCTGCAGGGTTTTAATGTGGTAAATAATATCCGCTTATCCACATCTTTAATTTAGAAGGGTCATTTGTAGAATTATGCAACCAGACCTCCCACACAGGACCTGTTTCTGTGGTATATGTGGGTCAGCAACCTTTCTGTCACAAGCATGAAAATCAAAACGGACATAACCATTGCTTTTTTTATTTTTTTTATAGAAGTTACTTGACCTGCGACTTTTTTTTTCTACAAAGAGGCTGGTTGCTACCTGTGTGAGTGACCAGCAGGCTGCATTCATGTTCGTAGCTAATAAGTAAATATAATAATAATAAAATATTGTAAAACTATGAGTAATAGTTATTTACTTATGTAATAGTATGAAATAATGATGTGGCCCATATTGTCACAGGTTGCCAACCCCTGCCCTGGTTTTAAGCTGTGGGGCCACCAGGAAAAGCCGTGAGAAAATTATGGTTTGCATCCTGGCAACTAGACTGGAGATTTAGTCCAGCAGTTGAACAGTGGAGAAGAAGAATGGGAGTTGATTGTGACGGCTTTCTTTAATTGTAAAAGTGGCCATAAAAGGCAGTTATCTCAGAAAGCTTGACTGCCATATTAATCTCAAAACTGTTAGCCAGATTTAAGCAACACAACAGTCCATTTCTGGGTAAGATAGGTTCTAGACGAGCCTTAGTTTCCCCAGGCTCGATTAACTGTGGTCATCATTCAACTACAAACGGCTTCATGTTCCAGAAGAGAAGAAAGGACAGCTTTTGTTCCATTTATTTTTTTTTAAATGTGAAAATTTCAAGAACCATTCTCTGTGCGTTTGTGAGATGAAATAGGGCACTGTATATAATCATAATCGTTGTGTGCTCTTTGGATAAAGAAAAGTGTTTTGCATATCATGCTGTATGTTTTCAGTGTGTTGTGTCCCATATGTGCTTGTGAAATAAAATATGATAAGAGTATTACTTTCTGTATGTCATGGAGTAAAGTGAGGTATTACATATCAGTTTGTTTTCAGAATGAATACACGTTTATGATTATGTTTATGATGGGAGAGTGAATGTACAATATTGTGTGTTTTCTTATTATAAAAAAAAAATGTTACTTAATGTATAATTTTGTGCTTTTTGAATAACTGAGGATTTTTACAAATTTTATATTATGTGTAATTCTGTACTTTATTCTGGATAAAAGTGTTGTGGTGTAGCTTCGTTTATGATTACAGGGTCGCGTTGAGAATTATTTATATCTTGCATGCTGTGTCTCTGAGATAAATTGTGTGTATTGTTTTATGAATCAACACATTTGTGTGTGTACTGTTTTATGAATCAAAACAAAATTGTGTGTGTCATTTTATGAATCAAGACAGTTGTGTGTGTATCATTTTATGAATCAAGACAAAGTTATGTGATCATTTTATGAATCAAGACAAAGTTGTATGTATATCATTTTAAGACTATAATTTAAGTCTGTTTAAAATGATATGGAAACTTGCTTTGTGACATCTGTTTTGCAAATCCGTGCTTGCTGAGGGCTAGCTGCTGTACAGACACCTGATATTGCTTTGGTAACAGGCTTACTGTATTTGACACAATCCTTTATTTCCCTGACATTGAGGTTACTTGATTTTTTAAAATTATTATTAATAGATGATTTTTTTTTTAACTTTTCTAATATTTAGGTTACAATATCTCACTCTTGTTTCCCCATATGGTGGCAAATTCCTATGAGGAAGTTAAACTTGCAGCACACTACCTGCGAATATTGCAGTATTATTGGCCTGTTTAGCACATAATGGGTATCAATGAATCATCAGATGTGGAGATAAAAATATTCTATAGCATTTCAGATGTTTTTGAAAGTCAAACCACAAACACTGGAGTATGTACCTAGCATCTGTATCCAAAATCTAGCACATAGGAGATTTAGCAAGTCTCCCTGTCCATATACGACCAGGGAGGCATGTTTAAGAGATAAGTCTAGGGAATATTGTCAGTATAAACCTTTTTCAAGTCAAAAGCTTTGTTTCATTTTACAAAACACACAAATGCTTTATGTTCAGGCTATAAAACAAATATAAATTCGTTATATTCAGTCCGTAAAACACACAAATGCTTTATGTTCAGGCTATAAAACAAATATAAATTCGTTATATTCAGTCTGTAAAACACACAAATGCTTTATGTTCAGGCTATAAAACAAATATAAATTCGTTATATTCAGTCCGTAAAACACACAAATGCTTTATGTTCAGGCTATAAAACAAATATAAATTCGTTATATTCAGTCTGTAAAACACACAAATGCTTTATGTTCAGGCTATAAAACAAATATAAATTCGTTATATTCAGTCTGTAAAACACACAAATGCTTTATGTTCAGGCTATAAAACAAATATAAATTCGTTATATTCAGTCTGTAAAACACACAGATGCTTTATATTCAGTCTGTAAAACACACAAATGCTTTATATTCAGTATATAAGACAAATATTAAATGCTTTATATTAAGTATATAAAAAAGTCACAAATATTTTATATATTCTGTTTCATTTTCAAAATAAATTTTCAAATATATCTTCCCATGTTCCATTATTTTGCTGAAATCAAATTGTTATTTGCTGATTTCTTCATTGATTTTGCTTTTTATTGCGTCTTAAATAAGACTGGGTAATATTTTTTTGTCATGTTGCTCATCATAACTTCTGTATGTGAAGTTATAACATTCTGCTACTTTTAACATTCGTTGGACAAACATTAAAGGTCCTTTTGTTGTATATATTATTGCATGTAATTTATTGCTCTTTTCCAAATACTTTTGCCACCGTTCCAAGGCTAACTAAGTAGATGCTGTTGTTGCTGTATTACATTTTTATTTTACATGATTTCTTTCATGCCTTTTTTCTTGGGTTCCTTATTTTATAAAACTCCTGAATTTGTTGAGCATTATGTACAGGTTGTGATGACTTTTGTTTTGTTTGTTTTTTCCAGTTCTTGCTTTTCTTCCAGCATCAACGTTACTGCCACTTTATGGTGCCATAGATACAAAAGTTTGTATTCCTTTTTCTTTGTTTTGGATAAGAAAAGATAAAAGAAGGAACAAGGATGTGAGCATAATTTTGGCAAAGATTAATGCTTCTTTCTTCCTAGAAAATGTCTGATGGGACATGTGAGCAGCTTTACTTGTGCTTCAAGTCCACATTTATCCAGCTGGCAGACACAAGTCCAGTCTGTTTATGCTTGCATCTTTGAGGGGCATACATAAATAATAAGATATGCTTGTGAATTATAAGGCTGTAAAATTACTCTGAGAAATACTTTTTAGCTTGAGGATTTGAAAGAAAATGGATAACCGTGAAGGAAGGTGTAGTGTAGTGAGCGTGAGATTAGATTATCTTAGGGCGATAGTAAGATTTGACAGAGTGACCATGAGATTAGAATCTGATAAAGTCATGCAAGAATAGAAAAGAGTTGTCAGACCAGACTCATGTATGTGCAGGAAATGGAAGGGACAAGACAACACTGTGACAGACAACATGCAAGAATAGAAAAGAGTTGTCAGACCAGACTCATGTATGTGCAGGTAATGGAAGGGACAAGACAACGCAGTGACAGGCAACATGCAAGAATAGAAAAGAGTTGTCAGACCAGACTCGTGTATGTGCAGGTAATGGAAGGGACAAGACAACGCAGTGACAGACAACATGCAAGAATAGAAAAGAGTTGTCAGACCAGACTCGTGTATGTGCAGGAAATGGAAGGGACAAGACAACGCAGTGACAGACAACATGCAAGAAGATCTGAGAGAACTTGACAGAGAGAAGAGTCCGGGACAGAGATGAATGAAGATAAATTGCATGTGCATCAGTAAACTTTAACTCAGTGAATGTTTTTGATTTCATTATACAGTTGTGAGATTAAGATTTAGCATATGAACAGGATATTTCTGAGACTGCAGGATGTTGAATTAACCTTTGTTGATATGATTGCTATATGTTTTTGAGTGGCAAACTAATTAGTGCGCTCTTACGTCATGATGAGAACAGTTGTTGATGAGAACAGTTGTTCGGACCTAGCCAAAGACATGCCCGGCCATCCAGCTATAGAAGTGAGGAAGTGGAGGTGGCCAGTCACAGAGCAGACCACATCACACCACAGTGTTACTGATAAGTCAAGGAAGTTAAGGGAGCTGACACCATATCCTCTATGGCCTGGTGCAGGGTTACTTTTGCCTTTACTGTGATTCTGAGCTGATCAGAAGGATATGATGGCTGTGAGCTTAAAGATTTGCTGTTGTGAGTCTGATTTCAGACATTCACTTGATGGCTGTGGGATTAATATTGACTTCCATTCTTCACAGCCTGTGTTCTGCTACGAGTTTTCACTTTTTGTTGTGCAGTGTGCTGTTTTTATTCTGGCAGGTTGCCAGAGTATTCTGTTCAGTTAAATTAAAATGAGCATAACAGTGGGATTAGAACTTTCAGATATAATTGTGTAATTAGAATTTTAAGCAGTGGTTTTGTAACGGGTTTTAAACAGTAGCTGTGTAATTAAAGTTTTAAGCAGTAGCTGTGTAATTAAAGTTTTAAGCAGTAGCTGTGTAATTAAAGTTTTACGCAGTAGCTGTGTAATTAAAGTTTTAAGCAGTAGCTGTGTAATTACAGTTTTAAGCAGTAGCTGTGTAATATTTTTAAACTTATTATGTAATTAGTGTTTTAAGATGTGGTTGTGTAAATAGCATTTGATAAATGAGAATATGAATTTTTTTTTTTTTTTGCATGACTCAGAATAAAGGGATGTCATTTTTTTTTCCCAAATGAGCTGAAGATTTGTCATGGTGAATGTCACATTAGAAATGTGCCTCGTGACATTAGAATTTGATATAATTACTGAGAATGATTAGATTGTATAAGGACAGAGATTTTAGAAATTCATCACTGAGGCTGTATAGATAAACTATTATGAACAGAGTATTTCAGAAAGTTTTAAGAAAGTTTTTCATGATTGATCAGTATAATGTTTAGAAAATACTGCTAGTCATTACTGGCCTAACTGTTGAAACAAATAAAAAGCCCTACTTTTAAATTCTCCAAAAAAAAAAGTTGGTTGATTCCGAACAACCAGAGAAGTGGCTGCTTTATTTTAGTGCTGACTGATAGTGGGAGAAGAGAAAAATGAGAGCTGCGTGTGGTGAAAGAAAAGAGATGAGTGTTTGATGATTTTACATACTGCAGTGTTCATGAAACAGAAGAAAACAAGATGCATGTTTATCCCTCGTGTGAAAAACTGCAATACAATACAGACCTTCATTATTTTGGATGAAATATTTTATACATTTTTCTTTTGTTTGCCTTTGACACTGTCACTTTCATTAATACCATTCTTCTGCACATTCATATTAATATGCCAGACCATATCGTTTATATTTTATGCCATGATGTATTTACATCGATTTATATATCTACCCTTGACTTATAAATCGTTATTTATTATGACATTTTAATTTACGCGGAAGTTCCAGATCTTCTCATGCAAATTAGTTTCATCCATTATGTAAATAATCACCAGAAAAAATATGATGGAAAGTCCATAAGAGTAACTCTTGCTTTCTGACTACATTACTTGCACACACCCCTCCCACACACACACACACACACACACACACCACCACCACCACACCACACCACACCCCCAATGGTCTGGATAAGTCAATACTGAACACTCAAAGAAAATGATGAGCAAATAACAAGATTTACTCAGCTTTCTTTACCTAACATTTCCGTTCAAACAGTGAGGATAATAGTATAATCTAGGGTGCATAAGAAAAGAAACAAAATATTCACTTTAATATTCATCTTGTGGGTGGTCTGTTACAAAGAAAAAGAAAAGCCGAAAACAATGCACATCATCATGCTGGCTGGCTTCTGGAGTCACTACCCACGATTATTTTCACCGCAAGCTATTTTAAATTTGTTTCTTTGAAATTAGCATAATTTGAGAATACGCTGCAACAATGTAATTACACGTTTTCTATTATGTCCTTTACATTTTTATAAAATGTCATCTTCTTGTATGATGTCACATGTATCTTTATAAATTTCAATACATGGCTCGCTCATGTTGTCATTATAATGTAAATGTCATGATGAATCTTACTATAATAATGTGTTTTATTATTTTCAAGCCATCGCTGATTCAGTGTGTTACTTTCTTCCTCATTTTTTTTTGTAATAACTACACTGAAAATTTTCACTGTTGACATATTAAACCAGCGCATCAATGTATAGTCTCTGCAAATAACATTTTTACTGCAGTGTTTGTTACAATTGTCATACATGCCATAATCTCACATGCATAAATATGTACTACCATTGTTATCAATTTTCACAAGCATATTGGCTTTCTTTTTTCAGACAATTTATATATATAAAAAATGAATTTTTAGATCTTTTCATTAAACTTCTGCTGACATAAATGACTATGTGATCCTGTAAACATAAATTCTTGCAGTACCACCAAAATAAAAATGATTACATAATCACAATACCAAAAAAAAAATGATCATGTGACCATCACAAACATAATGACCTATAAATAGCTAGCTGAAATTCTGTTGAGCCACATCAAGTTTCATTGTAAATAAACTCCGCGTATTTATTGGCCTATATCACCTTGAAGATATTCCGACATGGAGCAGATGTAAGAACGAAAGCCAGTATGACTGAGCTGGTGGTGTTGTGTTTTTTATGATAGTTTCCAAATTTGCTTCGAGTCATTTGCATTTGTCAGCTTGTGGTTGTTTGAACTGAATGGCAGCTTATTTTGTAAGAAGGTACGTTATTTGCAAGTGTTTATTCATTTTTTTAAAATAGTTTTTGTTGTGCATTATTTCTAACACAGAAGATGGCAGTGATCGAGATTCAGTGAACTGATGAAAGGGAAGCTTCATTGATCTCCAAGTCCATCTGTTGATATATATTTGGTATCAGTAGTATTATCAGCAAGACTTCAGTAAATTTGTAGTGTGAAGTTACGACAGACGGACAGACTGTATCATGTTAGCGGTGGCAGAACCACATCAAAAACAATTTGTTCTGATGTAATTTTATTTCTTTGTGCTCAGATACAGTTTTTTGGTTCATTTTTTTTTCCTCAGCATCTTCTAATATCATCCTTTTTACTCCTAATATTGTTTTATCTTTCTTTCTTCTAATTTCATTTTCCCCAACCCATCTTTTAACATCATCTTTCATTGTTCTGATAGTTTTATCCCACTTTGTTCTGCTGTCATTTCCCTCCACCCCTCCAATCTTCTAATATCATCCTTGTTTGTTCTAATCTTGTTTTATCCCACTTTGTTCTAATATCATTTTTTTCTTCATATTTTCTAATATCATCATTGTTCATTTCAGTATCATTTAATGTATGTTTTAAGATTATAGTTTCATCTCCCCTTGCTCATTTTCTCCATGCAAAATTAAGATTCATAGGTCTGTGATCAGTTGCCACTTCAAAGGTCTTTACATATCTTACTACCATAGACAGCTGCGGATGTTTTAGTAGTTTATCTATTGTAAATTTCATTGTGGCAAGGAGGATTATAAAAGTAATACACGGCGTAAAGTAACCGAAACAGAGTTCTAGATAAACTGGATTTTAAAGCAGGACTAAATGTACAAAAAAAAAATTGAATTGCAAAGGGTTAAGAGGAAAAAAAAAAAAAGGTAATTGTTTCATCTTTGTTGTTTTCTTTACACATTGTATTGTGTAGCTACTACATGCAAAGAGCATAACAGTCAGGCAGGTTTGCTTCTTAAAGTTTCATCAAATCAGCCACAATCTGCAGGTTTAACATTATCATAAAGAGTGTCATCTATTTTGTCATGCTGCTGGTGTATATACTGTAAATACCCTGCTGGTACACTTCCTGCTTATTGGCAATTCTAAAGAAATGAAAAAAAATTTACCAAAAAATAAAAGTGTGCTTCCTCGTTTTTGTTTTTTTTTAAATTCGTTTTGGTGTAATATCTTTATTCGTTGTAACATTCTGCAGTTTATTATTTTTTTTAACTTATTAAGGTTTTATTTTTCTGTGTTGTAAAAGCTATAAGATTCTAATGAGTGGAAAACAAAGATACCCAGTTTTTATAGAAAATGTATGAATTATATTCGTGAAATTTTTCTTCATGAAATATATTTATGGCAAAAAAAAAATGTGCGTGAGTATTTTATGAAATGCCAAGGAAAATCTGGAAGAAAGCATCAGAGGCATTTTCAAGAATTAACATGTTTTTGGGTTTTTTTAATTGTTTAATTTCTGTAAATTCCACACATGCTTTGCGTTTTTTTTTTCTTTTCTTTTTTTTTTTAATGTCTAAGTCAAAATATGTCCTACTGAACATAATGTCCAGTTTTTATTTATGAAGGTGTGTCCGATGTTTTCTATTTCTTTGTGTAGATGTGCTTTGGTCGTATTTCATCTTGTATGAATGTTTTTTTGGTTTTTTTTTTTTCTGAGCCACAGTAAGAGAAAAATTTCAGCTCTGCAGACAAGATTAATTTCTTAAGATGCATCTGTCTCTCCATTTGCCACAAGTTCGGTACAGAACCGGTCAAAGTAAAAAACAGACAGGGAAAATGAAGTGAATAATTGCTAGCTTTTTTTTTTAAAATATGTTTTATGCTGTACTTGAGATTCATGTCACTTTATAACATAGATTTGTTATCTTTATAATTCCTCTTAGATTTGTTATCTTTATAATTCCTCTGTTTTTTTTTTTTAAATCGCAGTCAGAAAGCAGCTGTAAGAACGATGATTTATGTTGTTGTAATTTGTTTTATTTATCATTCCATCTGTACAGGTTATCATATTTTTACAAACTTTTTTAATTAGGAGATCCACACACCAGCAAACTTTTTTTTTTTTCATATTGTGCAGATTAAACTTCCAAGTTCATTTATTCATTCCAAACAGTTTAAAATTTGATAAAGGACCAATACATTTTGGACACACTAGATGAATAACACATATTTCTTAAACAGAAAACAAAGGAGTATTGAGCGTTTGAAAATGAGGAGGCAGATAAAGACAAATGTATGAACCAGATATTTTGGTAATAACAAGAGGTGTAATATTATAATACAAAACATAGTTTCAGGAGAAAGAGGAAGGGGGAAAATGTAGTAGATAGTGACATAGATCAAGAGTACAGAAATCAAAAGAGTGCTTCATTGGAGCATCCATTACAGCCAGCATTTTTCATGAGGAGATGACACAAGCTTCAGTTGTAAATAATTAAGTAAATACTTAATTCTGTGAAACTGGGGATCATATTTGAGCCAAATCACAAATCAAAAGCTTTCAGAAAAATCTTACAGAGGGAGGTGTGGAGATCAGATAGGAATTTTACAGAGGGAGGTGTGGGGATCAGATAGGAATATTACAGAAGGAGGTGTGGAGATAAGATAGGAATATTACAGAAGGAGGTGTGGAGATAAGATAGGAATGTTACAGAGGGAGGTGTGGAGATAAGATAGGAATGTTACAGAGGGAGGTGTGGAGATAAGACAGGAATGTTACAGAGGGAGGTGTGGAGAAGATAGGAATGTTACAGAGGGAGGTGTGGAGATAAGATAGGAATGTTACAGAGGGAGGTGTGGAGATAAGATAGGAATGTTACAGAGGGAGGTGTGGAGATAAGATAGGAATGTTACAGAGGGAGGTGTGGAGATAAGATAGGAATGTTACAGAGGGAGGTGTGGAGATAAGATAGGAATGTTACAGAGGGAGGTGTGGAGATAAGATAGGAATGTTACAGAGGGAGGTGTGGAGATAAGATAGGAATGTTACAGAGGGAGGTGTGGAGATCAGGTAGGAATGTTACAGAGGGAGGTGTGGAGATCAGATAGGAATATTATAGAAGGAGGTGTGGAGATAAGATAGGAATGTTACAGAGGGAGGTGTGGAGATAAGATAGGAATCCTGGTACTTTAACTCCCCCCCCCAAAAAAAAAATTATATTTTAAAAAAATAATTTAATTTCATTATTTAGTTTAGATTTCAGCCAAGATCTTCTTATGGCAGAATCTGGGGAACAGAACAAATTTGTTTATGACACTTTTGTAAGAGTGTTAATTTATAACCTAAACATTACTCTCACATTGATTTTCTTGTCTTATCATTGTTTTCCATTTGATCATTACATTATGTTATTGTTTTAAGTCTACTTTTTGTGAATGTGCTGTATGAATCTCATCAGATTGAAGAATTTATGGACAATTTGTTTTTCAGTACTTGGGATGTATAATTTAACATGTGAGAGATGAGCTCCAGTTTAGCTTTGCAGATGTTTAAATAATTTGATTACAAACATTGAACCTTGTAGTACTTCAGCACTGTATCACACCCAGACATGTTACTCTGTTTGAGAAGCATAGCTGTGCTAGGTAATTCACTGAAGTTTTTTTGTTTTTTTTAAGTTGCATGGCTGGTCACACAAAAAAAACAACAGCTGATGCTTTTTCTGATTTAGAATCAGCTTATATATGAAAGAAGGATTGTAAAAGAATGGCTGGGAATCAAACCCTGGACTTTCAGTGGTATGAGCGGCTGTCTAGCATGAGTTGATAAGCATGTTGGCCACTTGTACTGTAATTATGCAGTACATGATCTTACTGGGAGCGTGGGGCTTCAATTCACAGTCACCCTTGTACTGTTTTTTTTTCTTTCTCCCACATGTAAGCTACCTACAATATTTCAAGGCTCTGGTCGTGCCTCTTTCACTTGAGCACTTTGCTGTACACGAGCTTCATTTCCAGCTAGTCTGGTTTTTGAATGAAATTATTCATTCACTGCAACCAAGCACACATTTATCTGGGAATATCAGCTTTGCCATTCTGTTGACCGAAGCAAATAATAATCAGTAACAAAATGAGTGTCTGTCCATTCCCCCATAACCCACATTCTAAACAGAGGAGATAAGAGTTTTTTTCCTATTCTTTTGTTGTTTCATTTTTTTCCCATTTGATGAGCAGCTTACCAGAAAGGAATGTTTATTAATTACACACAAGATAATACTTCACTGAAGCTAATCATCAGTTCATTTTATGGAGTTTTTTTTTAAAATATATTTCAGATATATATAAAAGTAAAACAGAAGGTATAATAAATCAATGAAAGTAGTACAGAAAAATATGAATTATAATTAACTCAGTGAAATTAAAACAGAAAAATATGAAATATAAATAACTCAATGAAATTAAAACAGAAAAATTTTTTTTTTTGTTTTCCACATGCTGTAAAGTCTTGGATATTTTTTCTTAACCAAAAGCAGGATAAAAATTTATGACAGCATTTTATTTCACAAGTGTATTTTGAGGATTCCAGTTTTTTTCTTGAAGTTTCTCCATTTTAAAAAAAATTATTTTTATTTATTTTTTTTTTTTAATCAACCATGTTGTTCACATTTTGTTAATCACCATTTCATTTTTTCAACATCCTATGGGGGATTGTAAACACCTTCACACATTAACAGTTGTTTTAGGGAGCCAGTTCTCAAACAGATTGCTTTCTTAGAGATAATTCACTACAATTTTGCCTCATATTTTTTTTCTCTGAAAAAAAAAAGAAAGAAAAAAAAAGGTAGTAAGTGTGTGTTTTGTAAAGGGATTCATCAGTATTCTTATAAACCCGTATTATTATTGTATGTCCTAATAATGGTTTTTCTTTTTAATAAGACAAGATGAAATGTCACTTACTTATGAAAGTTGCTGCGCATCATTTTATGAGAATTTCTGCTGTGGTTGATTCTATCAATATCTGATTGGCATTGGCTGCATCAGTAATAAGAAGTCATACTTATGTTGAAAGATACAATTTGTTTTTCAGTACTTGGGATGTATAATTTAACATGTGAGAGATGCAGATGTTTAAATAATTTGATTACAAACATTGAACCTTGTAGTACTTCAGCACTGTATCACACCCAGACATGTTACTCTGTTTGAGAAGCATAGCTGTGCTAGGTAATTCACTGAAGTTTTTTTTTTTTTTTAAGTTGCATGGCTGGTCACACAAAAAAACAACAGCTGATGCTTTTTCTGATTTAGAATCAGCTTATATATGAAAGAAGGATTGTAAAAGAATGGCTGGGAATCAAACCCTGGACTTTCAGTGGTATGAGCGGCTGTCTAGCATGAGTTGATAAGCATGTTGGCCACTTGTACTGTAATTATGCAGTACATGATCTTACTGGGAGCGTGGGGCTTCAATTCAGTCACCCTTGTACTGTTTTTTTTTCTTTCTCCCACATGTAAGCTACCTACAATGTTTCAAGGCTCTGGTCGTGCCTCTTTCACTTGAGCACTTTGCTGTACACGAGCTTCATTTCCAGCTAGTCTGGTTTTAGAATGAAATTATTCATTCACTGCAACCAAGCACACATTTATCTGGGAATATCAGCTTTGCCATTCTGTTGACCGAAGCAAATAATAATCAGTAACAAAATGAGTGTCTGTCCATTCCCCCATAACCCACATTCTAAACAGAGGAGATAAGAGTTTTTTTCCTATTCTTTTGTTGTTTCATTTTTTTCCCATTTGATGAGCAGCTTACCAGAAAGGAATGTTTATTAATTACACACAAGATAATACTTCACTGAAGCTAATCATCAGTTCATTTTATGGAGTTTTTTTTTAAAATATATTTCAGATATATATATAAAAGTAAAACAGAAGGTATAATAAATCAATGAAAGTAGTACAGAAAAATATGAATTATAATTAACTCAGTGAAATTAAAACAGAAAAATATGAAATATAAATAACTCAATGAAATTAAAACAGAAAAAAAATTTTTTTTTTCCCCACATGCTGTAAAGTCTTGGATATTTTTTCTTAACCAACAGCAGGATAAAAATTTATGACAGCATTTTATTTCACAAGTGTATTTTGAGGATTCCAGTTTTTTTCTTGAAGTTTCTCTATTTTTTAAAAAATTATTTTTATTTATTTTTTTTTTTAATCAACCATGTTATTCACATTTTGTTAATCACCATTTCATTTTTTCAACATCCTATGGGGGATTGTAAACACCTTCACACATTAACAGTTGTTTTAGGGAGCCAGTTCTCAGACAGATTGCTTTCTTAGAGATAATTCACTACAATTTTGCCTCATATTTTTTTTCTCTGAAAAAAAAAAGGTAGTAAGTGTGTGTTTTGTAAAGGGATTCATCAGTATTCTTATAAACCCGTATTATTATTGTATGTCCTAATAATGGTTTTTCTTTTTAATAAGACAAGATGAAATGTCACTTACTTATGAAAGTTGCTGCGCATCATTTTATGAGAATTTCTGCTGTGGTTGATTCTATCAATATCTGATTGGCATTGGCTGCATCAGTAATAAGAAGTCATACTTATGTTGAAAGATACAATTTATTTCCTATATTTTGTTTAACAACCATGGAAAGAGAGCTCATTGGTTATACAGTAGACTTTCAGTTAACTGGCACCTGTGAGAGTTGGTAGATGTTGGATAACCAGAGTTTCTGGTTGCCTGAGAGTTACTGTTGAAAAAAACAGGCCCAACTAATACCATACTGCATACTGTAGCTTACCGCAGCATAAATCTATATTGACTTGATAATAATATTGAAGTACAGTAATTACAAGTAAATTAAGACAAATAAAGGCAACCCAGTTTTGTTATTAAAAAAAAACAGCTTTGTGAATGCAGTGTGCAGTTTTAGTTAAATGACAGTCAGTAAACTTTTCAACTTGATGCACTTCACAATTATAATTTTTTGTAAGTTCAAGTAAGTTAGGGGGGAAAAAAATGTACACACAGAAAAAATAAAAAGAGACTGTTAAAGCAAGGGTAGAGAAGTTACCAGGTAGACATCACATCATTTAAAGTATTATTTCTTTGATTTTTTTGTTGTTGGTTGCTTGAGAGTGCCGGTTGCTTGAGTTCCAGTTGATGGAGAGCCGACTGTATAAGGTTTGACCAGATACCAAAAATGTGACAGTTAAAACTGCTGATTTAAAAAAAAAAAAAAGACTATCCATATACTGACTGGCAGAAACTGCTTCTCATCTCTTTTGCAGTCAGTGATAGAAGCTTTACATTGCCAAGATATTATAACATTGTATTGTCCAGATTTTGATGTACAGTAAAGCCAAATATAGGTTTCCACTTTTTTTTTTCCCAGATAACAAAATATGGGGCAAAATCTACTGTGTGATCTTGTGTATCTTATATGGAACAGACGTTAGTCCATTACTGTGTGGTATTGATCCATTTGATTTCAGTGGTTTACACATCATGTTGTTAATAAGAAAAAAGAAAATGAAAACAGAAGCTTCACACATTGTATCAGCGACTGTGTAAACATAAAAAGGATGTATTTGTCACTAAACACATAAACAAATAGTGGATATCGGAGCTCTAGAAAGTAATGACAGAAATGATGGGAGAAAGCTTCTGTCAGTAACAAGATTTTTTTTTTCTGTCCACTTCATGAGGACTCAGACATTTAATCCCATAGATCCATGTAATCCCACATTTACAGGATCACTTTTTATATGATATTTTATTTACCCTTTGTACTTATCTAGCCTAGTATTATTATATTAATACTATTGTATTAGTATAATACAAGCAGATGCCCTCTAATTGCAAAGGCAGTTTCCTCAACACAGATGTGACAGGCGTCCATATTTATATTTGGATTAACTGGAAAGCAACCAGTAGGGGATCCCACCAACTCCCCACGACCATCATCATCATCAGACAACAACAAAAATGAGAGTTAACCTTCATTGCTGTTGTCTGATGAATGCCTAATCTGAAATGGCACGTTGTTAGACAAAGCTCCCCACTCCACCAAAAAAAAAAAAAAAATTTCTCACCATTACATACAATGGACTCAACATCCTTTTGATACTTTTATCATCACTATAACTGTACTTACATATTTTTTTTTTCAACCATCATATATATTTTTTTTTCCATTTCACATGAAAAAGAGATGTGTGCATGTCAGATTTCATGGACTGAATATCAAACCATTTGCCATTCATGTATAATGACATCATATACATAAATACCCACTTGTTCCCCCCCTCATCATATCACCGACTATTCATATATATATATATATTTAATACTGTTTGATAACATTGTTTCTATTACACTTAGGACGTAGATGACATTTATTATATGCTTGACAATATGGCAGCGAAATTGAGAAATGATGCATTCCTATACGTGTTTTGTGAAATGTTGTTAGTGGTCTCTGCAAAAAACTTGAACAACACTTATGTATACTACAATCTACTTTAGTGCAATATTTATTTCTTTTGTCCGAGATTTTTTTTTTCCGAACAGACATATAACAGTTTATAATAAAGTGTGAATATAATTGTACAGTGGTGGTGTTTTATGCGTGTGATTGTAGATCATGTTGTGTTTTTTTTTGTTTGGTGCTTGGTTGTGGAGTTGTAGGCCGAGTCTGAGTTTGAAGCAGTTTTCTGTTTTGCTGACATGCCTGGAAATGCAGCTCACTGAGGGAGTACTGTCCCTTCTTGCGTACCCCTCAGATAATGGAAAGAAAATGACAACAACCTCTTATCATTATCATTGCTATCAATAGTGCCATCATCACCACTAACATTTTCATAATCATCACCACCAGAGTTTTCATAACCATCATCATCACCATCACAATTTTCATAATCATCATCACCACCATCATTTTCATCATCACTACTATCATCAATAGCAGAAGAGCACAAAGCTTAGTTCAGTAACAGTCAGAACCAAAGCAAAAAAAAAAAAAAGGGGGGGGGGGGGGGGTGTTGTGGTGTGGAATTTTCAGACCAACTGGCATCAGGGTTAATCTAACCTCAAAAAATGGAGAACTTGTATAGCAAAACATACTGGATTCCACTGACCAACTGGGCAGGGACGGCAGTGGAGTGTGATAAGAAGCAGTGCATTCTTTCCCTGTTATTCTGCTTCACTGTGAGTCCACAAGAAACCTACAGTAATGCACTCTACATTCAGCTCAGTGCACGTACTTAACATTTTCAAAGCATCAGCTGGAAAGAATGCCCTGCTCCAAAATCTAAGGAGATAAATGAGAACAAGATTATGTGTGGTAAAAGGAACTCTCTCTCTCTCTGAACCTTAAGTGCCCAAGGCACATGGGTCTTCCACAAGGGTTTTCCACAAATGCCTGTCCTTTACCTTTTTTTTTCTGCTCTTGCCCAGGTGAGCCCTCTATTGCTCAACATCCTCTCTGCTTGTTCTTCTCCATGTCTCTTTCGATCTACCTTTACTTCTGTTCCCCTGTGGTGTCCATCTTAGAGCTATTTTTTATAGTGAGTCATCAGTTATCCGGAGCACATGTCTCAACCTTCGTTAGTGTCAATAATTGCTGTCAATGGCTTCATCTGCATTTCTGCCACAAGATGTTATTTCTTACGGTCAGTCAATCAGTCATTTGCATGTCTCTTACAGAACTTTGCCTCCCTAACAGCTCTCATGTAGGCCTCACAGTTGTAAGCAAGATGCCCTGCTGCTGATACATCCATTTGCAGATCATCCAACGATGTCTTGCAACCATCTTCGCCATGGTCTTCCTCTCTTTCTTTTTCCCATTATGTACCTTTACAATATGGTCTTCTCTAAATTATCATGATGTTTAATGTGTCCAAAATATGTAAGTTTTCTTTGTTTAATTCTCTTTAATAGCCAGCCTTCTTTAATATTAAGTTCTTGTGATATGGATACATTTGTTCTTTTTTATGTCCATGATATTTGAAGAACTCTTCTGTAGCATTTACATTCAAAGGCATTTATGTGTTTCTGTTTTGTTAAGAGTCCAGGTCTCACAGGCATATGTTGTGATGGAAAAGATGCATGCCCTTTAAAATCTTATTTTTGTAGTTCTGTTTGTTCTTCTCAACAGATTCTTTAGTTGTTTTACTTTCTGAAGAGCAATAGATGGCTTCCTTATGGTGTTTGGCCAAAATATTCTTCATAAACATTTAGTCTGGAAAGAATTCAGAAAAGACATACACCCTTGTGACAATTAATTGAAACAAAGTGAAATTTCGGACATTTTCAATCTTATGCCATTCGTACACCAAGAACTGCTCCTTAGAAGACTTATTTTATATTTTTATATATTTTTTTTCACTAATGGACAAGCATTTAGCTAAAATAATCTGCCAAATGGTGTTGTACATGCACGGATTATTGCATCAGTGACTGTTGCATCAACAGCTATTTCATCAGCATCTATAGAACTGTATTGCATCAACAGCTATTTCATCAGCATCTATAGAACTGTATTGCATCAACAGCTATTTCATCAGCATCTATAGAACTGTATTGCATCAGCAGTTATTCAAACCAACTGTCATTTGAAATGGACATAATGCCCAAGAAACACATGATAATCTTTATACTGCATGAACGCACACACAAAAATACTTGCAGGGATATAGCAAAGATAGTTGATGTCAGTCCTACAACTGTTAGCCATGTCGCCAAGTTAGAGAAGGAGACCGGATCCATTTCTCCAGATTACAAAGGCTGTTGTGGTCATAAAAAAAGGAAAACAACATCTAGGGATGATGTTTTTCTACTCATGAAAGTCAAAAAGAGCCTTGCAAGACAATGCTTTGAAAGAGAAAGGAATAGAGGTTCAAAGACCACTTCTAGAAGCCAAATGAAAAGACATACAACCTGTGGAAAAAACAATTACTGACAAAAGTAGTGGAAAAAAAACCACTTGGTGCAGAAATACAAAAACTGGACCAAATAAGACTGGAAAAAAGAGTTATATTCAGAGATGAATGCCAGTTATTCTTCCAGGGCAAATGAAATCGACATGTTCCTGGGATAATGGATGAGAAGCTTCACAATAGTCACACTGACCAGAGTGTGAAACACCCAGAAGAAGAAGATGTTTTGGGGATGCTTCAGTTATAAATAGGGTCAATATCTTACATTCTTCCTGTGCTGCTAAACAGTCACATAGGGCCAACATGGTAGTTCGCCAAGATTTCCTGTTTTCTGCGAGTTTTTCAGTCTCATCAAGGGATGTTATGCCCGCTGAACTGGCCTCTCTTAACAATGTCCTCTTTAGAGTTTCATGTGGTCGATCTCTTTTTCTTCGGCCTGTTGTGCTTCACTTGATAGCTTTCTTGGGGATCCTCTGATTATTCCTAATATTCTCACATTCAATGACAAGACGGTTTTCAATTTCTGAAATGCTACTTCTGTATGGCATATTCTCCTTTTAATTTCTGTGATATATCTACCATCAGGTGTCATCATTCATCCCAAGAAATTAAATTTGCTCACTTGTTGCGGTGCTGTTCCATTGATATTCATGTTACAGGCTGGTGGACAATCCTTTTTGAACATAACCATCGTCTCCACTTTCTTGATGTTCAGACCAAGTCCTTTCTTTTCATTCTCTGTTACTATAATATTCAACATGTCTTGCAGATCTTTCTCATTTTCTGATAGTGAATCATCCACATACTTAGTTAACAAAAGGGAGAAAGAAACATAAACCATTGCTAATGTATTCAAAATTGTTTAGCTAAAATTATTTTCATGTTGGCGGAGGTTAACGTGAGTCTAGTGAGGCAATAATAGTTGTAAATGAGAGCTGCATCAAACAACAATCTTTTTTTTTTCTCTTGATTCCAGGTCCCATATCCTTCTGGGGCCCCAGAATTCAGCCTACTCAGACTAATTCCAGGTCCCATACCCTTTCAGGCCCCCCAGAATTCAGCCTACTCAGACTAATTCCAGGTCCCATACCCTTCTAGCCCCCCCCCCCCCCCCCCCAGAATTCAGCCTAACAGATTTTAAATAGTTTTAATATTTTGTTATCACAGTTTTACTGTAGTGATTTTGTGTACATTTACATATTTAGTCTTTTGTATAGTTATACTCAAAAACTATTTGTATGTAGCCTAACATGTAATAGGTCACTGGTTTACATAACATGTACAAATTTCGCAAATAGTAAACAATAAGGCTTTCACACAGTAAAGTAAGAGAGCACAGTATTGTATGGTTAGACCTTGAGAAAATTGTAAACAAAGCACTTTTAGACATGAGAGAAAGAAAAATGACAAGAGAATTATCTGGGACTCGAACCCCGTACTCCAGTAGGACAAGCAACCATTTAAGCGATGGAATTTCTGTGTCATGGCCTCGTTTCCTTTCCGGAGGTCACGATTTTCGTTTCGTTCAGATAGGCATTCTGCATTCCAGGTTGTTGGTCACATCAGATCTTGATCCCTGTCGACATGGCAAAGCCAGTCCTCTCCAGATCCTGATAGGAGCCCCAAAGCTTTTGCCCCAAGCTTGTGTCCTCTGGCCTCACGTATCAGGTCTGCTTGTTTTGGGCAGATATGTTCTGTAGTCTGGACTCCGCTGCCACATGAACATTCGTCTGTGTGAGACATTTTAAGTCAATGTAGGTGACAGACATTGATGGCTTAGCTTTCAAACACCTTTTATTGGTGATGATACTAGATGACTAAGTTGATTAATGCTCTTTTCTCTCGTAGCTAGAGAACGGGGTTCGATTCTCAATATAATACTCTCGTCATTTTTAAAAATTCTGTCATGCCTTAGAGGCACATAGGGATATGGTGTTAGTGCCCATATTTGACCTGTCAGCACACTAAAGGGTGATATGATCAGTATCACGCCTGGCCGCCTTTCCTTCCCCAACTCCAGAAGAAGTCGGGTACCCATTTCCTCAGCTGGGTGACTGGGGTGCCTCTGGTCGGATTCGAACCCCCCGACCTTCGCCACGAGAGACCAGTGCACTAACCACTTCGCCACTCAGACACCCTTTTTTTAACCATGTCTAAAAGTGCTTTGTTTACAATTTTCTCAAGGTCTAACCATACAGTACTGCTCTCTCTTACATAACGTGGTACCACACTAATAGCACTTTATTCTAAATTTTATACTGCTGAGTCTACGACGATAATAGTTACCAAAAGTCCACTAAAATCTCGTCTGCTCTAGATGGCGGATATTGGTAGCGGATTTCAATGTTGACGATCTTGATTGCATCAGATTTCCTTTCTTTCAGATAATTTTGTCTGTAGAATGATGTTCCAAATAGTGAAACGTAGTGGAATATTCGGTATGCTTTGTTTTGTTTTGTTTTATTGTGTTGTGTAACACAGAATATTAGGAGCAATAGAAAAGTTAGCTTTGGGTTTGTGGCAAAGTTCAAAGTGCAAGGTATGTAGATTTTCGTTGGTATTTTTTTTCCGTTTGTGGTTGAAATAAATACTACATTAAATATGTTTTACAAGTTCTTGTCAAGGAAATCACGGAAGACTGGGGAGGAGGTCGCTAAAGGAAAAGTTCGCTAACGGTAGAGACTATGAATCAGACTTTGAGAACACCATATATGATAGCTTATACCAGCGTTATAAATTCGTTAAATTCCATTTCTTTCCTGAACTGGAAGATAAGTGTATTCTTCATATTCACTGACAGCTGTGAGTACAGTGCATTCAGATGTGCCTTCACCTTGTTGTTATCAACGCTGATGTATTGGGTACCGGTTTCCACACTAGGGTAACCTTTTCACACCCTAAGGTCACAGTCAGTTTACCCTGTTGGCATCTTAAGGCCACAGTCAACCTGGTGGTGTCCTGAATCAATCATCCTACTAAGATGCTGAGGCCACAATCACTTAGCCTACTGCTCAGAGGCCACAATCACTTAGCCTGCTGATGCCATGAGGCCACAATCACTTAGCCTGCTGATGCCATGAGGCCACAATCACTTAGCCTGCTGATGCCATGAGGCCACAATCACTTTGCCTACTGGTGCCCTGTAGCCACAATCACTTAGCCTACTGGTGCCCTGTAGCCACAATCACTTAGCCTACTGGTGCCCTGTAGCCACAATCACTTAGCCTGCTGATGCCATGAGGCCACAGTCAGCCTACTGGTGCCCTGTAGCCACAATCACTTAGCCTGCTGATGCCATGAGGCCACAATCACTTAGTTTGCTGATGCCATGAGGCCACAATCACTTAACCTACTGGTGCCCTGTAGCCACAATCACTTAGCCTGCTGATGCCATGAGGCCACAATCAGCCTACTGGTGCCCTGTAGCCACAATCACTTAGCCTGCTGATGCCATGAGGCCACAATCACTTAGCCTGCTGATGCCATGAGGCCACAATCACTTAGCCTGCTGATGCCATGAGGCCACAATCAGCCTACTGGTGCCCTGTAGCCACAATCACTTAGCCTGCTGATGCCATGAGGCCACAATCACTTAGCCTACTGGTGCCCTGTAGCCACAATCACTTAGCCTGCTGATGCCATGAGGCCACAATCACTTAGCCTACTGGTGCTCTGAGGCCACAATCAATTAACCTACTTGCAACATGTCAAGTTCCAGTAAATTGAATACAGGAAGTCTGTGACTTACCTAAGTTGATTGTTCCACAAGCCTTTGTGTAAAGTCAGTTTTTACGTATAACACTGACTTGTGGTCTGCAACCAAAGCAGTTCATTACCAGTGAGTCATACAGGAGATAAAGTGTTAGTGCCCATATTTGCTTTGATCTGTTCGAAGCCATTGAAACATATAGAGAGTGAGGTGTTATATGCTTGTTTTGTTCCTTGATCTGTTTAAAGCCATTGAAACATATAGAGAGTGAGGTGTTATATGTTGTTTTTTTTTCCTTTCCTTGATCTGTTCAATATATATTTCAGCTGCCTTGTTTGTTTTGTCAGTTCTCATCAGTTTAGTTTTCTTTGCATTAAAATAGAGGTTTTGTTCTTCACTGTTCTTATGGACTGACATAATTAGTTTTTCTATTCTTTTTTGTGTTGTGGACAGTAATACTGTGTCATCAGCATATCTAATCTCTGGTATTTCATAACCACCAACTGTTACGGCATCATAATATTCTTTGTCTACATCTTCTCTAACATTCCTCATTATATTTTCAGTATAAAGTTAAATAAGTAAAGTGACAATATGCACCCCTGACGGACCTCTTGTTTCATGTCAAACCAATTTGTTGTTTCACCATTTATTCTTACATGCCTTTAAATGCTACACAGGAGTTCTTCAAATATCATAGACACAAAAAAAGAACAAATATATTTATACTACAAGAACTTAATATTGGAGAAGGCTGGCTAGTAAAGAGGATTAAAGAGAGAAAACTTAAATATTTTGGACACATTAAACGTCATGATAATCTAGAGAAGACCGTCTTGGAAGGGTACATAATGGGAAAAAGAAAGAGAGGAAGACCAAGGCGAAGATGGCTGCAGGACATTGTTGATTATCTGCAGATGGATGCATCAGCAGCAGGCCATCTTGCTCACAACTGAGAGGCTTACAGGAGTGCTGTTAGGGAGGCAAAGTTCCGCAAGGGACATGCAAATGAATGATTGAATGATCTGTTCGAAGCCATTGAAACATTGAGGTGCTGAGTGTTCATATTTTCCTTGACCTCTTGGCACACAAGAGGGCGATATGGTCAGTATCAGGGCTGACTGTTTTTTCTTTCTGTGCTAGATCTCTTAAAAACTGTGCTTGCTTTATTGTTTATTTTTCTCTCATGCCCAAGCTTTTGGCGCTGGCAGCTTTGCCTACTTCTGGAATAGGAGGACTCATGGCTACACAGTTGTTGCTGAAACTGCACAGAATGAAAGCAGGAGGTCGTTACAGAACGGACCAGGCTCAGGACAACATGCAGCCTCCCTGCCTGGAGGCAGCGCACCAGGAGGGCAACTTAGGCTTCAGCAGGTTCAGGTCATGTTCCGCCACGGAGCGAGGACACCGCTGCACCTGATACCAGGATTACCGGAGGTACTGTAACTACCAGGTAACATTAATCTTGTAGTCAAGAGTTAGGGGGGTTGTAATGAGCTAAAGTAGGCTGGGGTTATATCGGATTATAAAGATGTCAGATACTAAAAAGCTAGAATTATAAGGATGCGAGATTACTTTAAAGCCAACAATGTACAGAGCTTGAATTGTGATGGATTAGAACAGTGGTTCTCAGCATCCTAGGTCCCAGACCTCCCTTTTCAACCCAGCCTGCCTTGAATCCCATCATGTCTATTAAATCATCTTCCAGAAAGGATTTCGTCATTATACAGGGTGTTTCATAATGATGGGACACATTTTTAAATGCAGTTATTCAGGACTGTAACAAACACATTTAATATAGAATGTGTATAGTACATGCCCAAGATACAGTAGTTCATAACAATGTTCAAGGTTTGAATATTGCTTCTCATAGAAGTTTACCAGCTGGAAGAGAAAATTCTTTGGCTCTGTTTATAGTCCTTACCATAGCGTGGTGCAGCACATCTATCTTGCCTTCAGATGCTTAGTTTGAGTTCCAGAGCTGTACAGGGCATCATTATGAAACACCCTGTACATGTTTTTTTTATTGTGATAACATTTTTCCCCTTAAGCTTGAAATTTCTACTCAGGGAGCCCCATATGTCTCCTCTTTGAGAAACACTGAGCTAGATTTAAAAGGGTTCTCATACCATGGAGGAGAATGGAGCACCTGTAGGTGATTAATGATATAATATTCCTAAAGGGGAGTCTGAAATGAGATTGGAGATAGGCAAGGTCTGAGATGTGGTCTTTTGCTTACCATAAAGATATCTGGAGTGTTTACAGTGGTTAGTTAGAGTTGGTTAAGGTTCACTAGAGTCGCCCAGGATACTAAAAAGCTAGAATTATAAGATACAAGATTACTTAAAAGCTAACAACACAGCCACCAAGTCACTTACACAGAGGCCAAGACCATAATAAAAAAAAAAAAACCAGTATAGACAGCAGCAGCGGGCAAAGAGAATGAATATCAATAGTGCTCCTGATCCTGATCCAGTCTTTTTCCCAGGTGGTTGTATATCTTCAGCCTGAACAATGGAGTTAGGATCAACATCATCTTCCTAAAGTGTTGGGACCTGCTAGGAAGACTGCTGTTTAGGTTTGCCGTAGGAGGAGGAGAAAGTCTGTGATGCTCATGGATTTGTTTCTTGCAACCAAGATGTTGTTTATTTGTAGTTATGTTCATCTGAAGGGAAATGTGGTGGCATGCTATGTTATTCATGGTGGGAGGGTCCATGGAGGAATATGTTGTTTGGGACCACTCCAGGTTTTAAAGCAAGCCATCTGGGGATGAAGATGCTGCCTGATTTGACAGTCAGCGACCTATAGCTCATGTTCAGGCATCAGGGTTGGCAAGCCATGGCTGACATGCTGGCAGGATTAATTAACAATAGCTGACATGCTGGGCTCAAGGTTGGCAAACTATGGCTGACATGCTGGCCTCAAGGTTGGCAAACTGTGGCTGACATGCTGACCTCAAGGTTGGCAAACCATAGCTGATGTGCTGACCTCAAGGTTGGCAAACCATGGCTGACATGCTGACCTCAAGGTTGGCAAACCATGGCTGACATGCTGACCTCAAGGTTGGCAAACCATGGCTGACATGCTGACCTCAAGGTTGGCAAACCATAGCTGATGTGCTGACCTCAAGGTTGGCAAACCGTGGCTGACATGCTGACCTCAAGGTTGGCAAACCATAGCTGATGTGCTGACCTCAAGGTTGGCAAACCGTGGCTGACATGCTGACCTCAAGGTTGACAAACCATAGCTGATGTGCTGACCTCAAGGTTGGCAAACCATGGCTGACATGCTGACCTCAAGGTTGACAAACCATAGCTGATGTGCTGACCTCAAGGTTGGCAAACCATGGCTGACATGCTGACCTCAAGGTTGACAAACCATGGCTGACATGCTGACCTCAAGGTTGGCAAATCATGGCTGACATGCTGACCTCAAGGTTGGCAAACCATGGCTGACATGCTGACTTCAAGGTTGGCATATCATAGTTGACCAAGACTCTGTTCCCACCTCTTTGTTGGTACTCCTGTAACAGGCCTAGTATGGTTAGTGGGGCAGGGATCACTGGTACTCCTGTAACAGGCCTAGCCTGGTTAGTGGGGCAAGGATCACTGGTACTTCTGTAACAGGCCTAGCCTGGTTAGTAGGGCAGAGATCACTGGTACTCCTGTAACAGGCCTAGCATGGTTAGTGGGGCAGGGATCACCGGTACTCCTGTAACAGGCCTAGCATGGTTAGTAGGGCAAGGATCACCGGTACTCCTGTAACAGGCCTAGCATGGTTAGTAGGGCAAGGATCACCGGTACTCCTGTAACAGGCCTAGCCTGGTTAGTAGGGCAGGGATCACCGGTACTCCTGTAACAGGACTAGCATGGTTAGTGTGGCAGGGATCACCGGTACTCCTGTAACAGGACTAGCATGGTTAGTAGGGCAAGGATCACTGGTACTCCTGTAACAGGCCTAGCATGGTTAGTAGGGCAGGGATCACCGGTACTCCTGTAACAGGCCTAGCCTGGTTAGTAGGGCAGGGATCACCGGTACTCCTGTAACAGGCCTAGCATGGTTAGTAGGGCAGGGATCACCGGTACTCCTGTAACAGGACTAGCATGGTTAGTGTGGCAGGGATCACCGGTACTCCTGTAACAGGCCTAGCATGGTTAGTAGGGCAGGGATCACCGGTACTCCTGTAACAGGACTAGCATGGTTAGTGTGGCAGGGATCACCGGTACTCCTGTAACAGGCCTAGCCTGGTTAATGGGACAGGGATCACCATACTCCCAATGGCAGAGAAGCTGCTAAAGAACAGCCCCTGCTTTCTTTTTTTAACTCCCTTCAGGTACCGAGAATATACCTACCATAATCCACTCCCAATCCAGCACCATGCTGTGTCTCGTCGTCTTCACAGCATCAGCTGCCCCAAAAAAAATACACATTCCCAGGGAGTTAGAAGAAGAAGAAGAAGAAAGCAAGCCACCATAACTCCACTCAACACTTGTGATTCAGCATCTTTGAAATGTTTGGTTTTGCAAAGGAGAAGAGTCTGACACTTCTAAGCAGACCAGAACAGGGATACTTGTAGTCAGTTTGAGTTAGTTTTGTTGTTTTTGTTTTTTTATTTGTAATTTTGTGGTCCCCAGGTTGAGTATGATCCTCAGTTCATTCTCAGGGAGCACCAGGCCTCTCTGTTTCCGTACGAGCGGGTGCACGTTGCCACAGGAGAACCCATTCAGTGGTCAGATTATGAGAGGATAATGATGCAGAAGCCGTTGAAGGTAACAGAAAAAAAACAACAAAACAAAACAAAACTCACTTTCTGAGATGTGAGGCAGGACTCTTTTGTGCCACTGAGCTGTGTTAGGGATATGGTGTCGGTATTTTCCTTTATATAAATATATAAACTAGGAAAAAAAAAGTAGGAACAGCTTTATTATTTAACGATAATAAATTATTGTGTAATGATAAATTGTGTTATCATTAAATAATAAAGCTGTTTCTACTTTTTTTCCTGGTTTATGCATTTTGGTATCACAGCTTTACTGCAGTGCTTTGTGTATAGTTGTATGCCTGTATGCTAATTATTGTGTTTTTCCTTTATATGTCCGTTCCATTGGAGTATGTGAGTTACGCAAGGAAGCCGCATTAATGCCATGGATTAGTCCTTTGCTCGCCGACCAAGAGACCCAGTTTCCGCTACCACAGTGGCAGTCAGACAGTGGCTGACAAAAAAAAAACTCCCGGGTTCACCCATTCCTTAAGAAAAAATGAGTACCAGGGTCAGTACCCTGGGAGGGAGGAGAATGATGCCAGTAGCTATGGAGTTTTGTGCTGATGGACCAGGCGGCAGAGAACTTAATGGTTTGACCACATTCAGTGATGCTGGTTCACAAATCACACCTTTACGAGTTATAAACATCCATGTATATTCTGATCTGTTCCAAACCATTGAGATATATAAAGAATATATATATATATGTATATGCACATTATTCTTGTCCTGTCATCATATTAAAGAGTAATTTGGTCAGTATAAGACCCGGCCACTGTTATTTTACCTGGCTTCTGGTGGAGCCAAGGTACCCATTTCTACAGCTGGATTATCTGGGGAACTTATCTGGCAGTGACAGAAGCACCAACCTTCCCTGTGAAAAGTGACTCTGCCAACCAGCCAACCACTCTTCTCAAATCTCATTTGACATGCAGAAAGTTTGAAAAATTTGTATCTGAAAAAGGCAGAAAACCTCCAGTGCTTTTTATAGCTATTTAAACCGGTAAATTGTGTGTGGCCAGGAATCTAACCAGTAATTTTATAATGCTAAGAATATAACCAGTAGATTTTGTAGAGCTAGGAACTAACCAATAGGTTTTGAATTGACAAGAATCTAACTAGTAGATTTAGTACTGTCAGCTGATCTTATATATCTAACCATTAAGTTTTGCAGAGGTAAGAGTCTAACCAGTAGGTTTTATAGGGTTGAAAACCTAACCAGTAAGTTTTGTAGGGTTCAAAATCTAACCTGTGGATTTACTTGGGCAGTGATTAGATCTGTAGATTTTACAGGAGCAAGTATCCACTCAGTAGATTTTGTAGGGATATGAATCTTAACACCTAAATCTTGTAGGGGCATGAGTCTAATCTGTAGATTTTGTAAGGCCATGAATCAGACCAGATTTCTTTAGCACACATGGAACTACCAAGTGTCAGCTTTTGTAGAAGCAGATATTAGTTTGCTTTATTTGTGCAGTGCTGAGTAGTATTCTCGTTCTTTTAGAGTGGAGCTACTGTGGGCACTCTAACTACTTACGGCAAAGATCAAGCATATTTGTTGGGCAGGCGACTACAGAGAGATTACAGGGATCTACTAGACATGGCCACATATAACCCTCAGGAAGTTATGTAAGCATCATACATCCAGAAACAAATGTATACACATTTTGAATGAGTATAGATATAATGTTTATGAAGATATATCTTAAGTTTTATTATCCAGATTAAAGATGACAAATGTAGAATCTTGAAATTAGGTAGCAGCAGCCTTGAAAAATTCTGACAAAAGCACATGAACCTCGGAGAGAGAAAACAAAATTAGTAAAGGACTGACCAAGACTCCAGTAGGTCAAGCAGCCATATGGCCACAAGAGGACAGTGCACACTAACTGCTCAGCCTTGAAGTGTCCGCATACAAAAATTGTTTACCAAATCTTTAATATGTGACACCCAGAACTAACAGATAAACATGGACATTCTTTTACTAGACATCAAGCTCTTATGTGAACCAAGTTTTTCACACATGGTTATGGTCTTCTGCAGACTGGTCGACCAGTTGTTTTTTTTTTTTTAAACGACAGAATTGCCCTTCTTCAGCGTTCGAGGAGGGTTGATCAAGCTAAATCTGTAGCCCTGTCACCCTGATGAAGTCCACCGTCTTCTCCAAGGCTTGCATGAGCCCTGTAGCTTTGCTTTCAGATCCTCTCCCTCGGGCCAGATCTGTGCTCGGAAGTTTGAGTAGGTTGGATAGGTTTGGACCATGCTCTGGTGTCTGGGTACCAAAGCCATGGGGACACTCAGTGTGTGATATTTTGAGGCGATTGAGCTGGGTCAGGAGTCTGCAGTGTCCCGTTGTCTGAAAGAAAATTGTGGTTTTCTGCTATCTCCATAGTTGATGAGTGGGGAGGGGGGGGGTCTTGTTTTGATTCTGTTTTCGTTTTTTATTTCCCAGTTGGTGTTTAGTTTGTTGTGGTTGATGGTTTTTTTTTGGCTTCTTGATATGTTACTGGCTGGTTAATCTGTTCCATTTTGCTCCCTGCCTTTGAGAAATCTGCTTTTTCATTTCTGTTTATTCCGCAGAGTGAAGGTAGCCATTGTAGGACAATGGTTGAGTTTTGGTAGTTTGTTTAGTTGTGACAGAATTGGCCTAGTTTGCTGTAACCGTTTTGTTTCAGAATCTTCTCCAGCAACATCAAGAGAACAGTGGAGTCTGCCAGATGTGTTTTAGCCGGCTTCTATGGCAAAGAACAGCTCCAGGAATTTAGTGAGTTGCCTTTTTTAATGGGTCATACTGTCAGCAGGAATGCTGTGGTGATGTAGTGGTTAGTGCCCTCACCTGCTGGGTCAGAAGGTGCTGGGTTTGATTCCCCACTGGAGCAGAATTTTGTTTTTGGACTGACTGGCATGAGTCTGGACTCAAGAATTGGGGAACTCAGGGTTTCTGTGGGAAAATAAAGGCTTTCAGGACAGATTAGCATGTCTTGATGTCAGGACAGATCAGCATGTCTTGACGATCAGAATGTCTTGACATCAGGACAGATCAGCATGTCTTGACATCAGGACAGATCAGCATGTCTTGACATCAGGACAGATCAGCATGTCTTGACATCAGGACAGATCAGCATGTCTTGACATCAGGACAGATCAGCATGTCTTGACATCAGGACAGATCAGCATGTCTTGACATCAGGACAGATCAGCATGTCTTGACATTTTTGTTGGTGGCAGAATCTTGCGACAAAAATATGTCAGAAAAAAAATACAGACTGCAAAGGAATATAACAAATATGATAATTAAAAACTTATAGTTGAAAATTATTCAGATAAATAAATAAATACACTTATATAACTGTTATATTAGAGATTGGTGATTATAATTTGAAAAAACTATTCTTTTGTGTATGCCATTAATAATGTTGACAGTTTCCCAGACATTGTGCAGAGAGAAGGAGCAGGGCATTAGTGATAAATTGTGAGAATCAGTGGAGCAGCTGCTCAAGAGTTTAAGAAATGTTGGTCTAAACCAGCCTTTGTATGTCATGACCTGCTAGCAGTGCCACCCAGTGGACCCAACAGTTCTTGTTCTTGTTCTGCCTGCCTGAAGATTTTGCTACTGTCCGATGAGGCAGTCAGCTGATATGCCAGCGTCAGGGATAGTGAACAATAGCTGACCAAGACCCTGTCCCACTTCTCCGTGGTACCCCCAGTAACAGGCCTAGCCTGGCTAACGGGGCAGGGATCACTATAGTCCCTATGGTGGTGGAGTCTACTAAAGAAGCATTGCACACCCCTTGCTTTTTTTAGCTGTGCTCTGGGACTGAAAAAGTAGCTGCCGTAGCCCGCTCTTACACCAATACGATGCTGTGCCTCAACATCTCTACAGCATCGACTGCAAAGAACAGCAACTCGCAGTTACGAGGAATTCATGCAAGTACAAGTCCTGTCTGCCTGGAACAACAAGGAGAATGTTGATACAGTGAAAAGTGTTGAAGCACAAGCAAGTAGTCAGAAGATGGGGAGCAGGTTACAGCAGCTATATTTTGCAGACCCCATATTGAAGCTGGACAGCCTGGCTTGCTAACCAGGTAGTACTGGGTTCAGGTCCCAGCAGTGGGGGATTTTTTTCTGATACCACCACACCAAAAAGGCCCCTAGGGTCTACTCAGCCTCTAAAAATGGGTAACAGAAATCTGGGAAGGTAAATGCGGCCAGACGTGATACTGACCACATCACACTTTCATGTGCCAATGATCTTGGAAATATGGACCTAACACTGTAACCCCAATATGCCTTAATGGCATGGAAATGGAGATTTTTAACATTTTTTTTTTTTTTAACCATGTTGAAGCTGACAAGAAGGAAAAGATAACTCTATTTCTTTAGCAAACTCAACCATTTCAAGGTCAGCAGCATGGAATTATCACTATCATTTATTGTATCAGTGTGTTATTTTATCTTGTTTGTTATTTTACCTGCTCTGTCATACGTTCCAGCCAAAAATCACACGGCAATTAAAATCAGAATACCTGACGCGAAGTACAACTTTCTGGTACCTGACACTAGCAATTGTGCTGTCCTCAGGAAGGTGAACCATGCAAGCATGTACCACAGTGACTTCATCCCAGGCTTCAAGGGTGACAAACAAGTCATCGAGAAACATTTGAGTGAGTGCAGCAGTGATGTTCTAATTATATCACAGGCTGATGGTTTCGAGTAGTTAATTGGTTGGGTGGTCAAACAGTTAGACCAGTGGTTCCCAGAATGGGGCAGTACTGCATCTCTGAGGACGTTGGAAATATCCGAGGGTGGAACAGCACAAAAGTGAGCTTAAGGGGGGTGGGGGGCATCAGAACCTGGTAGGGTTTTTTGGGGGCACAAGAGCAGTAGCCTGGGAGATCAGTAGACCAAAAAAGTTCGCAAACCATGAAAGTCGTATTTCATGGAAAATCACACCGAATGAAGAAAGAGGAACAAAAGAGAAAGACACAACTTGCATGTACAATGTTTAGATGTGGCAGTTTACAGGAGAAAAGGAGGAGGGCATTGGAGAACAGAAGATAAAGCTGACATTGTTCATAGTGAATATACTGTTTACATAAAGCTGACATTGTTCATGGTGAATATACTGTTTACATAAAGCTGACAGATGGGACAGTTTACATATTGTAAACTATTGTTACAGTTATTTATAGGGCATAGTCTGGCAGCTACATAGACCAGGAGGATGACACCAGGAAGGAAGTTAGATTTACAGTTGCAAAAGCAGCATTGACCTTCAAGAATCTTGAGAACATATGGAATTCAAAAATTATAAGCACAAAAAACCAAGTTAAGATTATTCAATTCAAATGTGATATCCACCCTCATCTATGCGTGCGAAAGCTGGAAATTTACTAAAGAAATAGACAATAAATTAGACTATTTTGAAAACAAATGCATAAGGAAAATACTTGGTATAAAGTGGAATGAATTTAAGAACAACACAGGGATAAGACAGATGAGCAAACAACAACCTGTCTCATGGGTGATCAGAAAAAGAAGATGGACATATGTAGGCCATGTGATGAGAAGAAACAATCAGAGAATCCCCAAACAAGCTATCAAGTGGAGCACAACAGGCCGAAGAAAAAGAGATCAAGCACGTGAAACTCTAAAGAGGACATTATTAAGAGAAGCCAGTTTAGTGGGCATAACACCCCTTGATGAAGTTGAAAAACTCGCTGAAAACAGGAAAACTTGGCAAACAACTATGCAAGCCCTATGTGACGTTTAACAGCACGGAAAGGATTAAGATAGTTTGCTGTGGTTAAAGTTGGTAGTGAGACATAATTTATCATTCTTTTTACCATTTTTTCTTTTTTTTTTTTTTTTTGCTGATTTTAATGTCATCATCAAAAGATGCCATGCCAGTAAGCTCATGCTAGTCCATAGATCTCGGCCTTTGATATTTTTCGTCAGCTCAGTTAGTGACTTTTCATTGTGCAGTTGCATTACTGTCTGTGATTGTAACATACTTCGGCATTTATAGACATCTTTCTCTTTTGTTAAGTTTTGAGAGGTTTTTTTTTTTTTTTTGTTATTTGTAGCACATACTTTTACATACATTATAAACTTATTATTATTATTATACACTTCTTCATTTGTGTTTATACATATTTTTAATGTCATTTGTATATGCAGTGCAGTCCTTAACTTTGACATAGTTTGTCAGAAATTCAGACCTGGCCAATGTCGTCACAGAAGATGACCGGAAGGCATTAGTTTACCTGCGTAGCCTGGAAGTTGAACAGTTCTTTGGAAGGTTCTCTTCTGGATATAGATTTCATTTTGCAAGTCTCCTTTTCTTTTTTTTTTTTTTTTTAAATATTTTCTTGATATTAGAAGATTTTGTTGAGTGGTTTTCAAAATTTTTCATGTTATGGACCCAAGAAATCAGTGATAGTTCACTATGACATCAGCTACACTTTCCTGGCATGCAGCATTAAGTTAAAAACATTTGCACATTTCTTTTATTCTACATAATCTATATTCTGCTCATACCTGACACACCCATGTTGAGAACCTCTGATTTAGATAGTTAAAGAATTATGGCACTTATTTTAGCAGAGATCTGAAAGCATAGTGTCTGCACTAATCTAAAGGGATGTCACAGTACTCCTTGCTATGCTTCCCTAAATATAAGCTGTTTCCCAATAGCCATGTGAATGAAGTTTGTGTCAGCACGTTCCCTTTCTTGGTGGAGGGTATGAAGAAGTCTGTTAATGCAGTTCATTTGGAGAGGCATCTTTCTTGTCTGTGCCTGTGGGTCATAAAGAATGCCATGATCCAGCTGTCATCATCTGTCATTGCTACTTGTAGATGAGCAGAGTGATGGGCATTGGTATGAGCAGGCAAGTCTGCAGTGGCCTACCTGAGTATTAGCAGGCAAGTCTGCAGTGACCTACCAGAGTATTAGCAGGCAAGTCTGCAGTGGCCTACCTGAGTATTAGCAGGCATGTTTGCAATGGCCTACTTGAGCATGAGTAGGCAGGTTGTTAGTGGACTACCTGAGTATGAGTAGGCAAGTTATTAGTGGTCTGCCTGAGTATGAGTAGGCAAGTTGTTAGTGGACTACCTGAGTATGAGTAGGCAAGTTATTAGTGGTCTACCTGAGTATGAGTAGGCAAGGTGTTAGTGGTCTACCTGAGTATGAGTAGGCAAGTTGTTAGTGGTCTGCCTGAGTATGAGTAGGCAAATTGTTAGTGGTCTGCCTGAGTATGAGTAGGCAAGTTGTTAGTGGTCTACCTGAGTATGAGTAGGCAAGTTGTTAGTGGTCTACCTGAGTATGAGTAGGCAAGTTGTTAGTGGTCTGCCTGAGTATGAGTAGGCAAGTTGTTAGTGGTCTGCTTGAGTATGAGTAGGCAAGTTTTTAGTGGTCTGCTTGAGTATGAGTAGGCAAGTTGTTAGTGGTCTGCTTGAGTATGAGTAGGCAAGTTTTTAGTGGTCTACCTGAGTATGAGTAGGCAAGTTTTTAGTGGTCTACCTGAGTATGAGTAGGCAAGTTGTTAGTGGTCTGCTTGAGTATGAGTAGGCAAGTTTTTAGTGGTCTGCTTGAGTATGAGTAGGCAAGTTGTTAGTGGTCTGCCTGAGTATGAGTAGGCAAGTTTTTAGTTGTCTGCCTGAGTATGAGTAGGCAAGTTTTTAGTGGTCTATCTGAGTATGAGTAGGCAAGTTTTTAGTGGTCTGCCTGAGTATGAGTAGGCAAGTTGTTAGTGGTCTACCTGAGTATGAGTAGGCAAGTTTTTAGTGGTCTGCCTGAGTATGAGTAGGCAAGTTGTTAGTGGTCTACCTGAGTATGTGTAGGCAAGTTGATAGAGGCCTGCCTTGGCATGAATAGGCAAGTTGATAGAGGCACACATGGGCATTTGTAGACATTTGTTGCTGAGGCCACATTGAGTTAGAATAATGTCAGTAAGAAAATTAATTAACTGTTATTTTACTGAAACTGAACAGAAGACTAAAAAAAAATAAATGTATATAAAGTGAAGTTATTGTTATTTGAACAAGGTTTGGAAGTCTTTGTTTCAGTTCTTTGACTCTAATCCATACTCTTTGTTTCAGTACTTTGACCCTAATCCATACTTTTATAATGAACACTTGTGTAAGGAAGTCTACACCAACAGTCATCAGTCATCACAGCCTTCTCAGTCGATTCCAGTTTTGTGGAAGGAGGGTGGTGTAAGTTATTGATCTGAGTTTCTTGATGAAATGAAATTATAGAGAGAGCCTTTGGTGTAGTTAAAGCTGTGAATTGACCTCAAGTAATATGGAGAAAACTAGATGTAGCCCTGTCGAAAATGATGGGAGAAGAAATGAAAAAAGTAAATAAACAAATAAAATGTGTCCCGAGTGCATGAACTTGACTGCGAAAAAAAGGGTTTTGAACAAAAATACAGTAGAACATCAATTATCTGAACATCAGTCGTCCAAACAATCAGTTATCTGAATCACTGCTGCACCAAAAAATGATTACATAGCTTTGAGTCCAAAAAAAAAAAAAATGTATAGCTTTCAGTCCAAAAGAGTTTAGATCTTCGAATAATAATGTCACTTTGACTCTGTGTGTGCTGAGTGGTACTGCAGGTGTCATGCTAAGTAATTTTAAGCTTAATTGCAGTTATAAACTGGCTACATTCATGCATGTTTATCTGAACTGTTTAATTAATCGAACCACCTTGGCCTCACTTTAGTTTGGATAATGATGTTCTACTGTACTCTTGTGTAAAAAGTTTCTGAAAGATGGGATGAATGGCAGGTTAGCTCACTGAAAGGCTGTAGACAAACTATCATCCTTATACATTGTAAGTAATGTTGGCCTGATGGAGAATGCTAAGAGTAAATCTGTGTTGCCAAGTTCTGTTTTGACAGACTAACTGAGCTAGAGTTTTGAGCTCTGAGGCTCTTTCTTTCTTTCTTTCTTTCATCATCATCATCATGTGCCGTGTCGACTGGCGTTGGCTATTATGCTTCTCCAGAGTACCCGATCCTTCATGCAGGCCATCAGTTCAGTTGGTGATCTCCTCTCACACCATCCTGTCAGATTGTCCACTATCATTTCTCCTGGTCTTCCTCTTGATCTTCTTCCTTCTAATTTTCCTGTTGTTATAATATTTTCAATGCCCCCTCTTCTCATTGCATGTCCTATGAAAGTACATTGTCTCTCTCTTATCTTTTTGACAAGGTTGTTTGTCTCTCCAGCTCTTCTCATACATTCTTCATTAGTTATTTTTGCTGTCCAGGGGATTTGCAACATTCTTCTAATAAACCACATTTCTGCTGCTTACAATGATTTTTGTGCAGACTTGCCTATTGTCCATGATTCACTTCCATATGACAATATAGGTTCAATATAGCATTTTAGGACCCGTTTTCTAACATTCATTGATAAAGATGTGTTGCATAATATGTTTCTCATTCTCTGAAATGCAGTCTTTGCTTGGCCTATTCTGTTCCTAATTTCTGTTCTGCATTTCCCATCTGAAGTTATTACTGCTCCAAGGTATTTGAATTTCTGCACCTGCTTTAGAATAGTTCCGTTTAATTTAATACTGCATGCTGGTGGATTCTGTTTCTTAGATATAACCATAGTCTCTGTCTCTTTGATGTTCAAAGTAAGGCCTTTCTGTTCACTTTCTTTGGCAGCTTTTGGGTTTCTCAGATTATGTGATTCATTACATCGGGGGTGAGGACGCTGTCTTGTTGGCAGTCAGCAACCCATAGCTGACCAGTATCCTGTCCCAACTCTCCACTAGCAACACCAGTAACAGGCCTAGCCTGGCTGATAGGTCAGGGGTCACCATAGTCCCCCCCCCTCATGGTGGTGGAGTCTGCTAAAGAAGTATTGCACACATCCTGCCTCTTAGCTCTGCTCAGAGACCCAAAAAAAAAACAGCTGCCATAACCCAGTCCCAAGCCAGCATGATGCTGTGCCTCAATATCTTCAGCACATCAGCTGCAGAGAACACCAGCTCATAGTTCCAGGGAGGTTGAAGAATGAGATTATTCATTATATTAAAGACTCCCATTAAGAACATTCATGGTTTCCTTTTAAGAACCAAATCTTCTTCAAGTTTTCAGCTGCTTTTTTTCCTTTGGTCCTTAGATGGCAGTAGTTCAGACCATAACCGACCAAGACCCTGTCTCATCTCTTCAAGGGTGCTGCTTATGGTAACACAATCAGGCTGTCTGATAAGGCAAAGCTTGATTTGAACCCTATATTGGGGGGAGGGGGGAGGTGTCGGCAGGAAAGTTTGTCTCTTTGGGTCATTCCTAGTTTTCAAGCAAGCCATCATAAAGCCACTGCAGCATGATTCTTGTGCTTCAACATCTTCACAGCATCAGCTGCTGGGAGCATTCTGCTCACAATTCAAGGAACATTACAGACCATGCAAAGAAAGCTGGAGCTGAGATGATGACATCATTAAAGTCCAATGACCAAAGCTAGTGGAGAGCAGGACCAGACCTCCACAGAGGAGGAAGGATACTTAGAAAGGTTGCCCATGCTGTAGCCTGGGCAGTGTGCTAGAGATTGTTTTATTTATCATGGTGGTGTAGCTGTCAAGAAATTACTCCTGACATCCACTGTGTGAAGGTAAATAACAATCATCTTAGCTGTGTGCTTTTTTTGGTGGCCTTAAACTCAAGATCTTTAGACTGGCTTCAGCTATCAGGACCTTGCTTTGGGTTGAAGTTCTCAGGACCTACGCCTTGAATTTAAGCTATCAGGTGCTACAATTTGAGTTAAGCTGTCGGGAGCTGTGCTTTGAGTTTAAGTTGTCAGGAGCTGCACTTTGAGTTGAAATTGTCAGGGGCTGCACTTTGAGTTTAAGTTGTCAGGAGCTGCACTTTAAGTTTAAGTTGTCAGGAGCTGCACTTTGAGTTTAAGTTATCAGGAGCTACACTTTTGAGTTTTTGTCAGGAGCTGTACTTTGAGTTTAACTATAAAGGTACGTGCAATAAAATACAAAGTGTCCCATAAGTCTGTGTGCAGTTTTTCACTTCAGTAATTCAAACGTGCGCAAGGATTTTTTGAGAAATCATGAATTCAGCTTTATATTAATCTTTATTAAAAAAAAAAACACAAAAAACCAGACATTTGGACCATCTTAGAGCTCTCGTTGTTTGTAAATGTTTTTCAGAAAGTTGTTCTAGGCAGCATGAATGAGAAGACAATAGGTCAGCACACTGTAGCTGAGGGAGGAGTGAAGAATACAGCACACAGTACAGTACAGGAATCTTCTGCTGACAAACAGCAAAAGAGGTAGATATTATGCTTTATCATCATCGTCATTGTACTCGAAGCATATCAGAGTATTCCTATTAAGCCAGAGACATCTAGGGGATATGCTACTAGTGCCCATATTTTCTTTGACCAGACAGCACACTAGAGGGTGATGTGGTCACTGCTTCACCTGGCTGCTTTTCCTTCCACAGCTCTAGAAGGAGTCGGGTACTAAGTTCTACAGCTGGATTACTGGGGTACCTCCAGCAGGACTTATACCGTTGACCTCAGCGTGAAAGATGAGCACACTAACCACTGAGCCACTCGAGCACCTGAAACATACAGAGCTATGACAAGAACTCCCCATCTTCTGTATCTCCCCATGTCTCCCATCTACCTTTTCTTGCACATATAATGAAATAATTATCTACCTCTTTATACCTCAGGATCTGCCATGTTGTCTTCTTTCTCTTTATGGATTTCCAGCTATTGTTTGCTGTGGAGAACTGTTTCAGCCATATATGATATTTGTTTAGATGCTTCACAGTCTTCTACCATTTAAGGCCAAGAGAACAGAGTTGTAAGCGCATTTGACAGTGTCCAGGGCCAAAGATTACCTTACTAGAGACCCGACACAGTTGATGCTGGCCAGTAGGACAGATCTTCAGCTTCCATTAGGGTGAAAGCATTGGGTTCTCTCCCATCTGCCATTTCCCACCACTCAGTAGAGATTCTTACTGGAGTATGTCCATTTACTCTGGGAGGAGGCCCTTATTTCAAGGAGTAGATTAGAGAACCAAGGCTTGTCCGTAGTGCAGTCATGATAATTTTTTTTTTCTTTTAAATATAAATATATAAATTTCACATGCTTTTGCATTTATAAAAGCTGTTTGTATCTTTTTATTGCTTTACTTCATGTATTTACTTGCTAGTGATGAAGAAATTTGTCACAGTTTAGCATACAGTTACCTTTCCATATTTGAGGTCAGTTATATTTGATGTAATTTAACAGATAATTAACCTCATTTTATTCAGTGAGTGTGGGGCTTCAGAGTTGTCTTTCTTCCAATGGTACGTGGAGCCAGTCAGGGCCAAGAACGACCATATAGGAAGGATCATCAGAGATGAAGTTTGGGCAAATCCCATTAAGTTTCTTGAGGTTTGGCGCTGGTTTCTTTAGTTTATGTAAAACTGTTTCGTCTGCAGATAGGTGTCTTTGTTCTGTTTCAGCAGAGCTGCAAGTGGATGTTATTTGCAGTGACTTTCTTGCACTTGTACAGTCTCTGTGTAACTGCGAGCTGCCATTCTTTGCAGCCAATGCTGGGGAGGTGTTGAGATGCAGCATTGTATCAGCGGGTTATGGCAGGTATTTGTTCAGTCCCAGAGTACAGCTAAAAAGCAGGGGGTGTGCAGTGCTTCTTTAGCAGACTCCCCCACCATGGGGACTATGGCAATCCCTGCCCTGTTAGCCAGGCTTAGCCTGTTACTGGAGGTACCACCGGAGAGGTGGGACAAGGTTTTGGTCAACTATGGTTCGCTAACCCTGATGCTAGCATATCAGCTATGGGGTCACTGATTGCCTCATTAGACAGTGTCTTCTCCCCTTCTTTGCAGTGATGTTGAAGCACAAGTGTGGGGGGGGGGGGAGGAGAGATGACAAACTTGCATGACTATTTTTGCAGTCCCTGAATAAAGCTAATAAGCAGGGGAGGGTGCGGTGCTTCTTTAGGATACTTCACCACCATAAGGACTGTAGTGATCCCTACCCCTTTAGAGCTAGGCTGGTCATTTTGCTGAGGGCACCGGTGAGCAGGGTGAGGGATTGGGGTCTTGGCCAGTTATGGTTAGCCAACCCTGATACAAGCAGTCAGCTGACCTTTACCTCAGAACATGTCTCCACTCCTGATTAGACTCTTTTGTGTTGTTTTGTAAATTAGACTATCACCTGCAGTACACAACCAACACCAAATTGGAATCATTTCTCTAAAAACACCGAAGGACATCCTGATGTCAAAGGCCGAACACGTACGGCCATGCCCCGGGAGTAAATATTCAGCTCACCAAGGCCAGCAACAGAGCTTTACAGATTACACTTTGCAAATTAGACATTTTTTTTGGCATATACATATTCATCTCTATTATCTTAGGACCAAAGCACTCATCCATACAAAAATTTCATGTCTTTATCATATTAGGACCAAAGCACTCATCCATACAGCTGGGAGAAACACTTTGACTTTGTCTTTGGTCGTGATGATTTAATTGCCAGATTGGTAAGTTCCTGTTCTTCAGCCTTCAAGTTTTAGGTCATCATTAAAATGCTGCTTTGTTGCCAGGATGAAGGCCACAGTTTTTCTCCAGGTTTTTTTTGCCCCAGGCCTGGTCTCTCTTTCCAGGTCTGAAGATGCTTATATCGATGTGGACTTGGCACTCTCATTGTGAAACTGCATGTAAGAGTTGAAACCAGTGATTGTGTTAATTAGCAATTACCAGTTAATTCTTACATCTAACATTCTTCCCATGCTGGTAAACGTCACATAGGGCTCACATAGTTGTTTGCCAAGTTTCCCTGTTTTCAGTGAGTTTTTCAACTTCATCAAGGGATGTTATGCCCACTAAACTGGCTTCTCTTAACAGTGTCCTCCTTTAGAGTTTCACGTGGTCGACCTCTTTTTCTTCGGCCTGTTGTGCTCCACTTGGTAGCTTGTTTTGATATTCTCTGAATTTTTCTTCTCATCACATGGCCTACATATGTCCATCTTCTTTTTCTGATCACTCATAAGACAGGTTGCTGTTCGCTTATCTGTCTTATCTCTGCATTGTTCTTGAATTCATTCCACTTTATACCAGGTATTTTCCTTAAGCATTTGTTTTCAAAAGAGTCTGTTGTCTATTTCTTTAGTTGTTTTCCAGCTTTTGCATGCATGAGGGTGGATATCACATTTGAGTTGAATAGTCTTAACTTAGTTTTTGTGTTTATAACTTTTGCATGCCATATGTTCTCAAGATTCTTGAAGATTGATGCTGCTTTTGCAATTCTAATTCTAACTTCCTTTCTGGTCTATGTAGCTGCTGAGGTATGCAAATTAGTTTACTTCTTCAACAGCTGTTCCTTCTACATATATTTTTCCTTCTTGATTAATGAGAAGTTTCATTATTTTTGTTTTGTCTTTGTTAATTTCAAGACCTATTTTGCTAGCCAAGGAAGACAGGGAATCTGTTTTTTCCTGCATCGATTTCACATTGTCACTGATAAGAGTTATGTCATCTGCAAAATCAAGATCTTCTATTTGGGTCCCAAGTACCCAATAAGTATCTGTTGTACCTATACAGCATCTTTTCATTATAAAGTCTATGATATCTCTGAAATGTTATCTCTGAAAGCAAGGAAGATAATATACATCCTTTTTTTTTCATGCCTGTTTCAATCTGAAACCATTCGCTCATTCCTTCTTCTGTCTTGACTGCCCAAACATATCTGTTGTAGAGATCTCTAATGATGTTGACAGTTTTAGATGGTATACCATATAGACTTAAAATTCTCCAAAATGAATCTCTGTGTATACTATCAAATGCCTTTTTTAAAGTCTATAAAGTTCAGTATTAATGGTTTCTGCTTTTCAGTATGTTCTTCAAGTATTATTCTTAGAGTAAACATCTGGTCGAGACAGCTTCTCTCTTTTCGAAATCCTGCTTATTCTTCTTTCATTGCAGCATCCCCTATATCTTTAAATCTATTCAAAATGACCTTGCAAAATACTTTTGACGCAACTGATACTAAGGTTACTCCTCTCCAATGTTGGTTATATGAGCAGCATAATTGTAGAATGTCTGGAACAGAATAAAAGTTGTATGATAAAGGGCAGAGTGTCAGATGGGCCTGCTTGCCCAATTCTTAACCTTTGTGAAATAAAGATCAGTCATTCAATCAAACCCCCCTTCCCCCACAAGAAAGGACATCCTGGAAAGGGAAGGAGGAAGTGTGTACCGTTACTCTGAAATGACCTTGAATTTGAGGTCAAGAGGCTTATTCTTTCTCAAGGAGCATGACATTTTATCAGCCAGTTTAAAAGTCTGGCAACTCATAGATTCAGAAAATCATAAATTTCTTTATTTCAAACATTTAGGAAAACTTTAAAGTTTTCATTCCACTTTTTTAGCAGTTCGGATTGAAAAGGTTAATTTGAGCGGAGCATGTATATTAACACCAACATAAACTAGCAGCTAGAAGTCTCCAGATAAACCTTGTTACTTGTTACTACATTCAAAGATATTCCGCACCATTGCCCTATTCACAGACCCACGGATTACCATATCCTGCAGAGCTGAAAAAGTTTGAAGAGCAAATAGAAGAGCACGCGGTCACGCTTCTGTATTATGCAATGACTGGACAACACGAAGTAGAGAGGCAGGTAGTGGCACGTCTGTGTGGGGGACCTCTGATGACGGCCATGGTGGAGCAGTTTGAGAATACCATCGAGGGCAAGCAGTAAGTGATAAACTGGCGGTCACCTGATTTACCAGTTTTCGCAGTTTTTATTGTTAATTGTGCCTGATAGAGCAGTGTACCAGGTTTTTTAAAAATGTGTTTCATATGACAATGATGGAAGGATTTGGCAGGGCAGTTTTTAAAAAAATTCCATTTGTTGTTAAAAAGTTAAAACTAGCATACGTTTTTTTTTTTAAAGTTTGTTGTTATTAATTTTTTTTTATGCATAAATACATTGAATGTTGATCAGGCAGACACCAAAACTGTGCCTATATTCATCTCATGATTCAACAATGGCTGGTATACTGGAGGTTTTGGGCATATGGGACAAAAAGTGGCCTCCTTTTGCTGCAGATGTGAGGCTTGAACTCTTTAAGGATGTGGATAACTCTGGCTACTACATCAGAGTTCTCTACTGTGGGGAGGTAAGAAAGATATCATTTGGAGTACTCGTTGCATTTATTTAAATGTTCCTTATCCTCCAAATTTAACTTTGTTGGTATTGTCTGTTTTATTCCTAATATTTATTTTTGGCACAGCATATGTTGACAGTTATGCAATGAACACAGTCCAAGTATTTTTTTTTGTTTTTTTGGTCATCATATAGCTCATAGCATATAATTTTACTCGTATGTTCTGTTTTCCTCATATTCTATGATGTTTTATAAACAGATCTAGCTGCGTATCTGATACACTCTCCATATTTGTCAGAAAGCAAACTCTTATTTTTGTATGGGTGTCTGAGTGACAGCCTGTTTAGTGCACTCAGCTCTCATTTGCTGTGGTTGAGTCCAGAGAAGAGACCGCCACTCAGCTTAGCTATAGAAATTGATACATAGCTCCACCCAGAGCTGGGAGGGGAGGGGGGAGGTGGCCAAAGTAAAATACTGACCATAACTCTCTACTGTTCGGACAGATCATCAAAAAAGTTGATAGTAATAGCCAATATGTGCTATAATCGCATGGAGAAAGTCAAGAAAGGTGTATACAGGTGTACTAGCATCTTGTCCTGTATATATTTAGTGACATGGAAAAAATCAAGAACATATATATGTACTAACATCTTGTCTTATATATATTTTTGTGCCGTGGAAAAAAATTTTTAAAATATGTGTACTAACATTTTGTCTTATATACAGGGTGTTTTTAAAGTCTCACTACACTTTCTATGTAAAAATGAACAAAATTACATCATAAAAAAATGTGCTGCACAGTCAATTGTGAATAAAAATGCAATGAATGGTTGCCATCTGCTGGAGTAGTTATTTGCACTCAAAACAGAATAGTGTTATCAACAGAAGAAAGAATTTTTTTGGTTGAACAAGTGTTTCGAAATGGCGGTCGATACGCACGGATGGCTGTTCAAAGATTTATAGCAAAATTCCCTGATAAACAACCTCATCGCACTATGGTTAGAAATTTGTTGAATAAGTTTCGTGATACGGGAACTGTGGAAGATGCTCCGCGATCTGGTAAGCCTGCTGTGTCTGAAGAAAAATGTCTAGATATCCAAGACAGAATTCTGAAAAGTCCATGCAAGTCCTTAAGGGACAATGTTGCAAGAGGTGAACGTATCACTGAGCATAGTGCACAAAATTCTTAAACATCAGTTAAATTTTCATCCATACAAGATTTCTGTTGTGTCTGAGCTAAAAGAGTGTGACAGTCAATCCAGAGTCAACTACTCCACATGGTTATTCTCAATTTAACATTCTTCTCTAATTAGGCATTGTTTCATCTATCTGGATACGTTAATAGCCAAAATAATCGTATTTGGAGCAGTGTTAATCCCAATGCATTTCATGAAGTGCCGCTACCTGATGCGAAAATTGGGGTATGGTGTGCTGTCAGTAGAAAACATTTAATTGGATCCATTTTCTTCAGCAACACTATAAATGCTGATCGGTACCATACTGACATTCTGAAACCTTTTTTTAGAACAGCTGAATGAATGTGAAATTGAAGAAGCGTGGTTCCAGCAAGATGGTGCAACTGCACACACAGTTAGAGCAACACACGGTTGTTTGGAAGAAATTTTCGCAAATCGTATAATATCTCGTGGAGTTTGGCCTGCTCCTTCTCCAGATCTAAATCCATTAGATTATTATCTATGGGGTTTCTTGAAAGGAAATGTTTACAAAAAAATAATGTACAAACAATTGAAGACCTGAAAGAAGCAATCAGAATTACCATTCAAGAAATAACAACATACACGTTGCACAAGGTATTTGACAATATGAAGAGACGTGTACAGTCATGTCTTGAAGCCCGTGGTGGACATTTCCAACACCTGTTACAATGAATATTTCAGTGGTACATTCCAGCTAACCCAGAACAGCGTTGTATCATTGTAGTCACTATTGTAACTAATTAAATGACTTTTTGAGCACATTTTGTGATGATGTCATTTACTTCATTTTTCAGTTTTTTTTTTCATAGAAAGTGTGGTGAGACTTTAAAAACACATTATATTTTAGTGGCATTAAAAGAAATCAAGAAAATACAGGTGTATTAACATCTTGTCCTGTATATATTTTTGTGGAATGGAAATAAATCAAGAAAATATAGGTGTACTAACATCTTGTCCAGTATATATTTTTGTAACATGAAGAAAAAATCAAGAAAATATAGGTGTACTAACATCTTGTCCCGTATATATTTTAGTAACATGAAGACAAAAATCAAGAAAATATGTGTGTACTAACATCTTGTCCTGTATATATTTTAGTGGCATGAAAATAAATCAAGAAAATATAGATGTACTAACATCTTGTCCTGTATATATTTTAATGACATGGAAATAAATCAAGAAAATATAGATGTACTAACATTGTGTCTTATATATACCTCATTAGTATGGAACAGACCAATGAAAATATAGGTGTACTAAAACCATATCTCAAGTTTGCCTCAGTGATATGGAGCATAGCTATCTTCTTTAGCTTATTTGTACATCACATTTCCCCCATATTTTGTAGTAAAATCTGTTTTATTACATCTCATTCATTTCAAGCAAGTCAGACTGATAATGTGTGTACTTGTCTCAAACAGACTCAGAAGGTCCGAGGCCAAGAGGAGGTCCTTGTACGCTGGCAAGACTTCAAGAAGGCCATCAGTAAATACCTCATCCAGCGGAACGAGTACGTGTCATTGTGTAGCTCTGATATACTGGAGAGAATTGCTAAAGGTGAGTCGCAGAGATCCTCATTTGCAGAAGAAGATTAAACCACTTATGGGATTGTCTGAGAGTCAGTCAAAGTTAGAAAATGCGAAAGAAAAAGCAGATAGAAATCCCATGGTAGTGCCATCTGTTAGCAAGGTTCAGTTAAGTCAGCAAGTTAAGTCCAAGACTGGGCATGACAAGTTTACATGACTCCACCTGTCAAGGACTAGCGTCAAGGGAGACAATGCATGCACCAGTGGTTGAGAAGTCAGGACAAATGGTTTTTTCTCCCTTTTTGAAATTCATGTGAAGGTTCACAGATATGCTATAAACATGGGGACTATTTTGAAAAGCTGTTTTTGGCTATTTTTATCCTATGACATAAAGGCAACTCTACAGTATGAACGTGCTGACAGACTGGCATAGAGTGGAGCCACCATGTCACAACCCCACATCTCCACCAACATGAGAATAGCAGCGGATGGACAGCTGGGCCAGTAATCCAACTGGAAGATCCCTATATACGCACCTGCCAGAACATAACCCCGGAGACCACATCAACAGCTTATGTCGTAGAGACCAATGCACAGTTTTCAGGTTGAGAACAGGACACATCACCCTCAATAAGCACTTACACAGAGTGACCGCTGACCACACACCAGACTGCATGCACTGCAACAGACAAGAAGAAGAAACCATTAAACACCATCTGCTGGACTGCACTGCATTGAAGGACCTTTGGAAAAACCGGATACCACCAAACTCCTCAATCGCCGACATTCTGTATAGAGATGTAGAACAGCTGAAGAGGACCTGTACGTTTCATTATCTGGCACAAGGGAAAAAGAGTGAAAACTTGGGTACCCCGGGGGGATCGGGAAAAGTCAAAAGTTGACTATTTTTAAAACTGTATGAATTGAAGAAATGGGACTGCCTTTTACTGACCATATAAAAGTGATTTTGTTTTGTTGGTAGATAAACTATTTCAGCAAATGCGTCCATTTCATATATTTTTAACTTCGGTTTTTTTTTCTTTTTGGTTTTCAGATTTACTAAAACACGAGGCTGGGGAGGTTGTAGTTGCTGCGGAGGCTCCGGCTGGCATGTAACATTGGTTGTCTTTAGGTGAGTAGATTCCTGCTTCCAGGGTTCAATTCTTTATCTGTCTGTGTATAGTGTAGGTAGTTCAGAGTTTGGAGTGAATAATAGCATAGTGATTTAGATTTTAGTCTAAACAGTATAGTATAGTAATTTAAATTTTGGAGTGAATTCTATAGTAATTCAGAGTTTGGAGCGAATAAAATAGTGTAAATTCAGAGTTTAGAGTTAATAGTAAGTGTAGTAATTCAAAGTTTAGAATGAATAATATAGTGTAGTAATTCAAAGTTTAGGGTGAATGGCAAAGTGTATTAACTCTTTCTATACTTCACGTCACACTGTGTGACGATCCGGCGGGCACTTTTTGCCTTGTGTACACATCATGTGCTGGTAATGAGTTGGGCTCTAAAAGTGAATTTAATCACACAATGCTTAAAATCTGGCCAAAACCGGTTGTCGAAATTGCTTCCGGCATGATACAGGTGTCAACACGAGATCCCGTGTGTGAATTGAGAGCCATGTTGTGATACAAAAATTAATTTTTAAAGTGTTTTTCTAAGCTTATGGGCCACCAACCGTGGTGTTGCCATGTTGTTAGTGTATTGGAGACTGTAAATTAACTGTAAATAAATAATTAATGTATATTTTATGTGAGGAAATGGTGTATGTGTAAAATTCTATTCAATTTGGATATCACTGGACCTGCTACAGAGGGAATTTGAGCGGAGTAAGAGAGAAGATTTTTCATCATAATTTTCCATTTTTCCCAACATCATTTGACAGTAAGTGATATTACTAGTATCCCAACATCATTTGACAGTAAGTGATGTTAGTAGTCTCCTGTTGTTTGACAGTAAGTGATGTTACTAGTCTCCTATTATCATTTGACAGTAAGTGATGTTACTAGTCTCCTATTATTGTTTGACAGTAAGTGATGTTACTAGTCTCCTATTATCATTTGACAGTAAATGATGTTACTAGTCTCCTATTATCATTTGACAGTAAGTGATGTTACTAGTCTCCTATTATCGTTTGACAGTAAGTGATGTTACTAGTCTCCTATTATTGTTTGACAGTAAGTGATGTTACTAGTCTCCTATTATCATTTGACAGTAAGTGATATTACTAGTCTCTTATTATCATTTAACAGTAAGTGGTATTAGTAGTCTCCTGTTGTTTGACAGTAAAGTAACTTTACTAGTATCTGTCAAACCCACTGCCATGTGTGAGTGCCTCGGCATAGTCCTTCTACGGGAGTTCTTTAACTTACCCTTCTTCTGGCAGCAAGGTTCTTTAGCTTACCCTTCTTCTGGCAGCAATGTTCTTTAACTTACCCTTCTTCTGGCAGCAAGGTTCTTTAACTTACCCTTCTTCTGGCAGCAAGGTTCTTTAACTTACCCTTCTTCTGGCAGCAAGGTTCTTTAGCTTACCCTTCTTCTGACAGCAAGGTTCTTTAGCTTACCCTTCTTCTGGCAGCAAGGTTCTTTAGCATACCCTTCTTCTGGCAGCAAGGTTCTTTAGCATACCCTTCTTCTGGCAGCAAGGTTCTTTTGCTTACCCTTCTTCTGGCATATACTACAACTCCCTAGATTTTCAGACAAATAGATAATGTTCTCCTGCCATACACTACAACTCCCTAGATTTTCAGACAAATAGATAATGTTCTCTTGCCATACACTACAACTCCCTAGATTTTCAGACAAATAGATAATGTTCTCCTGCCATACACTATAACTCCCTAGATTTTCAGACATGTGGATATAGTTTTTCTCTTGACATACACTACAACTCCCTAGATTTTCAGACATGTGCATATAGTTTTTCTCTTGACATACACTACAACTCCCTAGATTTTCAGACATGTGGATATAGTTCTTCTCTTGGCATACACTACAACTCCCTAGATTTTCAGACATGTGGATATTGGTCTTTTTCTGGATCTGCATTGGCAGAGATGAGAGTAGGAAGGTCTAAATGGACAAGGCACTTTCTTCTTAGCAATTGTCCAGGCATGCAGAGCAGCTGGGACACCATATGAACCATGAAAGGTGGAGAGAGTCTGTTGCTGTCCAGCAAGATGCCACAGGGCATATTTGGCGGTGATTGCTTAACCAACTACCAATCAGTGATGGCAAAACAGGATATTTACACAATTATTGTCTTGTTGCTTTACAACCATTTCCTTAGATGCTGCCATTGTCATTCTTATTACTCAGTGAAAAGTGAATGATCTAGTGCTTGGGCAGGTCATCCATCTCATTGTTGGTCTTTCATACATTGTTTTGTTTTTGCAGATGTGTTCTTTAGTGCCTGTTCAATTGTCAAGGGAGAGTACCCACCTAATAAACTTTGGCTCACAGAGTTAGTCACCTTGTTTAACAGAATTTACAATGTACAGTTTTAATGAAGTGTTAACTGAATTAGTTTTCAGTATATATTTCTGGAATCTTTTATCACATGTCTGTTATAAAGTATATTTGTTGCATATATCTTGGTTATCCATATCATTGCTACCAAAGTAGAGTACTGTGCCCTGCTTCCCGAGCTTTTTTGTTCACATTTTGTACTTTGGCAAGGAATGGATGTAGTCCAGTATCACACATTGAACTGAAATGCTGTTACCCAACTCTTGCTGTACAACGTGTAGAAAGAAGAAACAGACTATTAAGAGTGCTGTGAGCAGCTTAAAAAAAGAAAGTAAATGAAGAACATTTGATAAAGATAAATGGAAAAGAAAATGAAGAGGAAAATTGTGATGGAAGGTGAAGAGCAGTTGAAGGTGAGGGCATAGTGGGAAGTTGAGCAAGTCAGTGGAAGAAGCATCATCTTTGAAGAAGTTTAACCATGAAAACCTGTTGACATGGTATCTGATGATGATGAAGATAATGATTATTTATCACAAAAGTTCCATGATGAACGAATTAAACCAAATTGAGAGTCCAACTACTTTCCATGCAGACAGAATTATTTGCTGATGAATATTGTACGAGTGTCAGTTGTGTGAATAGACTTTGCGGTTTGACTGGCAAATAGTTTTGGTGGTGGTTTCTTTTTTTTTTTTTAACCGTGGGCTGGTTATGCAGATCAAATATTGCTGGAATTGGCGATGAAAGAAGCTGCCAGTCAGAATAATACTCAGCAGATTACTTGATCAGCTTGAATTCAACTTACTTCAGAAGCGTTTCTTGAAATGAGAAAAAAATGCCGTTGTTATTGTTTCGACAGATTTCAGAAGTTGTCAGTTTATGTAAACATAAATAGGCATGAAAGATTTTAAAAAACTTCGGCACGGAAGTCAGAATAAAGTTTTATTAAAAATGACACTGAAACAATGAGATTACAAAGTTTTTGTAAATGCAGGTGGAATTTGTAGAACTTTTATTGTAAACTTAGTGGTTGCTCAGCTTACAGAAAAATTGGATATGAATCTCAAATGTTTTTTTTTTCTTCCTTTTCCACTGCAGATGACTTCAATAAAAACTGATATTCATTAAGATGTATCGCAGGTGGCATCTTTATGTTTCTTTCCTCTAGTGATAGTCATCTGTACGTCTTTATGTTTCTTTCCTCTAGTGATAGTCATCTGTACGTCTTTATGTTTCTTTCCTCTAGTGATAGTCATCTGTACGTCTTTATGTTTCTTTCCTCTAGTGATAGTCATCTGTACGTCTTTATGTTTCTTTTCTTACTTGGTAATCTGTAATATTTTGTATCCAGTTCTTAATCTTTACTATTTTTTATACTTATTAATTTTTACTATCTTTCCTTTAACTTAAAATTATTTTGAAATTGTAATGGCAGATTTTTATTTTTTTTAAAAAATTCTTGGTGCTGTGAGAAAGATGCAGTGTAATATCCCGGGAGAAAGATGCAGTGTAATATCCCGGGAGAAAGATGCAGTGTAATATCCCGGGAGAAAGATGCAGTGTAATATCCCGGGAGAAAGATGCAGTGTAATATCCTGGGAGAAAGATGCAGTGTAATATCCCAGGAGAAAGATGAAGTGTAATATCCCGGGAGAAAGATGCAGTGTAATATCCCGGGAGAAAGATGCAGTGTAATATCCTGGGAGAAAGATGCTGTGTAATATCCCGGGAGAAAGATGCAGTGTAATATCCTGGGAGAAAGATGCTGTGTAATATCGCGGGAGAAAGATGCAGTGTAATATCCCGGGAGAAAGATGTAGTGTAATATCCCGGGAGAAGGATACAGTGTAATATCCCGGGAGAAAGACGCAGTGTAATATCCCGGGAGAAAGATGTAGTGTAATATCCCGGGAGAAAGATGCAGTGTAATATCCCGGGAGAAAGATGCCATGTAGTATCCCGGGAGAAAGATAAATATCCTGGATTGTCAAGAAGAAACAAATAAAATTCTTAGAAAAGTTGCAGGTTTATTTTTTACTTATATTATTTAGGTATAAAAGTAGTTGAACCAGCAAAGAAATGGTCATCAAAATTCTGCAGACATGTCATGAGAAGATGCAACTTCAGGAATGTGAAAGTCACTAGAAAATTTGGAGGAGAAAGATGAGGTAAGGTAACAGTATTTCAAAAGTGTTCTGTGCCAAATGGCAAATGTGTTATGTGCCATTTGGCACAGGAGAAAGATAATCTATGCCAAGGAACGAAGGTGTTCTGTGCAAAGTGGCAAAACAGTGTGGAGCAGGAAGAGAAAATACACTTGATGTGATTAGAAATGCTAATGACCGCACGAAGTGGAGGAGCACGACTGGCATGGTCTTTCAACATGGCACCAAAATAATGAATGTTGGACTCCTTTTGTGATTTTTTTTTTTCCATTTTAATATTTACTGTCTGATTTGATGTAAATTTATGTTATTTTATTTTAGCTATCAAGTTCAAGGATTTCTCTTTTCTTTTGTCTGCATGAAGATATAATGTGGAGTCTGTTGCCTCATTTTTTTTGTGCCAGTTTAGGGGAGTTCAGTTCTCAAGTCAGGGTGTTCATTTCATGTAGTTTTAAGTTTTTTTTTTCCATTTTATTTGTGGGTTCAGTCAAAATAACTGCATTTACAACTTAAAAATTACTCCTGCAAGGTTAGGAAGGTATTGTTTAGGTATAATTTTGATATTGTTTAGGTATAATTTTGATATTACTTTGTTGCTTGCAGCCTTTATTTTTTTCATAAATGCATGTATGAGACAGAACAATAATATTTTGAGTGATTGAAAAAAAAAAACCAAAAAAACATTGCATGCCATTGAGGAAACATTCAAAGTATGAATATATACAAGGGGAAGTCACTAAGTAACTCGCAAATTGAAATATTTTATCAGTGGCAGTTATCAGGTAGTATTTAAATATATCCTTAGATAGTACCATCATCCAACTTTATAATAGTTGTATGTAGGGGCCGCTGGGAGTTAAGTGCGCATGTCAAAGCAATAACAAAATGGCTACCAAACTGTTAGTGTGTACCAAAGAAGAACAGAGAAGTGTTGTGCGATTTTTGTGGGCTAAAGGACATTCAGTTGAGGACATTCATAAGGAAATGATTATAGTTTATGCTGAAAAGTGTTTATCATGTAAAGCGGTCTATAACTGGGTAAAAGAATTTTCTCAGGGACGCACTGAAATTGTTGACAAAGTCCGACTTGGCCATCCTGTTCAGATTGCAACAGAAGCGACTGTGCAATGTGTGAATGAGATTATCAGAGCTGATAGACGAGTAACAATAGACAGTGTAGCAGGTGCAGGTGGGATGTTCACATGGCTTAGCCTACAGAATAATGCATGAGCAATTGAATTTTTGGACTAGAGACTAGAATTTTGTGTGCTTCTCCTTCATGACAATGCCAGACCACATACGGCTTGGTTAACCCAAGAGAAAATTAGTCAGTTGGGTTGGGAAGTTCTTGAACATCCACCCTATAGTCCTGACTTAGCTCCAAGTGATTTTCACCTGTTTGGTCCTTTGAAACCACCTTGGTGGGAGAAGATTCTCGAGTGACGAAGAGGTGGAAACAGGAGTAAAAAAATGGTTCAGAAATCGGAATCTCGATTTTTACGCCATGGGTAAATGATGGGAGAGATAGGGGAATAATGTAGGTTCAAAAATTTAAAGTTTTCAAATTAATGTTGAATTTAGTTTTTTTTATAACAGGCATTTGCGAGTTACTTAGTGACTTCCCCTGTATGTAAGATTTCATCTTCATCTTATTTGTTATGGCTGTAATTGGCCAAAAGAAAAGAATTGTTGTATAATATGAAAGCTATTTTTATTAAATATTGGTTTCTGCATTGCTTTAAAATGGGCTCTTTTATTGTATTAGGGCACTATAAATTGATTGGTGGATATAAATAAACAACAAAATGTTTGTTGCACTGTAATAATAAACTGGAGCTGAGGAATTCTGGGTGTTTTTATAGTGTGTTTTTTAAAAAACTTTGGCATATTGATATCAGAGATAACAAATATTGTAGGATTAAACCTCGAAAAAATCGTAGACAAAGCACTTTAGTGAGACGTGAGAGAAAGAAAAATCACAAGAGAATTACCTGGGATTCGAACACGGACTCCGGTAGGACGAGCAGCCGTCTAGCCACGAGAGAACAGCGTACTATCGACTTAGCCAACTAGCACCCCAGAAAAGGTGTTTTGTTGACATAGTCTTTAGTAGCCGCTCAGCAGACATGAGAGATCGTGACACCCGGAAAGAAACGAGGTCGTGACACACAGAAATTCCGTAGCTTAGATTCATTCTCTCTAGCAGGTACCAACTAGACAAACATACACACGGTCTCCTGCCATGTCTGGTGCAAACTTGAACAACAATAACAAACGAACGAATACTTATTACATGAAGTTAGTTTCAGGTATAGTTTTAAGGAACAATTTTTTATAAATAGGAAACTACGAGGTTTTGGTACGGTAAAGTAAGATAACAAATATTGTAGGATTAAACCTCCTTGTGATTTTTCTTTCTCTCACGTCTCACTAAAGTGCTTTGTCTACGATTTTTTTGAGGTTTAATCCTACAATATTTGTTATCTTACTTTACCGTACCAAAACCTCGTAGTTTCCTATTTATAAAAAATTGATATCAGAGATGAGTTGTTGAGTGATTCAGTTTTACAAAAAAAAAAAAAAAAAGAAAGTGGAGAAGAACAAGAGTACCAGAGTGCTTGAGAGAACAGCTTTATTTTCTATCTGTCTGTCTGTCTGTCGCCTGTTTCTGTTTCCGCTGTTGATTGTCAGCCTTCTTGTCTTAACTCCATTCACTTTGCTGTGTTTTCTCATTCTCGCAGCAGGTGATTTAAGGTTTATATCCAGTCCTTTCTGTTCTTATTCTCTGCCCACTAAAGAGCTTTGATACCTTCCTTGTCTAGGCATTCTAAGTGAGCAGTCTTGTCCTTTCTGTGATCTTTATTCATTCTGAACCTTCTTTCATTCATCCCTCTCCATATTGTTTTCTTACTTTTATTATTTGTGCCATCTGAATAGCTTCTGTTTAGGCCATATTTATTTGATGGGAGCAAGCTGGGGCAAAATGCCACATTGTTTACCATTTGTCATTCCCTTTATCTCATTTCTCAGCCAATCACCTGCTTCTACTTTGTATTCACCTATGCCCATCTGGGTGCATTTTGTGCCCGTCTTTCATTCAAGAAGAATATCAAAACAGCTAAATATTTAATTTTTCATTTAATGCTTTTATCTGTTGTGATGTTTTTGTATGTGCTCTTTGAAAAAAGGCTTTTGCTAAAACAGTATTGTTGTATGTTCTTCATTTATACGTACTCTTCTCAAACTTTCTGCCACTCTCAGTCCTGCCCACTTTCCTCATTTTTTCTGTCTTTTTTTTTTTTTAACTGAACCATACTCCTCTGCTTTCCTTTGTTGCTAGAACCAGTCATCATTTCTTTTATATTGAGATCAGAAGGCAACAGGAATCTTGCATAAGGCATGAAGAGAGTGAATGAATGAATATCTGAGAGGCAAAGCAGATGGCAACAAAAACAGATAGAAGGTTCATCACTGGCTTTCATGCTTTGGAGGTTCACCACTGACTTTCATACTTGGGAGGTTCACCACTGGCTTTCATACTTGGAAGGTTCATCACTGGCTTTCATACTTGGAAGGTTCACCACTGGCTTTCATACTTGTGAGGTTCACCACTGGCTTTCATACTTGGAAGGTTCACCACTGGCTTTCATACTTGTGAGGTTCACCACTGGCTTTCATACTTGTGAGGTTTGACGAGTTTTGACTACTCTGTGCTGTTTGAAGTAGTGCATTAGTTTTCATTTATATGATAGAGTTGTCAGCCTAGCTCATAGTTTGAAACCTGGTATACATACTAGAGGACAAACAAAGACTGGTGTACATACTATAGGACAGTACAAGGACTGGCATAAATACTAGAGGACAATACAAAAACTGGTATACAGAGGACAAAACAAAAACTGATGTACATACTAGAGGACAGTACAGACTGGTGGACATACTAGGGGACAGTACAAAGACAGGTGTATGTACTAGAGGACAGTATAGACTGATGTACATACTAGGGAACAGTACAAAGACTGGTGTACATACTAGAGGACAATACAAAAACTAGTGTACATAGGACAAAACAAAATCTGATGTACATACTAGAGGGCAGCCTGGTTGGTTGAGTGGTTAGGCACTCAGTTTACTAATCTGGTGGTACCGGGTTCAATCCCAGTAGTGGGATTTTTTTTCTGGTACACACCGAAAAAGGCCCCGAGGTTCACTCAGCCTCTAAAAATGGGTACCTGAGAACTCTGGGAAGGTAAAGCGGCCAGGCATGATACAGACCACATCACACTTTCATGTGCCGAAGGTCATGGAAAATACAGGCCTAACACATTCCCCAATATGCCTTAATGGCATGGAAACGGGGATTTTACCTTTTTTTTACATACTAGAGGACAATACAAAGACTGGTGTACATACTAGAGGACAGAACAAAGACTGGTGTACATACTAGAGGACAGAACAAAGACTGGTGTACATACTAGAGGACAGAACAAAGACTGGTGTACATACTAGAGGACGGAACAAAGACTGGTGTACATACTAGAGGACAGAACAAAGACTGGTGTACATACTAGAGGACAGAACAAAGACTGGTGTACATACTAGAGGACAGCACAAAAACTGATGTACATACTTTGCCGTCAATGTATGTCGTATTTTTCTTTCTTTTCTCATCATTTTTTTTGGTTTGTAGGATTTTGATGGGAATTTTATTACCGTATCACGTTGGGGGGGGGGGGGGATGACGTGACAAAACCAGCTGAGCAAACAGCTTTGGATGCAAGGGGTATGTCATGGTGGTGGTAGACAAAAAAAGTTTGGGAACGGCTTGTTTAGAGCTTTTGACGGAGGGGGGGGGGGAGGGAGAGAGAAAGAGAGAACTAAAGACAATGAGGAATATTATATTTGACGAAATCATTTAATGAAAATCAGCGACACACAATTTTACACGACCACACCGTCACGATAGTCTTCACTGTTTACAGCTGTAACCATGGTTACTTGTAGCACCGGACTCTCATCATGCGGCACAGTTCATTCAGCGGAGGCATGGCTCCCATCAGGCTGTCACGCCCACGCTTTGATGGCAGCAACGGAGCCGTGTCTTTGTAACTCGTGTGAGCTTCGTCTTGGTTTCGGGAGGGGGAGAGTTGGTCCAGCAAAGACGTCAAGTCGCTTTTGTCGTACGGCGCCACAGCACTGGCGCTTGAGCTGAACGATTTCTTGTCTTCTAAGTTTTCGTGTTCTCCATTGCCTGTGAGTACATGAACTGCCATTGTACTTTATATAAATCATCGATGGGAAAAACAAACAAAAAAATTCACGTGTATTTTAACATTTTATCAGTCACGCCCACTCACTTTTATTTCGTGCGTGATTATAGTACTGTCTCCTTTACTTTTTGGGATTACAATAGACTTCATAATGAAAAAATGCTGCTCAGGTAACACAGGTATTGACTGGGTAAATGGGACCCAACTAGAAGATCTTGATTTTGCTGATGACATAACACTTATCAGTAACAATGTGAATTCCATGCAAGAAAAAACAGATAGCCTGTCTTCATTGGCTAGCAAAATAGGACTTGAAATTAACAAGGACAAAACAAAAATAATGAAAATTCCCATCAATCAAAATGGAAAAATACACATAGAAGGGACAGATATTGAAGAAGTCAATCAATTTGCATACCTTGGCAGCTACATGGACCAGGGTGGTGACACTAGACAGGAAGTTAGGATCAGAATTGCAAAAGCAGCATCAATCTTCAAGAATTTTGAGAACATATGGAATTCAAAAGTTATAAGCACAGAAACCAAGTTAAGACTATTCAATTCAAATGTAATATCCACCCTCATTTATGCATGCGAAAGCTGGAAAACAACTAAAGAAATCGAAAAGAAATTAGACTCTTTTGAAAACAAATGCCTCAGGAAAATACTCGGCATCAAGTGGAATGAATTCAGGAACAATGCAGAGATAAGACAGATGACTGAACAACAACCAGTCTCACGGGTGATCAGGAAAAGGAGATGGACATATGTTGGCCACTTGATGAGAAGAAATGAGCAGAGAATCCCAAAACAAGCTATCAAGTGGAACACAACAGGCCGAAGAAAAAGGGGCAGACCGCGTGAAACTCTGAAGAGAACATTATTAAGAGAGGCCAAGTTAACAGGCATAAAATCCTTTGTTGAGGTTGAAAGACTCGCCGAAGACAGGAAATATTGGCGAACTACTTTGCGAGCCCTATGTGACGTCTAACGGCACGGGAAGGATATAAGATATAAGATAAGATTATAGTTCACAGTATGCAGCATTACAGAAAATTATGCAGCATTACAGAAAATTATGCAGCATTACAGAAAATTATGCAGCATTGCAGAAAATTATGCAGCACTACAGAAAATTATGCAGCACTACAGAAAATTATGCAACGTTACAGAAAATTATGCAGCACTACAGAAAATTATGTAACGTTACAGAAAATTATGCAGCACTACAGAAAAGTATAGTGCTTTAAATGTGATCTACAGAAGAATATGGCACATTCAATGAATAGAAAAGGAAACGAAGAAATATTAAATCAGTTTTTTTCAAAATAAATAATGAAAGCCATAAGAACAGGACAGCTAAAATATTTTAGTAATAATAAGATGAATATTACTAAAGTGAAAGACGGAACAAATGTAAAGAACAATGCTGTCTTCCACTTTCTGTTTTTCCCTCGGCTTGTCCATCAGGGTATGGCTTTCTTTATAGCACTATCCCTCTTGATAGGCTAGAGTGTTTTAGATATCTAGTCCTTATGAATTTCATTATTTCTGTTTTCCACAGAACTGTTGTAAATGAAAGTTTGTACTGAATGGCAGTGTGTGTTAGCTTCAAGTTTAGAGTGTGCGGCCATGAGGCCAAGAAGTGACGCGGCTGTCTGATATGGCGGTCAGTGAACCATAGCTGACATGCTAGCGTCAGGGTTAGCGGATCATAGCTGACATGCTAGCGTCAAGGTTGGCGACCCATAGCTGACATGCTAGCGTCAGGGTTGGCGGACCATAGCTGACATGCTAGCGTCAGGATTGGCGGACCATAGCTGACATGCTAGCGTCAGGGTTGGCGGACCATAGCTGACATGCTAGCGTCAGGGTTGGCGAGCCATAGCTGACATGCTAGCGTCAGGGTTGGCGAGCCATAGCTGACATGCTAGCGCCAGGGTTGGCGAGCCGTAGCTGACATGCTAGCGTCAGGGTTGGCGAGCCGTAGCTGACATGCTAGCGTCAGGGTTGGCGAGCCGTAGCTGACATGCTAGCGTCAGGGTTGGCGAGCCTTAGCTGACATGCTAGCATCAGGGTTGACGGACCATAGCTGATATGCTAGCGTCAGGGTTGAAGAACTATAGCTGACATGCTAGCGTCAGGGTTGAAGAACTATAGCTGACATGCTAGCGTCAGGGTTGAAGAACTATAGCTGACATGCCAGAGTCAGGGTTGAAGAACTATAGCTGACATGCTAGCGTCAGGGTTGAAGAACTATAGCTGACATGCTAGCGTCAGGGTTGAAGAACTATAGCTGACATGCTAGCGTCAGGGTTGAAGAACTATAGCTGACATGCTAGCGTCAGGGTTGAAGAACTATAGCTGACATGCTAGCGTCAGGGTTGAAGAACTATAGCTGACATGCTAGCGTCAGGGTTGGCGAGCCATAGCTGATATGCTAGAGACAGGGTTGACGAACCACAGCTGACCAAAACCCTATCTCACCTCGCTGTTGGTACCCCCAAACTTAGCCTGACTAATGGGGCAGGGACCCCCACAGCCCCCATGACGATGAAGTCTGCTAGAAGAAGAAGAAGAAGAAGAAGAAGCATAGTTTAGCATCTCAAAGTTTAGAACGAATAACATATACTCTATTCATCACAATTGGAGGACAGCATCGAAAAATAGACAGGATTTAGTTTACCCTCGCTGCCCATTTTCTGGTATCTTGTATTTGCTGCATTTTTTTTTATAGTTGAACAATAAATTAACAGAAGCTGGAATCAGCAGAGACGTGATCTGGAACAAGCTGCAGCATTGTACCCGGAGAGCCAGAAAACCATAGGATAAAGATCTCAAGGAAGTTGCAAAATACCTGAAACTAAAACTCCATTAGGAAAAAGCAAACAAATCTAGGACATGACACGGTAGATCAGACGTTGAAGAAGTTGGATAATCGTTGTCAAAAACTACATGAAATTTCCCACTGTTAATTTCTATGATAACATGTTTCATCCGTCAGTTATCAACCAGTTAGTTCTCATATATATATATATATATATATATATATATATATATATATATATATATATATATATATATATATATATGAACCTTAAATGCCCGGGGCACATGGGACTTCCACAAGGGTTTTCCACAAATGCTTGTGCTTTGCCTTTTTTTCTGCTCTTGCCCAGGTGAGTCCTCTATTGCACAACATCCTCTCTTCTTCTTCATGTCTCTTTTAGTCTACCTTTCCTTCTGTTCCGCTGTGGTGTCCATCTTAATGGTATTTTTGGTAATGAGTTGTCAGTCATTCGGAGCACATGTCCTAACCATCGCCAGCGTCTTTCCTCGATAATTGGTGTCAATGGCTTCATCTGCATTTCTGCCAACAAGATGTTATTTCTTATGGTGTTTGGCCAAAGTATTTGTCTAATTCTTCGTAAACATTTAGTCTGGAAAGAATTCAACTTGTTTTCTATGGTTTTGGTGATTTTCCAGCATTCACTTCCATAGAGTAGTAAACTTAGAACATTACTCTTAAATATCTTGATTTTCGTATTCATGCTTAGTAGAAAATATACTAAAGCGAAATTTTCAGTTTCGTTTTCAAATTCTTTTCTAGCATTTGTACTTACTACAGCTCATAAAACTACGCCGTAACGATACCCACCGCTGCTGCTCCACAAAAGGGAACCGAGCAGTTTCAATAGCCTCGGTAAAGTCCATTCCTGGCCGTAATCATTGTCCACCAAGTCTTGGTGTGTTTCTGTTGGGATAAAGGACAACATGGAATTACAGCGTTTAGGATTATGAATAGTCATATTTTTTTAGAATTTCAGGATTAAGAAATACCATATGAATAAATGACTCCTAGAAAATGATTTTGAAGCACGTAATTAAATGCATTTGCATCATAACCGCTGCAGAACTTATCAGCTGAAATCAAATCAACGACATGTTTCCACAGCGGTTTTTGTATGTGTGTATGATCCTCTCTAACTGGACCGTCAGTGATGATGTACACCCACCTCTCCACATCCCCCACCCCCCCCCCCCCCAAAGCATCTCGGGCCCTGGAAAGACCACTACAGTTCTAAACACAGAGCCAATAGTGTTAATACACTTGCGAAACTCGGACAATTAACATATTGCTATATGCTATATGATCTGTAGATGTAAACTGTTGCTTACGGTTATTCATCTCTCTGTCAGTTTCACTACTGTCCACTGTACTAACGTTCTTTCTCACATTACTGTTAGTTTTTGTCTCACGTCTGTTTTGCGTCTGTTTTGTTATTCACTTCGCAGACTTACTTGTTCCCAGTTTCGTTCATCCTCTCTCAGTGGCAATAGTAATACAGAAACGGCAACTTTATAATCTGAAATGACTTTAATGATGCACGGGGTGTCGATGAGCGATATGACGAGGACGACAAGGCATCAACAAACTCCGTGAACACAAGACTGGACGTAAGTTACAATTCCACGACATATGTTCCCGGCAGACGTTTGTCGCCATCAGAACATCCTACCTCACACTATTCTACAACCCTTTCCCTAACGACTACGTTTCTAACAGCCTAAATCTAGGTCTTGTCCAGACGATACACAGAACACAACTATCCCTCAGTCATATGATTTCTCTCTCACCTGACCTTTCTTTGTCATACCTTATCCGTGACCCATGAATCGCACGTGAAAACTAAGACAACGCGAGTGGACTCTACTCACAAACAGCTGACTGCTTTAGAAGATAACTTTTTTATATTATATTTTCCAATCCTCAGATGAGTTATTTATCTTACATTCTGACATTCTATATATTGTTATACTGTGTACAGTGTGTCTCACCTTGCAGGTGTATTATCCCCATTAATAAAGACACTTTTCCCCCATTTTTTAATTTTTTTCTTTTCACATACATATGGTCTCCAAATCACAACCGTACCATTAAAAGACAGCTCATTATGGACTGTACCACGTCATGAAGCAATGACTCAGAGAGTTGACTACTACAGGCGGGCGATCGTGCGAGAGAGAAGCAACAGACGACTTAAATCATAAACTGTTGAAAGCCCCCGGCGGAGATTAAAAAACATCAAAAGGCTATCGCGACGGACATCCGACACCGGGTGAGGTGATTAGCCAGGAAAATTTATGATGGTCGGAGATTCCAGTGCTGGGTGCACAACGGACCTTGTTGACAAGCCCTTGAGAGGTTGAAGATTCCAACCTTCGGGTTGACAGACTGGGATAGGCCCAATTCTTCCAACAAATGACAGCATATGTTATATTGTCTTGGATTGGACTTTCCCAATCGTGGGTTTATGAGTTATCACCTTTTTTTTCCCCCTAGTATCCAGAAGGATAGAATTCCCACAATTCTTTGCTACTTCCACGGAAAAGAACTGAAAGAAGCTGCAGTACGGGTATGGGAATGTATAAAAGTTGCACCGGGGAAGTCGTAATTCAAAAACATCTTGATTAACTCTTCAAAATAATAAAACAATACAATAAATCAGCATAGCTGTGCTGGAAACAAGAAAGCGTCAAGATAAGAGGGCTTCGGGCTATTGAGACTTCGCAAAACAAGTTGTCCTAATTAAAAGCCGATCTTTCGTTCATAAAGAGATCGATGTCCGCGCCCAACAGAGTACAAGACATGACCGATGTTCTGTGAATGATAGCACCAATAAAACAGATAAGGTTTTCAAAGATACCAGTTACTATGATCATCTAGACTTGATGGTCAGCGAACAAGGCGCGGGTGTAATCAGTTACTGTGTGATGAATGGTACTAAAGAGGAGATCAGAGCACCTATGGATGTGTCTGGAGTGCATAGATGATAGTCTTTCCTGACTAACTAACTGTTATTATCGTCGATAAATCATCACCATCGTGATGCTCAAGAGATGTGCCCCACTTGTGTAGGCAGACATCAGTTCTGAAAGCTTATCATTAACTGGACTGCTGTATTCTTTTTCTTCTCCTTTTTTCTTCTTCTTCTTCTTCTTCTTCTTCAACTTCTTCTTCTTCTAGAACATCTTCATCTTCTTCTTTAACTTCTTCTTCTTCTTCTAGAACTTCTTCTTCTTCTTCAACTTCTTCTTCTTTCTTCTTCTAGAATTTCTTCTTCTTCTTCAACTTCTTCTTCTTTCTTCTTCTACTTCTTCTTCTTCAACTTCTTCTTCTTCTTCTTCTACTTCTTCTTCTTCAACTTCTTCTTCTTCTTCTTCTTCTTCTTCAACTTCTTCTTCTTCTTCTTCAACTTCTTCTTCTTCTTCTTCTTCAACTTCTTCTTCTTCTTCTTCTTCTTATTCTTCAACCTCTTCTTCTTTCTTCTTCAACTTCTTCTTCTTATTATTATTCAACTTCTTCTTCTTCTTCTTCTTATTCTTCAACCTCTTCTTCTTTCTTCTTCTTCTTCTTCAACTTCTTCTTCTTTCTTCTTCTTCTTCAACTTCTTCTTCTTCTTCTTAAACTTCTTCTTCTTCTTCAGCTTCTTTCTTCTTCTAGTTCAACTTCTTCTTCTTCTTCTTCTTCTTCTTCAACTTCTTCTTCTTCTTCTTCTTCTTTAACTTCTTCTTCTTCTAGCACTTCTTCTTCGTCTTCTTCTTCTACTTCTTCTTCTTCTTCTTCTTCAACCTCTTCTTCTTCTAGAACATCTTCTTTCTTCTTCAACTTCTTCTTCTTTCTTCTTCTTCTTCTTCTAGAACTTCTTCTTCTCTTCTTCTTCTTCTTCAACCTCTTCTTCTTCTAGAACTTCTTCTTTCTTCTTCAACTTCTTCTTCTTTCTTCTTCTTCTTCTTTCTTCTTCTTCTTGAACTTCTTCTTCTTCTTCTTCATTGAGGCTCATTGCGACAAACAAGACATGTCCCTTTTTTCTTCTTCTTCTTCTTCGTCATTATACATCATCTACTTGTAAGTTTTCTTTTTTTTTTCTTTCTCGTTCTCTTTCCTTGTCTGGAATGTTGTAGAATGAGCAAGATGGAAGACGAAGCTGTTTCTGAATTTCGTTAATAAATAAAGCTGTTCCTACTCTTTTTAAAAATAAATCTAATTACTCGTATAAGACACGCCTCGGGTACTAATTTCAAAGAGTCGAATATTTGTAAACATTAAAAGACTGTCCCATCCCAAAAAAATAGCAACTGAAAGATCTTCTTCTTCTTCTTCTTCTTCTACAGCTTTAGTGACAGCCGAGGGGCAGACTCCACCCACTGACTTCATTTAGAAAAGCCGTGTCTTGTCGGTGGTCCTTCGCACAGTCTCTCTGTCTCTCTCTGTCTCACTGTCTCTCTCTCTATCTCTCTCTGTCTCACTGTCTCTCTCTCTCTCTCTCTTCCCCTACCCCTCCCCAACTCTCCCTTTTTATGTCTTTGCTTTCTGCTTCTTAACCGCAAGAATTATCCAGACAGCGGTTCTCAAAGTCCCAGGTCGCGGACCTTGTTTATCAACCCAGGCTGCCCCCCGAATCCTCCACTGTATGTAAATCATCATGCAGAAAGGATTTTCACTGCCATTCTTTCTTTTCCCTATACTAAATTCTTCCCTTGGAAAAATTTTCTCCCCTTACTCCTGAAAATTCTCCCCTTACTCTTGAAAATTCTCCCCTTACACTTGAAAATTCTCCCCTTAAACTTGAAATTTCTCCCCTTAAACTTGAAATTTCTCTCCTTACTCTTGAAAATTCTCCCCTTAAACTTGAAATTTCTCTCCTTACTCTTGAAAATTCTCCCCTTAAACTTGACATTTTTCCTCTTAAACTTGAAATTTCTCCCCTTAAACTTGAAATTTCTCCTTAAACTTGAAATTTCTCCCCTTAAACTTGAAATACCTTCCCACGAAGCCAACTACCTCCCAGCTGAAAATCAGCGCTGAACGAGGACTGTTTGAATATTGCACCGAACCGAATGATGATTTTTTTTTTAAACGAAGGGATCGGCAGCATGAAAAAAAGATATGAAAACCACTGCATACATTATCCAATTTACATACCGCCCCTCCCAGGTATCAAACCTTGAACGCTGTAAACAAGAGCGATTTGCCTCCCCTACACAGGCACCGTTAACTTTTGTCACCAAAGTGCAAAACTGACGCAAAGTTAACAAATCCGCCTGTGATCTACATTTACTGATCACAATGCATGAAAAGACGCTACTTCTGCGTAGGATCAAATGTCTAAACCACACAAATGGATTCAGAAGCAATTTATCTATCCAAAAAAACGGGAAAAAAAAACCATTGAAAGCAATTTGTCTATTCACACTGGGGCTGTACAAACCGCTGGTGTATTTCAATTCTGTGTGAATGTACTTGCACGATGCGCGGGGAAATTACTGTTATGTGGTTCCACAACAATTGTTTCGATAGAGACTTCCTAATGTTGCTGACAACGGCTTCTGAGTGTTTCTTTGTTGTTTAAAATACAGTCAAGTTTTTGTTGTTGTTGTTGTTGTTGTTCCACCCCCCCCCCCCCAAATTGTTTTGAGATTTATGGGGCCTAGGATGGGAGGTAATTGTTGTATGAGGGGCTGCGCGATTTTCAGGCCCCGTGTCGGATTAATCACCACCCAGGCCCCCAAGTCTGAACTTAAAAAGGGCCCCTGCCCCCTCCCCCCTCAGACTTATCTATATCCTGATATATATGGCTCTGACCCCCCCCCCCCTTTTCTAGATGTGATCTCTACTGTTACTATATTTGTATTACACAGACCAAACAAGTTGCTGTCTTTTGTATAACATAACCCATAACTTCTTAGTTCAGCAATCATAGCTAATGATTGTCACCTGAAACTATAACTTGTATCTGCACCTTTTTCTTGACATTGGCCCCCCCTCTGCTAGGTAACCCAGCTTGCACATGTTATGATTAATCTACCACTGTTCAGGAACAGCAGACAGAAGGTGGTCAAGACCCCAGCCTCCCTCTTGACGGGGAGGAGAGCGGGACGGAAGAAAGCCACGAGGCAGACTAAAAGTGAAACACGCCATGAATATACGAAGACAAGTCAAAAAGTAACTTCAGTACTTGGTGCAAGTGTATGCAGTCACTGAAATATACCTGAAATATTGCAACCACTTCTTACACTGTGGTTACTTTTTGACTCACTCTCGTATAAGGCATTTTGAGAATCTTTCAAGCAGTCTATGACGTGAAAGAGCTGGCGGAAGACCGCGTCAAAGTGGAGATCGACTCTCCGTGAGGATACAGCATTGTTTACATAGGAAATGGTGGCAGAAACTGAATTCAGAACAGCAGAGATACCAGAAGCTGCAACACAAATGTTGTTACTGCGACACATTACACAAATACAGTTTTAGTATAAGCAGCCGTGACAGTAGCTGTTCAGCCAATAGATGCTCGATATAAGCAGCCGCGACAGTAGCTGTTCAGCAAATAGATGCTCGGTATAAGTAGCCATGACAGTAGCTGTTCAGCAAATAGATGCTCGGTATAAGCAGCCGTGACAGTAGCTGTTCAGCAAATAGATGCTCGGTATAAGTAGCCGTGACAGTAGCTGTTCAGCAAATAGATGCTCGGTATAAGTAGCCGTGACAGTAGCTGTTCAGCAAATAGATGCTCGGTATAAGCAGCCGTGACAGTAGCTGTTCAGCAAATAGATGCTCGGTATAAGCAGCCGTGACAGTAGCTGTTCAGCAAATAGATGCTCGGTATAAGCAGCCGTGACAGTAGCTGTTCAGAAATGGATGCTCGGTATAAGTAACCATGACAGTAGGTTCTCAGCAAATCGATGCTCGTTATAAACAGCCGTGACATTAGCTGCTCAGCAAATCAATGCTAGATAACTTCCACAAACTGCTAACCCTGGCCTCTTTCAAAACTGCTTTCGAAGACGAAAAGGACTCCTACATTACAAGATGTTCTTCACGGCACACGTTTACAACATCCTGCAGATCGCAGCTGTTGGAAAGTCTTCATATCGAAGCTGGAAGCAAAGATGTCCACCCTAGAGTGACCGCCCTGTTGTCAGAGCCAGTGAACCACGGCTGGGTAAGGCTCTGTCGCGGGACTTTCTGTTGATGCTCCCAGTAACAGACTCAGCCTGGCCAACAACGGAGCAGGGATCGCTGTGATCGCAGGGATCGCTGTGATCCCCATGATGATAAGGCTGGGGGTTCTACCTAGAAACCCTTCATATTCCCATTTGTTTAAATTCGCTGCGAGTCTGCAGGCGCCGTAGCCTATCTGTTCTACGCTATGCTGTGCTTCATCGTCGACTGCAAATACCATCCTGCCTCGTAGTCTGGCGGAGATAGAAGAAGAAGAAGAAGAAGAAGAAGAATATATCAAAGGCAGTCTTGACGCAAAAATAGCACTAAGATGGACACCACAGGGGAACAAATACGGTAGACCAAAGGATACATGGAGAGAGGATGTTGAGCAATAGAGGGCTCACCTGGGCAAGAGCAGAAAAAAAGGCAATGACAGGCATTTGTGGAAAACCCTTGCGGAACCCCCATGCGCCCTGGGCACTTAGGGTTCAGAGAGAGAGAGAGAGAGAAAGAGAGAGAGAGAGAGAGAGTCTTGACGCAAGCAATCACTTCTACAGTTTAGATAAATCTTCCACATGTATAAGCAACTATCAAGAAACGAATCTATAAAGGTCAGCTTAACATACAGTATGACCGCAAAATAATGGCGCAGTTTTGAATATTATTTGTTTTTATAACCACACATATTATATACACACTGAAAATATACACAGAATGAAAGTGTGAATCATAGAGTATTGTTAGACATGGTTAGCGATTCACAGATTCAGATTTCGCAAGCCAAACTGAAACTTCATCTACGCTGTCTGTCCATCATGAACTGATGCTTCGCTTGTTGGCGAGATGACATTTTGTATTGCATCACCATCACGTGACTAACTACTCGTTCAAAACCAAATGCCACAAATCCGAAACCAAATAGCACAAATCCAAAACCAAATGGCACAAATCCGAAACCAAATGGCACAAATCCAAAACCAAATGTTGCTCTCTAATGTATCGCCTGCACCATGGCTTTTAGTTTTGGCATGCCGTGAGTGACTGCGCTATGATTTTTAGAACCTCCTCACATCATCACATCACAACCGCTCTGCCCTAACTATAATCATATATTTCACCTTCTCTCTGTTACATTACCACTGTATCACTCTCTCACCCTCCACGGTTTCCCCACCCACCACCCTCAGTTACGACCCACCTATCACACATCCCAAGTCTCCATTTAAATACTCTCCACACTCCACCATGCGCATTTCTGACACACAGCGTCAGACAAGCCACAGCTTCTTACACGTTACAGCTAAGTGCTCCATTCATTTTATTTGATTTTAAAAAAATTTTTTAACACCATTCAAGTGAATTTATACTTTATCTTCTCTCTTTATTTCTTTGTCCTGTGTGTTTTTGTATGATTAAGGCTCACGCCGAAACGTCACAACTGTGTACTCGTTAAGTAATAAAACTGCTCCTACTTTTTTCCTAGTTTATACATGATTTTACGGCCACATTATATATTTTGTTTTTGTAAACCCTAGGTTGTCTTACCAGGAATGTTTCCTGTCTTACAGCGAGCATCGGTAGGCTGACCACGGTTGAAAATGTACCAGACAAACACAAAAGTAGAACTGGGTACCTGGCTCTTCCTAGATCTATGAAAGGAAAATCAGCCAGTCGTGAGACCGTTCACTCATCCTCTAGTTTGCTGACAGGCCAAGAAGAAAAAAACAGGCACTAGCAGCACACGCCCTACAAAAGCTTCAGTAGCGTCAACACACGTCAAGGAATAAAATGGACATCTGTCGCTAACGTGATACGATGTCTGGCATGACACGAAGCCATCTTCACATTTAACTTTTATCTTTTATCCAGATTTAAACCAGAAAACTGAAGTAAAGATTACTTTATTTGAAAGACAGCTAGTACTTCACAGCTGAGCAAGGCTCTATCCTACTTCCTCCTGGAGCTCCAACCAACAAGATGGTATATCCTTTTTATGTCCCATTCGCTGGTGGGCTTAGCTCTGGTTAAATGGACAGGGCTTGACTTGGTCCTAAGGGTGGTGGACTCTTTTCAGAAGCTGTGATTCTCAAATGTTCTGGGTCTTTATGCTACTAACTGTAGCCCACACCCCATCCGGTTCGATATCTATGCTTGATTATCATCACAACGTGAGGAACTTATATTCACACATATACAGAGATCAGCAACAGAAAATGAAACCTTTAAATAGTTCATTTCATTTACTTGCATGTCTCTTGCTCAACTTTGCCTACTCCTGTAGGCCTCTCTCGGTTATAAGCAAGATGGCCTGCTGCTGATGCATCCATTTGCAGATTATCAACGATGTCTTGCAGCCATCTTCGCCTTGGTCTTCCTCTCTTTCTTTTTCCCATTATGTACCCTTCCAAGACGGTCTTCTCTAGATTATCATGACGTTTAATGTGTCCAAAATATTTAAGTTTTCTCTGTTTAATCCTCTTTACTAGCCAGCTTTCTTCAATAGTAAGTTCTTATAGTATAGATATATTTGTTCTTGTTTGTGTCCACGATATTTGAAGATCTTTTCTGTAGCATTTAAAAGCATTTATCTTTAAACAGTACAAGCTGAAAATCACAATCTCAACTCCAGGTTTTATCACGTTTGCGAACCTTGAAAATTCGAAAAATGAAGATCATAAAGTAGAGGACAAAGAAGCAAAACAAAATGTCTATCTGTCCGTCGTTCATCCGTAAATCTGTCTGGCTAGTCTGTCTATCTGTCCGTCCATCCGTCTGTCTGTCTATCTGTTTGTCTGTCTGTACGTCCGTTCGTCTGTCTGTACGTCAGCCTGTCTGTCTGTTTGTCTGTCTGTCCGCCCATCCATCCATCCATCCATCCATCCATACATCCATCCATCCATCCATCCATACATCCATCCATTCATCCATACATCCATCCATCCATCCTTGGAATAACTGTGGACTTTATTCTGGCGCGCAATGATCTAGTTTTAGCTAAAAAAAATAAAAATAAAAATTCATCCACTCATCTACTCATCTACTCATCCACTCATCTACTCATCCACTCATCTACTCATCTACTCATCTACTCATCTACTCATCCACTCATCCACTCATCTACTCATCCACTCATCTACTCATCTACTCATCTACTCATCCACTCATCTACTCATCTACTCATCTACATCCCTTCTTTCCACCCTCCCTGATTCCCCAGATCAACTCCCTAGTCCGACTCCCAGTTTCAGTTTCAAGTTGGAACACGTCTGCTAATTAAGCCATTCTTATATACAGTAAGATCAATGACCGAGTGGAGTTTGAAGCCGATAGTGAGGGGGGATATCGGTGGAGAGAGAGAGAGAGATCAGAGAGAGAGAGATGAGAGAGAGAGAGAGAGATGAGAGAGAGATGAGAGAGAGAGATGAGAGAGAGATGAGAGAGAGATGAACGAGAGAGATGAAAGAGAGAGAGAGAGAGAGTGAGAGAGAGATGAGAGAGATGAGAAAGAGATGAGAGAGAGAGAGAGATGAGAGAGAGATGAGAGAGAGAGAGAGAGCGGAAGGGAAACGAGCGAGTGGCGTGTGAGTAGAGAGTTCGAACTTTAAATGGATGAAGGGTTTTCCTAAAGAGCACGCCTCTGATGATCTGATGAGTTCTGTGGTCGCTTAGCTCTCTCTACCTCGTCAGAAGTTAGGACGCATTATCCTACCCGCTTTCCCTAAAACCCACCTCGAAACCACACATGAGATGTTATAATAAACCCATCCGCAATTTTGTACTAGCTCTACCCGTGCCAGAGGAAGAAACGCGGACATTCAGATCGGTGCCTGGATAAAAGCGCGGGTCTTGATATGTTTAGGGCGTATAGTTGTAAAATGAATGGAAAACAGTATTTACATGTACTTCCGTGTACTTATTATGTTTCAAAGTATAACTAAATGTATGAAAATTTCATAAATGCTGAGTTTTTTTTAGGAAAAAAGAAGTAATGTGATGTTTTTACACAATGATTGTGCCCAGCTCACCATCGGCTAGATCTAGATATGCACTACTTACCATCTGAGATGTCTAGATCTATTTGTCGATCTCGTATTGTGATTCTATGTTGCATTCTCACTAAATTAATATCTGAAATAACCTCCTAACTACTTCTCCAGTCGTCTAATATGTCTAGATCTACTTGGGATACATTCAAGAGCAGTGGGGTGGTCACATGCTATGTCCATACTCCTATCTACATCATCAAAAATTGAAAATTTTCGATGTTTCTCTTCCTTTTCCTCGCTCGGCATCGCTCGTAACTAAGGACTCTTCCATCATTTTGAAAAGTGTCACCGGAAACGCGGATGAAATATGTATAATATAAATACCGGTTGTTTTATTTAAACAAACCAAGAGTCGGATTTCCGACCATGGCACTAAACGGGAGAGCCGGAAGTGTCGAAAATTCGACCAATGGCTCTGTAAGAGCTAGGGGAATAAAGTGTTGGCTATAGAGTAAGTGGCCATAGTTGGATGAAAATTTTGTTTGAAGTAGTTGGGAGTAGAACCTGAATTGTTATTTTGGTGAGCAGTTCTTGGACAAGCCAGAGCTCTTGGAAGAGGAATGCTCTAAAAGCGTCGGGGTCTACTGGAACTTTCAAGCTAGCTCACAAACCAGGCAATAAACAATGGTACCAAGAAATAAGAGGGTAGAAGCTTAGTTCATCTGTTCGTGACAATAAAAAGGTCGGCTCTTCTGGCCTTGAAGAGATTAATATCATCTGTCCATGACGATGATAATGGAAAATATGTCTATCGTGCAATGTATCCTGTATGATGGTGTGCTTTTTTATATTTAGCTTACACTACTGTTAAAAATCTGGATCTAAAAGGAAAGAAAATAAAACATAATATTTTTTCTTCTTTTTTTTTTTTGGGGGGGGGGGGGGGGAGGGGGTAGCAAAGTTCTTTAAGTGGCTCGATGCAAGAAAAAATCGAGGAAATATCGAGGAGGTTAATAACCTCGCCTGTAGTCAACGTTTATCGTGATCCAGTCCAGTTAACATCAATTACGAATACTTACCGCAGCATTAAAACAAAACTATCATTTTTGTTCCGGCGAACGCACTTCTACCAGGACTAAACCGATTCCCACACTGCATCGATACCAGCGCCTTCATGGTTCGAGTGATGAATTTTTACAGTCCACGAGTGGAATGTGTAAATCTTCAAGCGAACCATGAGGGAGTGCTCGAACATCAACCAACAAATTGTATTTTAATTGATATTAATCGACACGATTCCGCCCATTTTTCCCCCTGTCTTGTAAGTGGAGCTAGCGCGTGCGGAAAACGTTGTTCACGATTTGCATATGGCGGCGATAAAACTATTTCCCCGATACTTCGAGTCATATTTACATAGAGAAGTACTCTCTCGCGGATAATCGGGATTACAATAAATTTAATCCCACATTAATCCAGTAAAAGGTTAAAGAGTGGGGGTTTCTTTTGTGGCCGCCGCTGGCAGTTAAAAACTGGAGTGTCAACAATGTCGTAAAATGGGTAGAGTTTTTTTTTTGTGTGTCGAAAAGGGCACAGAGTGTGTATTGTTTCATCTTCTTTGAAATATGGCAGATAGGCAAATATTTATATTAAAACCGCTAGAAATTGTTGCAGTATGCAACTGAAAAAAATGTACCCCTGTTACATGTCACTAAGACATATCAGATTGACAGCCCGTAATACAAGCACTGGATGTTCTTCAGGGCACAAGTTCACAAGGTCCTACAGCTCGCAGCTGTTGGAAAGTTTTCATACCGAAGCTGGAAGCAAAGATGTCCACTCTAGAGTGACCGGCCTATTGTCAGAGCCAGCGAACAACAGGTGGAAAGGCCTTGTCTCATTCCTCTTTTGATGCTCCCAGTAACAGACACAGCCTGGCCAACAACGAGGGCAGGGATCGCTATGATCCCCATGATGATAAGGCTGGAGGTTCTGTCTAGAAACCCTTCATATTTCCCTTTGTTAAGATTCGCTCCGGGTCTCCATCAAAATATGAAAGACCTGGACAACCTGACAGAAGCCCTATCACCAGTCACGCAGTGGATACCCATCCACGTTAAAATCCAGGGAAATGAAGAGGAGAAGAGGGAGGAAGAATACAACAAACTGATAGAAGAAGAAGAAAAACATATGAACAGACAAAAAAGCCACAAAGACAACAACCCACAGCAAAAACAGATGACGAATAGCACAAACTCTCAAGAAACTACCAACTCCCACTGAGAACATGACATCTTAGGCTGAGACACCATCTATACCAGAAGAGCTGGACGTTGGTACAGCAGACCGACCTACGTGCCTACAGCACAGAGCAACAGGCACCACACCACAACCTCCAGAGCTGCCAGCCACACAACCCACTCATGCAACCCTTTACAAGATAAGTTCTACAGTGATGCTGAAAACCTGAGACGAACCTCTGCATTTCATGAGAGAGATTGATGTCGATGTATGAGCGAAGGACAAGGAAGAAGAAGAAGAAGATGAGGATGGAAGAAGAAGAAGAAGAAGATGAGGATGGAAGAAGAAGAAGAAGATGATGATGATGATGAGGATGGAAGAAGAAGAAGAAGAAGACTGGGACATATATGGGACATGGTGTTAGCGCACATATTTTCTTTGATCCGCCCACGCTAGGGTATTCTGTAGCCTATATCACACTTGACCCTCTTTCGTCCAACCAAACCCGGGTGTAATCAGGCACCCATTCTGAAGCAGGACTTGACTCCCTCCCACCCCCCCCCCACCCCTTCCAAGCCCAGTCAATCCTACAATCACCGACACGAGAAGCGAGTGCACTACTCACTTCGCATCTCAAATGCCCAATATAAGAAAACGTAGATTATGAAAGGAGAGCCTGGTACAGTCAGTCAGCGATCACAACCCTGTTTCTGGCATACAGTATTACCAGACATCCGGGGTGAATGGGGGTGGGTGGGGGTGGGGAGAGGGGCTCCTAGTCCGGAAGGGGAAGTGAAGCCAGTAGGGTCAACTGAAGAGGGGCCTCGTGATTTAAGGCGGGAAAAGGGGGTGTGGGGGGGGGGGGGAACGAGGGAGTTTTTCACCAGAAAGAAATTCCTCTTTCTCTTGTGCTAGATCCAAGTATATGCAGAATAGATTGTCCTCATGGGAGGCAAACCCAAGCTCCAGGAAACGTGCAACGAGAGCGCCTAACCTAGACGGACCGGCTTCGCCAGACTTGTCCAGACAGATTGGTACTCAAGCAGAAGGTATGTGGCTGCCATTACAAAACAAAACTGTAGAGTTCGCACTAGCGGCACAACGACAAGTCTAGCATGATAAAAAAAAAACTTGACTCAGAAGAAGAAGAAGTATCATGGTGAGGATGGAAGAATAAAAAGAAGCATGATCATGAGGATGGAAGAAAAGAAGAAGAAGAAGAAGAAGTATCATGATGAGGATGGAAGAAGAAGAAGTATCATGATGAGGATGGAAGAAGAAGAAGTATCATGATGAGGATGGAAGAAGAAGAAGAAGTATGATGATGAGGATGGAAGAAGAAGAAGAATAAGAAGAAGAATGATGATGAGGATGGAAGAAGAAGAAGAATAAGAAGAAGAAGAATGATGATGAGGATGGAAGAAGAAGAAGTATGAAGAGGATGGAAGAAGAAGAAGAAGTATGAGGAGGATGGAAGAAGAAGAAGAAGAAGTATGAGGAGGATGGAAGAAGAAGAGAAGAAGTATGATGAGGATGGAAGAAGAAGAAGAAGAAGTATGAGGAGGATGGAAGAAGAAGTATGAGGAGGACGGAAGAAGAAGAAGAAGTATGAGGAGGATGTAAGTGGAAGAAGAAGAAGAATAAGAAGAAGAAAAAAAAAAAGGATGGAAGAAGAAGAAGAAGAAGGATGGAAGAAGAAGAAGAAGAAGAAGAAGAATTATTTTTCTTGCCCGAACTTTTCTTGCCTGAACTAGAAAAGAACTAAGAAACGAGTGTCTCCAAGGAAGTACCGCCATTTGTTTTCCTCAGAAACTTCCTGCTAGGTGCGACTAAACAAAAAACAAAAACAAAAAACAAAAAACTTTTCCAGAATAAAGATTTTAGAAAAGTAGGACAACAGCGCCATTTTCACATAAATTCACACTCTGTAATTACAGATGTAATGAAAATATACGCGCTGGGAATGCAATGTATCTTATTCCTACGTTACAAGTTGGTCTTAACCAAAGTGTTCCAGTTTTGTTTTACGTGCGCTGCTAAAAGGATTGCACGTGCCTTGTAAGTACCGGCTTCGCCTGAGCTGTAGGCGAGAATCAGGAGACCTGGCAAGATCCCTATCTTACCCCTTGTGCTTTCAGAAAATGGTAAGGAACTACCCGTTCCCCTTTGGTGGTGGAGTCAGCGAAGAAGCTTTCTTCTTCAAGCCTCTGCGGGATTGAAATGACAGCTGAAGTCTCATATTATGCCCCGGTGTTTTTAGAAGCTTCTCGGCGCCATTTGCAGTAAGGGGTTGATGTCCTCACTCATAACCAGAAGCCAAGATACCTGTATTTGAGTGACAGCAAATCAGAACTAGCCAAGACCATAACCCACCTCTCCATTGGTGCTCCCAGTAACAAACTCAGTCTTACAAGAACTCATTATGGCTCTCCTGGCTGTGAAACCTGCGAGATTCTGGTGTTCTGAGTCTACTCCGAATCTACAAGCTAGCCTCTATAATCCTCTCCAAGCTACCCTCTGTAACCCTCTACAAGCTAGGCTCTATAATCCTCTCCAAGCTAGCCTCTGTAACCCTCTACAACCTAGGCTCTATAATCCTCTCTAAGCTAGCCTCTGTAACCCTCTACAACCTAGGCTCTATAATCCTCTCTAAGCTAGCCTCTGTGACCCTCTACAACCTAGGCTCTATAATCCTCTCTAAGCTAGCCTCTGTAACCCTCTGCAACCTAGGCTCTATAATCCTCTCTAAGCTAGCCTCTGTAACCCTCTACAACCTAGGCTCTATAATCCTCTCCAAGCTAGCCTCTGTAACCCTCTACAACCTAGGCTCTTTAATCCTCTCTAAGCTAGCCTCTATAATCCTAGCTGCCCTCTATAATCCTACCCAAGCTAGCCTCTATAATCCTTTACGACCTAGCCTCCATAATCCTCCCCAAGCTAGGCTCTATAATCCTCTTCATTCCCAAGTTCGATTCGACACCTGTGCCGCCCCAACACCTCTACCACGTACTCTCTTGTTAAGAACATCATGTCTGCAGCTCCTGGGTGACAGAACGAAAAAAAAGAACACAACAATCATGAGAGAACAATCCTCTGGCGTTTCTGTTTCTAATCGTTGAGAGAGAATACATCATACACGTGGACTGACATGTTTTGTTTCGTTTTATTTCACGTGGCTTATCGCGGCTTTTGTTTTTTTTTTTGTGTCACGTGCTACGATTCGCGTTTGTGTGTGCGGTCACGTGATTGACCTAATTCCCGCATTCAAATTCCACTTTTTGCGTCTCTCTTTGTACAAGGGCGAGGTAAACTAGGACATCGTGCCTACATTTATCAGGTATTTAGGTAAATAATAAAGTCTAATATTTGTTGTCTGATGTCCAGATACAGAAATCTTATATAGACTTTGACGTCTTTAATTACATATTGTTGAATGTGTGCACAAAAAAAGTTTGAAAGTAAACGTTTTGTTATCTGAAATTTTGCGTGTACAATTAGTACACTTGCACTAAACTGAATGTTTGGCATGGGTTGAAAGTTGAGGGATTGAAGGAAAGAATTCAGGCGGGTCTTGAGCACTCAATTCTTCATACTTTGAAAATAAACTGTATTCCTTTGCTCGACTCAAATGGGAAGATATTTCATTATCGCTTTCCAAATCTGCGTTAATGATTTTTTAAAGAGAAATTGCTCGTCCAGAACTTAATCCTACAGTACTCATAAATTTCATCTCTCTTACAAGGACACCCCAGAAAAGGTAAAGTGTTTATTTTTCATCAATCTTTGGTGGGGATTTTTTTTAATGTGATGTAAAAAAAATTATTTTGCCGAAATATTGATTCTTTGCATAAAAAAGGTTTCTTATGAAATTATTAATTGTTTCTTATATAAAAAAGGTCTTTTGCCGAAATATTGACTGCTTGTATAAAAAAAAAGTTTTTGCCAAAATATTGATTGCTTGTATAAAAAAAGTTTTTTTGCCGAAATATTGATTGCTTGTATAAAAAAAAAGTTTTTTTGCCAAAATATTGATTGCTTGTATAAAAAAGATTTTGCCAAAATACTGATTGCTTGTATAAAAAAAGTTTTTGCCGAAATATTGATTGCTTGTATAAAAACGTTTTTGCCAAAATACTGATTGCTTGTATAAAAAAAATTTTTGCCGAAATATTGATTGCTTGTATAAAAAAGTTTTTGCCAAAATACTGATTGCTTGTATAAAAAAGTTTTTGCCGAAATATTGATTGCTTGTATAAAAAAGTTTTTGCCAAAATATTGATTGCTTGTATAAAAAAAGTTTTTGCCACAATATTGATTGCTTGTATAAAAAAAGTTTTTGCCAAAATATTGATTGCTTGTATAAAAGGGGTTTTTCTGCCAAAATATTGGATTGTTTGTATGAAAAAGTGTTTTTGCCGAAATATTGACTTGTTTGTATAAAAAAGTGTTTTTGCCGAAATATTGGATTGTTTGTATAAAAAAGTGTTTTTGCCGAAATATTAATTGTTTGTGTGTTCTTCTATATCATCATGCTCGTCTTAATTTCTGTCATTACATTCTGTCTCTACCAACTTTTTTCACTCTTTCTATTTTTTGTTTAAAACTGAACTACACATCTCCATCTAATTCAGAAGTAAGCAATATCGCCCCCCCCTACCCCACACCCCTGGGAGTGTTATGGAGGTCAAGGGAGCGGTGGAGCGGCCACAGGTGACTTCAGAATGAAATTAGTTTTGTTTTTTTTTTTACAGTTGGGGGATGTGGGCTGCCCCTGGGACTACAGCACGAAAAGACTTGGGAACCGATGTACAAAAGTGTCCAGGAAAATGTTCACTGATTCTAGACATAACCACGGGGTTAATGGCTGCAAAACAGTCTCGAAATCAACGATAAACAGGCAGGCCATTGCTGCGGTCACTGAAGAGAGCGGTATTAACCCTTGTGCTACCCTACCAAAAATCCCAGAGTCACACAGAAGCTGCATAATAAATCCACCGGCCATGTTTTCACCGAAAAATCACGTGATGTTCATAAGACCCTCCAAAACATTGGAATAAAACTGAATAAACGCAATTATCATCTTCGATTCCGAGAACTTAAATGTTACATCGAGACAATTCTGTTTTATGGGTGTGAAGCATGGTACATGAATAAGAGAGTACAGCGAGAAATGGAGGCCATGGAAATGTGGTTCATAAAAAGGATGTTGAAAGACCATGGATAGCCAAGAAAACCAATGAAGAAGTCTTAAGAGAGGCTGGAGTTCAAAAGCAAATTACAGCAAAGATCAGAGGCAGACAAGGGAGATTTGTAGGTCATTTTCTGAGAAGAGGAAAACTGGAACACACTGTGGCAACTGGAAAAATTGAGGGAAGAAGAGACAGAGGAAGACAGAGAGAAAAGTTATTGGCTAGTCAGTGTGGCTAGGAAGAAAGTCACCGGCGAAGCTGATAATCAACGCAAAAAACAGGGAATTGTGGAGAGAAATGATCGCCTACGCCGCGCGGCACGGCACTTAATTATCATCTTCCAGATTATTTGAACAAAGTCAACAACGCGAGACCTGTGGAAACAAAAGACTTCAGACAACAACCCTGGCTAATTGGGGGAAGAGGGGGGTTGGGGGAGGAGAGAAAATGAAATTTAATTGTAAAAAAAAGCATTTAACGTTAATTAAAAATGTAGTTGGAAACGCAGACTTCGTCACAACAGGAAAGATCAATGGGGTAAAAAAAGAGATGAGGACAGATACTGGCCAGCGGTATACAACAACACTACAGACAATCATCAGATACGCTGATAAAGTGAAGGACATATTGATGTTTATGAAGAGACAAATATCCACATTCTTCGCCACGGCACCAGATGATGACGAAGAGAAAAAAAAAGCAGCGTTTGCATTCCTCAGTCGCAGATATGGGCGGTATCAAGTAATTATAATCGAATCGTTTTAAACACTGTGAGCGATTACCACTATTGGGCGCTAATTAATTGTATAGTCTGGTTAAAACAAAGTACAGACGTAATTTCAGAAAATATACTAGAACAGACAGTACCTGAAACTCTGGCTTATCTTTGGGCTTCAGAACTGAACTGATTTAACTGAATTTAACTGAGAGAGTTCACTTAGCACTTTGTGAAGTTGATTGAATACATTTTTCTTTTTAAATTTGTGATGGAAATTTTAATATTTCTCTTGATTTTTAGAATTCTCTCTCTCTCACACACTCTCTCTTCCTCTCACTCTCTTTCGCTCTAGCTCCCTCTCTCTTTCTCTCTCGCTCTCTCTCTCTCGCTATCGCTCTCTCTCTCTCTCACACACTCTCTCTCCCTCTCTCTCTCTTTCGCTCTCTCTCTCGCTATCGCTCTCACTCTCACACTCTCTCTCTCTCGCTCTCACTTTAACTCCCTCTCTCTTTCTCTCTCGCTGTCGCTCTCTCTTGCTCTCTCTCCCTCTCCCTCTATCTCGCCCTAACTCTTTCTTTCTCTCTCTCACTCTCTCTCGCTCTCACTCTCTCTCTTTCTCTCTATCTCTCTCTCCCTTTCCCTCTCTCACCCTACCACTGAGAATTCTGGTCATTCATTTAACAGACTTTCTCGAAATCTTATTTTCTCCCATTACTACACTGGCAACCACGCCTACAGCTAGTGCCCCTCGCCTTGAGGGCAGACATTTATGCTCATGTGTACTTTCCCCAAACCAAGTGTATCATGTACCCACATTTGCATCTGCTTTGACTGACTAATGATGGCACAGATTTATAAAAATCCAGATATTGCTCATTTCCTCAATAAATCATGCGCGAGTTTTCTCCTTTGGTTATTAACCCGCTTAGATAACGATTGACTTTCAAATGTTTCCTTTAGAAGTAAACTATGCCACAAGCGCTGAAGTGAATGCTGGAAAATCATCAGAACTACAGAAAACAAACAGAATTCCTTCCGGACTAAATGTTTGCTTAGAATTAGACGAATATTTTGGGCAGACATCATAAGAAATAACACGTTGTTGGCAGAAATGAAGATGAAGCCGTTGACTTCAATTATGGAGGAAAGACGCTGGCTGGTGCATGTGTCCCGGATGACTGCTGACTCATTGCTAAAAATAGCACTGAGATGGACACCTCAGAGGAACAGGAGTAGGGGAGGACTAAAGGAGACATGGAGAAGAACAACAGAGAGGATGTTGAGTAATAGAGTGCTGGTTTGGGCAAGAACGGTAAAAAAGGCGAAAGAACAGGTGTTTGGGGACCTTAAGGTTCTGAGAGAGAGAGAGAGAGAGAGAATGAATGAATGAATAATCTTTATTTTTCAAGGGTAAAGAGGAGGAGAGACGGAGACGGAGAGAGAGAGACGGAGATGGAGAGAGAGGGAGAGAGGGGGAGAGAGACAGAGAGAGAGGGAGAAAGATGGAGACGGAGAGAGAGACGGAGACGAAGAGATAGAGAGAGATGGAGAGAGAGACGGAGACGGAGAGAGAGCGGGAAAAAAGAGAGAAAGAGGGAGGAAGAGAAAGACAGAGAGAGAGACGGAGACGGAGAGAGAGCGGGAAAAAAGAGAGAAAGAGGGAGGAAGAGAAAGACAGAGAGAGAGACGGAGAGAGAGGGGGAGAGAGAGAAAGAGGGAGGGAGGAAGAGAGACGGAGAGAGAGGGGGAGAGAACGAGGGGGAGAGAACGAGAGGGGGAGAGAGAGACAGAGAGAGAGATGTCACAAGCCAGCAACACTTTATCCAGTATTCGGAAAACTGAAAGCAGAAAATGTACTTCCTGCCTAAATCATATCTTTCCTGCAGCCAGACATATAGTACCTGCCAGGCGAGTGTATACTGAAATATTTGGCTTAACATAGGCCTGGCTCTGTCCACAGTGAAATACCTGCATGTGCACGAGGCGGCAAGTTTTGAAGGGGCGGGAGTGGGCGCGATGGGTAAAGTAGAATAATCCGTAGAAAACATTGAAAAATAAAATAATAATAAACTATTTTTAAGAAAAAACACTCCACGCTCTTTGGCACCTGGATCCGTGAGAAGAACCAGCCAAACACCATAAGAGACCCATCAGTGAGAAGAACCAGCCAAACACCATAAGAGATCCATTAGTGAGAAGAACCAGCCAAACACCATAAGAGATCCATCAGTGAGAAGAACTAGCCAAACACCATAAGTGACCCATCAGTGAGAAGAACTAGCCAAACGCCATAAGAGATCCTTCACTGAGAAAAACCAGCCAAACACTATAAGAGACCCATTAGTGAGAAGAACGACCCTAGAACCATAAGAAACCCTTCAGTGCTAAGAACGACCCTAGAACCATAAGAAACCCTTCAGTGCTAAGAACCACCCTAGAACCATAAGAGATCCTTACGTGCTAAGAACCACCCTAGAACCATAAGACACCCTTCAGTGCTAAGAACCGCCCTAGAACCATAAGTGATCCTTATGTGCTAAGAACCACCCTAGAACCATAAGAGATCCTTCAGTGCTAAGAACCACCCTAGAACCATACGAGATCCTTCAGTGCTAAGAACCACCCTAGAACCATAAGAGATCCTTCAGTGCTAAGTACCACCTTAGAACCATAAGTGATCCTTACGTGCTAAGAACTACCCTAGAACCATAAGAGATCCTTCAGGGCTAAGAACCACCATAGAACCATAAGAAACCCTTCAGGGCTAAGAACCACCCTAGAACCATAAGAGATCCTTCAGTGCTAAGAACCACCCTAGAACCATAAGAGACCCTTCAGGGAGAAGAACGACCCTAGAACCATAAGAGACCCTTCAGGGAGAAGAACGACCCTAGAACCATAAGAGACCCTTCAGGGAGAAGAACGACCCTAGAACCATAAGAGACCCTTCAGGGAGAAGAACGACTCTAGAACCATAAGAGACCCTTCAGGGAGAAGAACGACTCTAGAACCATAAGAGACCCTTCAGGGAGAAGAACGACCCTAGAACCATAAGAGACCCTTCAGAGAGAAGAACGACCCTAGAACCATAAGAGACCCTTCAGAGAGAAGAACGACCCTAGAACCGTAAGAAACCCTTCAGGGAGAAGAACGACCCTAGAACCATGAGACCCTTCAGGGAGAAGAACGACCCTAGAACCATAAGAGACCCTTCAGGGAGAAGAACGACCCTAGAACCATAAGAGATCCTTCAGTGAGAAGAACGACCCTAGAACCATAAGAGACCCTTCAGGGAGAAGAACGACCCTAGAACCAAAAGAGACCCTTTAGAGAGAAGAACGACCCTAGAATCAAAAGAGACCCTTTAGAGAGAAGAACGACCCTAGAACCAAAAGAGACCCTTTAGAGAGAAGAACGACCCTAGAATCAAAAGAGACCCTTTAGAGAGAAGAACGACCCTAGCACCATAAGAGACCCTTCACTGAGGAGAAGGAACAAGATTACCAGAGCGCAGATATATCAGACTCGTGAAGAGAAGAGAGGACTGTGAAACGAGGATGACATGGGGGTTGGTTGTGATAGTTTTGCTGTGGTGTGCCTTAGTGAAGCTGACGGGAAACAATGAGGTGTGAAGTCAGGGCGAGGCAAACCATGAAGGAACACGATACAGGCGAAGCAGTCAGCTTCGGGAAAGAAAAAAAAGTGGAGGGGGGGGGTGGGCAATGCCGGCGTACAGTTCATGGAGTTCTGCAGTATTTGATGACAAAAAATTGATGAATGAACTTAAACAATCAAGTTTTTCTCGAGTCCATGTTAAGACTGCTCCTGTGGTGGAAAAAATATCAGTCAGTCAGTCAGTCAGTCATTTGCATATCCCTTGCGGAACTTTGCTTCCCTAGCATCACTCCTGAAGGCCTCTCGGTTGTAAGCAAGATGGCCTGCTGCTGTTGCATCCATTTGCAGATTATCAACGATGTCTTGCAGCCATCTTCGCCTTGATCTTCCTCTCTTTCTTTTTCCTATTATGTAACCTTCCAAGACTATCTTCTCTAAATTATCATGACGTTTAATGTGTCCAAAATATTTAAGTTTTCTCTGTTTAATCCTCTTTACTAGCCAGCCTTCTTCAATATTAAGTTCTTGTAGTATGGATATATTTGCTCTTTTCTGTGTCCATGATATTTGAAGAACTCGTCTGTAGCATTTACATTCAAAGGCATTTATGTGTTTCTCAGCTGTTTTGTTAAGTGTCCAGGTCTCACAGGCATACGAGTATGCTGTGATGGTAAAGACGCATGCCCTTACAAATCTTATTTTTGTAGTTCTGTCTGTTCCTCTCCACAGATTCTTTAGTTGTTTTACTTTTTTAAGAACGATAGATGTCCTCCTTTAATTTCCCTCACTGTATCTCAATTATTTGTTAGTAATGATCCAGGATATTCAAAACTCTCCATTTCTTCCAATTTTTCCTCATTGGTACATATTTCAGCTGCCTTATCTGTTTTGTCAGTTGTCATCAACTTATAACAAAAAAACTAGACGAAGAAAAAAGTGACAGCAGAACGAGTGACAATTCCAAGTTGATTTTGTTCAGTTTTACAGCTTTTTTTTTTCCTTGGCTCATAGATAGTAAAGAAAATTTTAAAATATTTAGCTAGACGTCCTCACCAAGAAGACCTCTGCCGGACGACTGCCGTTTTTTCTGTGTGTGTGTGTTTTTTTTTTTTTGTTTCGTTATTTTCATTGTCCTTGATATCATCGAAATATTGGGCTGTTACTGTTTGCTTTACTTTTCAACGTGGTCACTTCAATGCCTCTTTTGCCACTCCTTCTTACATTTTACTTCTGCCTGTCCTTTGTAAAACTATACCATACACATCTAAATATAACTACTCTGCTAAAACTAGTTTTCAGTGGTTCGAAACTTATTCATCTTATACAGTGTTCTAGTTTTATTTAAACAATACATTGTTATCACTGTAATTCTCACATCATCTTACATCCTTCCCGTGCCGTTAAACGTCACATAGGGTTCGCATGGTCTCTCTTAACAAATGTATCCATTACTTTCACGTGGTCGACCTCTTTTTCTTCGGCCTGTTGCAATATTATATGTAATATATAATTAGAGGCTTTCAAACATTCTTTAACATTGAAACAGAAAAAAAAAGAAAAAGACAACTTTTCAGGGGCCGTAATCCCTAACAGAAACTGCTAAACTAATACGTAAACAGCGCGGAGCTTTGCTCATATATCTAAAAAACGGAAACAACTGATGCAGTACAAGACGAAATAAGTGAATACATCGAAACAAATGATTCTGATCTCATTTTTCTGATGGGGTCCCAGTAACGTCGACATCACTGATAATAAGGACGAAAAAAAAAAAAGAAACTGATTTAACCTTTTCTGTTACAAAAGATTCAAATAATAAACATGAAAATGCACACTGATCCAACAAGACAGAATTCCTCCACAAGTGATGCCGAAAGACCGGAAATCGTTAAAGAAAAGTCCACCAAAGAAACCAGAAAAAGTTCCTAGGGCCAGCCTTGGCTTAACTTGAAACTGTATTTGTTTAACGTTTCGCACAGTGTTACTTTCGATATGAAAACTACTAGACTTGTGATTGTCCGTATTTGTCCGACATTGATGTGTAACCGTATCTTACGGTAAATAGACTGTACACTATGGTCATTCTAAAACCACAAACATTTTTTGAAAACGTCCGGTACAATGGGTTTCCGATGAAGGGGGCTTTGGAGAGAAAGAAAGATTGGGGCGCCTTCTGCTGGATTCGAACCACCTGCTTTCACCACGAGAAACAAGCGAGCTGCTTCGTTATGCAACTGCCCTTATAATCAAAAGTGTGAGTATGTGCGTATACACAGACAGACAGACAGACAGGCAGGCAGGCAGGCAGGCAGGCAGACAGGCAGAGCGCTAAATACCGAAGTAGCAAAGATCTGTGCAATAATTATACTCACACACGCACACACACATAAGGTAAAATTTATCCAGTCATTTCCATGTTCCTTGCAGAACTTTGCCTCCCTAACAGCTGTCCTGTAGGCCTCTCAGTTGTGAGCAAGATGCCCTGCTGTTGATACATCCATTTGCAAATCATCAACGATGTCTTGCAGCCATCTTCGCCTTGGTCTTCCTCTCTTTCTTTTTCCTATTATGTAACCTTCCAAGGCGGTCTTCTCTAGATTATCATGACGTTTAATGTGTCCAAAATATTTAAGTTTTCTCTCCTTAATCCTCTTTACTAACCAACCTTCTTCAATATAAAGCTCTTGTAGTATGGATATATTTGTTCCTTTTTTGTGTCCATGATATTTCAAGAACTCTTCTGTAGCAGTTACATTCAAAGGCATTTATGTGTTTCTCAGCTGTTTTGTTAAGTGTCCAGGTCTCACAGGCATATGTTGCGATGTTCTTAGAGTCACATGCACAGAATAACAATCTTTCAAAATATTCAAATTATATATTGCTATTACTTTTGGACACATTATATTCTTATTACGAGTAACACTGTAAGACTTTAAAACAGACAAGACAAAAATGTCTTACCCACGAGGTTTGTATCGGAGAACCCGTAGACAGGAACCGGAACTTCTGTCAGCAGAACCAAAAGTAAGGCCATCAGTACGGCGACGTACGCTAACTCCCTGGAAGCCATGATTGCTACAAGTCCGTAAAATCCTCACAAAAAACCAGTATTTCTAGCCTTAGCGGTAACAAAAATGTAAACCTTCACAAAACTGCGACTCCTGAGTTTTATCTGAAACTAATGTCTTTTCACGGATGTGTTCGAAGCACGGTATGTTGTAGGATACGCTAATATTTCCAAATAGTTTTTATTGACTGGGCAATTGTTGTATTCTTTCTGGTGAAACTGTTTTCTTAAAGTATGGTTTTAATTTTAGCTTGAAGAAGTTGCACTAGACGACGAGGCTCAATCTAGGACTTAAAGATAAGCCGTTAGTTTCTGGGTTTTTCAGACCGTAATACAAGTCTTCTACGTGTGCATGTAACTCTTTGAAGCTGTTTTGAAACTGGACAGTGTAAGACACTTTAAAGTTACAGTTTCCTCATTTGGGGCGACCAAAGGCAGGTTACGGTGAATTCAAATAATCTGCAGGGGTGAAAGAATGAATAAATAAATCAAATAAATCAAATACAACGTGACTTACTATATTTGATTTAATTCCACTGAGTCTGTATTGGAAATAGTCATATCCACAAAAAAAAAAAAAGGAACACCAGCAAAATGTAGCATCAAATAAAAGGTACAGAATTAAAGCGAGTGGACACATTCAAGTATTTAGGAACAATAATAACACAAGATGGAAATAAAGAGCAGAATAGCCCAGGCCAAGTCAGCATTTATGAACAAGAAAAACATTCTGTGCAACAAAGCTCTGTTGATGACCATCAGAAAGACAGCTATTCAGTGTCACATCTAACCCGTATTATTATATGGATGGCAAACAAGGGCGACAACAAAGAGCACTCAAAATCTACTGGAACCGGCGGAGTTGTGGTTCATAAGAAGAATGATGAGAATATCAGGGACAGCCAAGAAAAGAAATGAAGAGGCTCTAAGCGAGGCTGGGAAAAAAGAGAGAACTTATGGCACAATTCAGAACACGACAGACCAGATTTGTAGGGCATGTTTTAAGAAGAGGCAAACTGCAACATCTAGTGACAACAGGAAAACTGGAGAGACAAAGCGACAGAGGAAGACAAAGAGACAAAATACATGATGACTAAAAGAGTGGTATAGAACACAGTCGAAAAACATTTTATAGAAACAACAAAGGATAAATAGTTGTGGAAATCAATGACGACCAACGTCTTATAGGCACGGACCAGAGAGAGAGAGAGAGAGAGAGAGAGAGAGAGAGAGAGAGAGAGAGAGTATTGGAAAAATGAAGACAATGAGACTTAAATAAACTGAAATGTTTATTATAAAGCAGAGATTGTGCTCGTAATAAAGGCTGGAGAACTGAAGCTGGCCATGACCCTCTCCTGCCCATCCAAGTGTCTTAGGTTAATCTTTGGTTAATAAAGATTACTCGTTCCTCGCAGTAGTGAAGCCTATTTAGAAACTGTCATGTCAGTTTTAAGAAATTAAGAAAAATGAAACAACTGCTGTAGATCTGACATCGGATTTTCTTTCATTTGTTGAGTTTGCTGAACCGAAAATGGTTGGTGATCATGATTCTCTGTTATACTTGTTAGTGTTTCTAATCAGACATGTTGCTTTTCTTCTCATTGTTCTGTTTCATCAACTTGTTAAGACAATTTTCTTCTGGTTTTGTCTCTTTTTTTTCCCCTGAGCGTATCAGTGTTTCTGAAATTCTATTAGTTTTTCCACGATCTTACAACCTACAATCTTAAATCCTTCCCGTGCCGTTAAACGCCACATAGGCTCGCATGGTAGCTTGCCAAGTTTTCCTGTTTTCGGTGAGCTTTTCAATCTCATCAAGGGATTTTATACCTTCTAGTTTGGCATCTCTTAACAATGTCGTCTTTAGAGTTTCGCGTGTTGGACCTCTTTTTCTTCGGCCTGTTGTGTTCCACTTGATAGCTTGTTTTTTGGGGGATTTTTTGTCTGTTTCTTCTCATCACGTGACCGACATGTCCATCTTCTGTTTTTTCTGATCACCCATGAGACAGGTTGTTGTTTGCTCATCTGTCTTATCTCTGTGTTGTTCATGAATTCGTTCCAATTTATACCGGGAATTTCGAGTTTTCCCATGATACGATCAAGAATTTTGACCGTTTTCGATATTCTACAACTTCTGTGATAATTTCTATCTCTTTTTCTTAGTTATCCTGGGCAAATACTACACATTTCTACAAATAAGTCATTTTTCCCTGCTATCTAAACAGCATATATGGTGTCATTATATCAAGTAGTTCGTGATGTAACAATGAAACGATCTATTCGTAAGTACAGCATGGAGAAAACATGGATGTGCTGACTATGATAAGAGGAAATGATACTTCTCTGTTTGCAGTAGACAGAACTGAGCGAGAAGTTGTACTGAAACAACAACACGGTTTTGTTTTTAAATATTTTAAAGTTTGACTTCCCATAAGGAAAATGGGCAGAAACAAGAATGGCAGAAAGCAAGATGAGTACATATAAATGAAGGACATACAACAATCCAATATTTCAGCAAAAGCCTTTTTCAAAAACATGAACAACAAATATATATATATATATATATATATATATATATATATATATATATATATATATATATATATATATATATATTATATATATATCGACTTAGCTTTTTTTGGCATCCTCGTAAGAAAACCCTGCTGTGTACCACGTTTTTATCTGTTGTGATCTTTTCGTATGTGATCCTTGAAAAAGACTTGTGCCGAAATATTGGACTGTTGTATGCCCTTCATTTATATGTACTCATCTTGCTTTATGCCCATGCTCCTCGCTCTTTCTATCTTTTTGTAAAAATGAACCATACATCAATTTATTTTCATTACTAGGACCAGTTTTACCACAGTCGTCATTTCTTTTATGTCTACTTCATGTAAGGAAATCTTAAACTAAATATAATTTTTTACACGTAAATCTCAACTTAAATCATCATCATCATCATCATCATCATCGCCTTTCACTCCCTTGAGAGCATAAAGGTAAAAAAGGTAAAGGTAACCCTGTCATGCCTTGGAGGCACATAGGGATATGGTGTTAGTGCCTAAAAGCTCTCCAGTCATCCCTGTTCTTGGAATTATTCTCTACTTCCTTCCATGTGTATCCCTTGTCTCTGAACACTGTCATAATTTCTCTTCTCCAAGTAAGTCCAGGCCTTCCTCGTTTTCTATTTCCTTGAGAATTCCATGTGAGCCCTGTCTTTGCTATGCTGGTGTAGTGTTTTCTTAGAGTGTAGCCAATCCACCTCCATTTCCTTGATATAATTTGTAGGTTCATAGGTTCTTGTCCTACCTTTTAACTTAAATTATATATTGGGACTTAAGTCTCAGATCAGTGAGTCCTAAACCACGCAGTTTGTAATTTATTTAACTTCTGGTTATATTAAAACTTATAAATCTCATTACGTAGAATGAAAACCGGACATACGTAACTGAAATACGTAAACTCCAACACTAAATCATAACTTACACGCATCTTAATTTAATTTAAATGAAAAACTCCATTAAATTCATTTTCTCAAGTACCTTTTCCACTATGTCCTAAAATCTTAGATCTTACATCCTTCCCGTGCCGTTCAACGTCACACAGGGCTCGTATGGTGGTTCGCCAAGTTTACTTGTTTTCAGCGAGCTTTTCAATCTCATCAGTGGATGTTATGTCCACTAAACTGGCCTCTCTTAACAATGTCCTCTTTAGAGTTTCACGTGGTCGACCTCTTTTTCTTCGGCCTGTTGCGTTCCACTTGATAGCTTGTTTTGGGGATTATCTGACTGTTTTCCGAAAATTTTTATTTCCTAAAATACATAGTTTAAAAAAAAACACATTAAACTGTATTCTAATGAGACGAATAGAAAGCTTAAAATCTGTGACTCACGTTGGCGCTTCAAATGTATATGTGTATCAACGAAACAATTATGACATAATATAAGCGCTATTACATTTTGACAATTTTCTGTCTTTCATTAATTTTATTTCAGAAGTAAATTAACTCAAAACATTTTTTTTTCATAATTAAATACCAGAAAATATCTAACCTCTACCGACTGAATCATGGCCTGTTTAATCTGATATTAAATCGAGTTTAGACGTTTTTGTCCTCAAAGTGTTGGCAGATGAAGCTACGATCCTGATATTACTGTACTCTGTCTCGCGCGTGCCAGATTCGGCGCTAAATCTTTTTAAATAGCCGTAATCGAGACAGAATGATATACGATTCATGTGGGGTGAGTGCTGCACTGATATCGATACTGGGCAGTGAAGAATTGTATCGATGTCGCCAGATACATGCAATTTGTGATCAGTTCGCGTATCGAAACTTGACCGCAGGTGGGCGGGGTTCACCCGGTGAATGGTTTACTTTTAGCCTCTAATGTGTGGGTTCAGTTTTTGCTATCTCGGCGAGTTCTCTGCACGTTTTTCTTGTCTGGTTCGTGGTGCTATCAATTCATTTTGAATTAGTATTTTTCCACCCCTCGTGTACAATGACCTTATAACCCTTCTCCAGCGTATGCCAATGAATTGCAAGATAAATCAGTTTTTGTGTTCTAGTTTGTGACAGAGTTTTATGGTTTTGGGGGAAAAAACCCAAACAAGTTTCAGCGTTAAATTTAAGATATTTCTCTGGCCGTTTCAGATGTAACCAAGAAGAAATTTTTTTTTTTTTTTGGTGGTAAATTGTGGTATTACAAACCACCATATATATATATATATATATATATATATATATATGGTGGTTTGTATATATATATATATATATATATATATATATGTGTGTGTGTATGTGTGGTGTGTGTGTGTATGTGCTAGGGCCGTTGTTTGATTAAAAAAAATTAAAAATCATTTTTAATGGCAAAGTAACTGCATGTTAGCTGAAGTGGGATGGGGTGACATACTATCTACTAAATTCAAGAAGGAAAAAAAAAAAAATTAGTGATCTAAGGGAGATAATCGTGAAATAGAGCGGTACTGGTCTAAGGGCAGCATTTTAAGCCTCACATGGCAAGTCCAAATAAATGTGATGGTCTCTATAATCGACAACAACCGATATTAGTGTCGAGTCCATAGTTTTCTGGGTCGTTAAGTAGTGATACTCCTTATGCCGTTTACGTTCAAGTTCAGTCGCCATCGGCATGTTGGGGGGGGGGGGGGGGGAAAGAAGGATGGGGGTGACATGTAAATGTAATCGAAAACGACCGATATTAGTGTCGAATCCATAGTTTTTTGGGTCGGTGAGATGAGTAGTGACAATCCCGATGGCGTTTACGTCCCTATCGGCATGGAGGTGAGAGGGGGTGAAAATTAGGGTAGGATCTCCAGTTATTTTACTACGGAACCTCGATCCGACAAAACTTTGCAACGGCACAAGGCTGTGTGTAAAGAAGATGCTGGGCAATGTAGTTGGAGCGACTATCTTAACAGGACATGGAGAAGGTGAAGCAGTATCCCACGGATACCACTCATTCCGATGGATCTCCCTTTTAACTTTAAGAGATTGCAGTTTCCAGTGAGACTTGCATTCTCGATCATAATCAACAAGTCACAGGGGCAGTCTACACATTAGAGAGTAAAGTCTTTTACAAATTCACTATAATATTAATTTAACTCAAAATGTGATTGTATACAACATGTTTATTTTAACCTCTAGGAGCAAGAATAAATAATTTCTTGGGTCACCCTTGAGCAAGCAACATAAGGTTGTCTGTAGGAGAAACATGGCAATCTCAAATCCACTCTGCATTATTAATAATTAATAAATTCCCGAGCAACGTCGGGTAATCAGCTAGTAATTTAATAAACAGTGAAACACTAATCAGTCAACAGCTAAAAGTAATCATTGTTTTAGAACAACATCACAAGGTAAGAATATTGCCTTTAGAACGATATGAAGATAAAAAATAATTGGTTCTCTGACTGTTAAATTATTTTTTAGACAATTGTTTAAGTCGATTAGTTTATTTACACTGGTCAGCTCAATGGTTTTTTTTAAAATAACGACATACCCAAATACAGAAACAAATGTCACAAGGGATAATAGTGTCTGAGGGTCCTAGATATTTTCTAGTTAACCTGGATCAAGGGATAGTAGTGGCTAGGGATTTTAAATATTTTCTAGTTAACTTAGCACAAGAGATAGTAGTGGCTAGAGATGTTAAATATTTTCTAATTAACTTAGCACAAGAGATAATAGTGGCTAGGGATTTTAAATATTTTCTTAGTTAACTTAGGGGTAATAATGGCTAGGGATATTAAATATTTTCTGGCTAACTTAGCAAAAGGGATAATAGTGGCTAGGGATGTTAAATATTTTCTGGCTAACTTAGCAAAAGGGATAATAGTGGCTAGGGATGTTAAATATTTTCTGGCTAACTTAGGGGTAATAGTGACTAGGGATGTTAAATATTTTCTGGCTAACTTGGGGTAATAATGGCTAGAGATTTTTAATATTTTCTGGCTAACTTAGGGGTAATAGTGACTAGGGATGTTAAATATTTTCTGGCTAACTTGGGGTAATAATGGCTAGAGATTTTTAATATTTTCTGGCTAACTTAGGGGTAATAGTGGCTAGGGATGTTAAATATTTTCTAGCTAACTTAGGAGTAATAATGGCTAGGGATGTTATTTTCTGGCTAACTTAGCACAAGGGGTAATAGTGGCTAGGGATGTTAAATATTTTTTAATCAACTTAGCTAGAACTGGGTATTTGTCCTTCTACAGCTTCCTCCAGTGTCATGGGTTCAAGTCTGTCTCACTTCCTTGTTCAAGTCTGTCTCACTTCCTTGTTCAAGTCTGTCTCACTTCCTTGTTCAAGTCTGTCTCACTTCCTTGTTCAAGTCTGTCTCACTTCCTTGTTCAAGTCTGTCTCACTTCCTTGTTCAAGTCTGTCTCACTTCCTTGTTCAAGTCTGTCTCACTTCCTTGTTCAAGTCTGTACCGGCCAAAAATTGTTTTCCTGCAGGAAAAACGTTGGCGCGTTTCGAGAGTCTGCAGTTAATGCATTCACATTTTTCTTTTGGCGTGGTCTTTCCAGTGCTTGTTAATTGCTGTCATCATCAGTCCTCTGTACTCCCAATGGAGCATACGGCATCAACAAAGATTCTCCAGTCAATCCTGATTTGACCAAGTCGGGGAATGCCTCAAACCATGTCTTTCCTGCTTACTTTAGTTCCTCCTGTATTGTGTGTCTCCACGCCCCCAATAATCTGCCCCTCTTTCTTTTCCCTTGAGGTGTCCAAGTCAAGGCGGTATAGGGGTGTCTTATTCTTTCCTTTATTAGTACGTGGCCCAGCCGTTTCCATATTCGTCCTTTGGCCTCTTTAGCGATGTCCTCAATGCCTATTTCTTTGGTTATTTCCCTTGTTTGTCACGAGTTCTTCCCAGTGTAATTTTTTTCTGAGGCATCTTCCTTCAAATCCTCTCAGTCTGCGTTCCATTCTCTTACTGATTCTCAGTCTTTCGGCTTCATATAATAAAATGGAGCGTACATTAGATTTATAGATTCTGAGCTTGAAGTTCGTATGGAGAATGGGAGATATCTATATTATTACTACTTTGATGGCCTAAGATTCCTGTCCAGTTTTTGTGTATATTTCCTTCTCAATATTGGCGTATGCTGAAATGAGGCTTCAGAGATACTTAGTGTTGTACTTCTTCAGCTTCTCTTGTCCCAGCCGAGATTCTTTACTTATTTTTTCCACTGATTTTCATGATCTTAGTCTTGTCTATATTCAGATCTACTGATCTGGGTATTTCATAAATCCTAGTTGTCTTCTCTTGTATGTCTCTTTGGGTATGTGAGAGTAGACAAATATCGTCTGCGAAGTCACAATCTTCTAGATGATCTGTTAGCCCCCAGGTTAATCCTCTAAATGATATGTTAGCCCCCAGGTTAATCCTCTAGATGATCTGTTAGCCCACAGATTAATCCTCTAAATGATATGTTAGCCCCCAGGTTAATCCTCTAAATGATATGTTAGCCCCCAGGTTAATCCTCTAAATGATATGTTAGCCCCCAGGTTAATCCTCTAAATGATATGTTAGCCCCCAGGTTAATCCTCTAAATGATATGTTAGCCCCCAGGTTAATCCTCTAAATGATATGTTAGCCCCCAGGTTAATCCTCTAAATGATATGTTAGCCCCCAGGTTAATCCTCTAGATGATCTGTTAGCCCACAGGTTAATCCTCTAGATGATCTGTTAGCCCCCAGGTTAATCCTCTAGATGATCTGTTAGCCCCCAGGTTAATCCTCTAGATGATCTGTTAGCCCACAGGTTAATCCTCTAGATGATCTGTTAGCCCACAGGTTAATCCTCTAGATGATCTGTTAGCCCACAGGTTAATCCTCTAGATGATCTGTTAGCGCCCAGGTTAATCCTCTAGATGATGTTAGCCCCCAGGTTAATCCTCTAGATGATCTGCTAGCCTCTAGGTTAATCCTCTAGATGATCTGCTAGCCCCCATGTTAATCCTCTAGGTCTGTCTTTGTTAGCAGTCTTCATTATCCAGCCCAATACGATCAGAATTGTTGCCAAGTTGGTATAGATCTTCAAGAAGAATTTGCAATTCTCGCCGAACCTGAGTTAGCATTTAAGATTTTTTTTTAAATGAGGGTCCAGCGCAGTCACAATTCCTATAACAGACATTGTCACTCAGTCATTCATACAACCCTCACTCAGCCATGTTTGTGAACAATGCTTAGGTCTACTCTTGATACGGCCTTTCTTACACTAGCGCGCTTTTTTTTTTTGAAAGCAGGGTTTTAGATTAGCCCATTGTTATGATGTCATATTTCTGACCTGAATAACTAATTTACAAGACATTAAGGCATCAAAGAATATTCCCCGGGCCTATCACAGCACTGACCTGCCACTGAGTAACGCGAAGGTTGTGAAATGTCTATGTTTCAAACGATTCTAATCTTCCCGCAGGTGAGAGATACACAATCTACTGGCTACTCGCAGCTACTACAAAAATAAGATTTTTTAAGGGCATCGCAACATATGCCTGTGAGACCAGGACACTTAACAAAACGGGAGTTCTTCAAATATCATGGACACAAAAAAGAACAAATATATTAATTCCACAAGAACTTAATATTGAAGAAGGCTGGCTAGTAAAGAAGATTAAAATGAGGAAACTTAAATATTTTGGACACATTAAACGTCATGATAATTTAGATGTCTCCCAGACTTGTCTTTAGGGCGTATTCTGTTGCATTATGTACAAGGAGGGATGCCACAAAGTTTTTCATTTTCATTTTTCTTCTTTTATTACTATATGTTGTTTTTGTTTTTGTACGTAATCCTTGAAAAAAAGCCCACGCCGACATATTGTATGTTATATGTTTTTCATTATTTGTATGTTTTTCCCCACTTTTCTCACTCCTTCTATCGCTTTGTAAAACTACCATACACCTCTATCTACCTGTATTACTAGAACCATACACCTCTATCTACCTGTATTACTAGAACCATACACCTCTATCTACCTGTATTACTAGAACCATACACCTCTGTCTACCTGTATTACTAGAACCATACACCTCTGTCTACCTGTATTACTAGAACCATACACCTCAGTCTACCTGTATTACTAGAACCATACACCTCTATCTACCTGTATTACTAGAACCATACACCTCTGTCTACCTGTATTACTAGAACCATACACCTCTATCTACCTGTATTTCTAGAACCAGTTTTACTGCTGTCGTTATCTCTTTTATCTGAGAATTTAGTGAAGACCGTTGGAAGGCTACATAACAGGATAAAGAAAGAGAACCAAGGTGAAAATGGCTGCTAGACATCATTGATAATCTGCGAATGGACGCATCAGTAGCGGGGCATCTTGCTTACAACCGAGAGGCCTACAGGAGAGCTGTTAGGGAGGTAAAGTTCCACAAGGGACATGCAAATGACTAACTCGCCGCTTAAGAGATTCCCGCCTTCGGCCTTCATTAAATTTGCGGTGCATTGCCATTTTAGATAACATTTTTTTTTTGTTACAAGTAGGAAACAACGAAGCTTTCGTACAGTAAAGTAACAGAACACAGTCTTGCATTATCAGACCTGGAAAAAAATCAGAGACAAAGCACTTTTAGGCGTGAGAGAAAGGAAACTCACAAGAGAATTACCTGAAACTCCGACAGAAGGACCAACCGTCTAGCCATAATGGAAACAGCGTATTAGAAAACTTCGCTATCTAGCACCTGTTGTACATGGTTCAAATCCCAGGTAATTCTCTTGTCATTTTTCTTTCTCTCATGTCTAAAAGTGCTTTGTCTATGATTTTTTTCGAGGTTATCACTGTGTTGTTTTACTTTACGAGTTTAGATTTTTAAAAAACCTGACAAAGACGCGTGTGCCCGGATATTTTGTTTATTGTTTTTCACTGTTCATCGCGCACGTGTTTCTCTAACTATTTAGGTGCTGTGTTACTCGCAGAAATTTCCGTCGGGAAGGGAGGACTACTTGTACTGTACATTATGAGCGAGGACTACTTGTACTGTACATTATGAAGCGAGGACTACTTGTACTGTACTTTATGAAGCGAGGACTACTTGTACTGTACATTATGAAGCGAGAACTACTTGTACTGTACATTATGAAGCGAGGACTACTTGTACTGTACTTTATGAAGCGAGAACTACTTGTACTGTACTTTATGAAGCGAGGACTACTTGTACTGTACATTATGAAGCTAGGACTACCTGTACTGTACATTATGAAGCTAGGACTACCTGTACTGTACTTTATGAAGCGAGGGCTACTTGTACTGTACATTATGAAGCTAGGACTACCTGTACTGTACATTATGAAGCTAGGACTACCTGTACTGTACATTATGAAGCGAGGACTACTTGTACTGTACATTATGAAGCTAGGACTACTTGTACCGTACATTATGAAGCTAGGACTACTTGTACTGTACATTATGAAGCTAGGACTACTTGTACTGTACATTATGAAGCGAGGACTACCTGTACTGTACTTTATGAAGCGAGGACTACTTGTACTGTACATTATGAAGCGAGGACTACCTGTACTGTACTTTATGAAGCGAGGACTACTTGTACTGTACATTATGAAGCGAGGACTACTTGTACTGTACATTATGAAGCGAGGACTACTTGTACTGTACATTATGAAGCGAGGACTACTTGTACTGTACATTATGAAGCGAGGACTACTTGTACTGTACATTATGAAGCTAGAACTACTTGTACTGTACATTATGAAGCTAGGACTACCTGTACTGTACGTTATGAAGCGAGGACTACTTGTACTGTACATTATGAAGCTAGGACTACCTGTACTGTACATTATGAAGCTAGGACTACCTGTACTGTACATTATGAAGCTAGGACTACCTGTACTGTACATTATGAAGCTAGGACTACCTGTACTGTACATTATGAAGCGAGGACTACTTGTACTGTACATTATGAAGCTAGGACTACTTGTACTGTACATTATGAAGCTAGGACTACTTGTACTGTACATTATGAAGCTAGGACTACTTGTACTGTACATTATGAAGCTAGAACTACTTGTACTGTACATTATGAAGCTAGGACTACCTGTACTGTACATTATGAAGCTAGGACTACCTGTACTGTACTTTATGAAGCTAGGACTACCTGTACTGTACGTTATGAAGCGAGGACTACTTGTACTGTACAGTATGAAGCAAGGACTACCTGTACTGTACATTATGAAGCTAGGACTACCTGTACTGTACATTATGAAGCGAGGACTACTTGTACTGTACATTATGAAACGAGGACTACTTGTACTGTACATTATGAAGCTAGGACTACTTATACCGTACATTATGAAGCGAGGACGACCTGTACTCTGCCTTACTGATGATCACGAACCCTAAAATATGTGTGCAGAAATCAGGTCAAGACATGCGCAGTGGTCACTATACTTATTTACTTTATCCTTCCTCTTGTACCGTGAGATGTTGAGTGGAGATGCAGTTGATGTTTCTGTATCTTTTGAGTGGCCTCAGTGACGTTCATGCCAAAATTCGTGAGTGTTTTATAACTCCATCTACCCCCTTTTTTCCGGGATCTTTCTCTTGATCTATGTCCTGAGTTCTTTGGTTTAAGTCTGGCTGTAAATGCGTCTTCATCATTAAATATGGCTAAGCCACTTAATTCTTTGTTTCTCTATATATTGTAGGCGTGACGTGTGCGAATAGCCTAGATCCAGGCCGAGGCTATCGGCGCAATCAAATCCCGTGCGAATAGACATTTCTTTTAAATACTAGATAACTAATTCTCCCACATGTGAACCTGAAAAGAGGCTACCACCGTGAAACGTTCATTCAGTACAAACAAAATCAAAGCATTCCACCGCCAAGCTGATACTACGAGCTGATACCATGCCCTAATCTCCTAGAACTATCAGCTAATACCGTGCCCTAATCTCCTAGAACTACGAGCTGATACCGTGCCCTAATCTCCTAGAACCACGAGCTAATGCAGTGCCCTAATCTCCTAGAACTACCAGCTAATACCGTGCCCTAATCTCCTAGAACTACCAGCTAATACCGTGCCCTAATCTCCTAGAACTACCAGCTAATACCGTGCCCTAATCTCCTAGAACTACGAGCTGATACCGTTGCCTAATCTCCTAGAACTACCAGCTAATACCGTTGCCTAATCTCCTAGAACTACCAGCTAATACCGTTGCCTAATCTCCTAGAACTACGAGCTGATACCGTTGCCTAATCTCCTAGAACTACGAGCTAATGCCGTTCCCTAATCTCCTAGAACTACCAGCTAATACCGTGCCCTAATCTCCTAGAACTACCAGCTAATACCGTGCCCTAATTTCCTAGAACTACGAGCTGATACCGTTGCCTAATCTCCTAGAACTACCAGGTAATACCGTTGCCTAATCTCCTAGAACTACCAGCTAATACCGTTGCCTAATCTCCTAGAACTACGAGCTGATACCGTTGCCTAATCTCCTAGAACCACGAGCTAATGCAGTGCCCTAATCTCCTAGAACTACCAGCTAATACCGTGCCCTAATCTCCTAGAACTACCAGCTAATACCGTGCCCTAATCTCCTAGAACTACCAGCTAATACCGTGCCCTAATCTCCTAGAACTACGAGCTGATACCGTTGCCTAATCTCCTAGAACTACCAGCTAATACCGTTGCCTAATCTCCTAGAACTACCAGCTAATACCGTTGCCTAATCTCCTAGAACTACGAGCTGATACCGTTGCCTAATCTCCTAGAACTACGAGCTAATGCCGTTCCCTAATCTCCTAGAACTACCAGCTAATACCGTGCCCTAATCTCCTAGAACTACCAGCTAATACCGTGCCCTAATTTCCTAGAACTACGAGCTGATACCGTTGCCTAATCTCCTAGAACTACCAGGTAATACCGTTGCCTAATCTCCTAGAACTACCAGCTAATACCGTTGCCTAATCTCCTAGAACTACGAGCTGATACCGTTGCCTAATCTCCTAGAACTACGAGCTAATGCCGTGCCCTAATCTCCTAGAACTACCAGCTAATAACGTGCCCTAATCTCCTAGAACTACCAGCTAATACCGTGCCCTAATCTCCTAGAACTACCAGCTAATACCGTGCCCTAATCTCCTAGAACTACGAGCTGATACCGTTGCCTAATCTCCTAGAACTACCAGCTAATACCGTGCCCTAATCTCCTAGAACTACCAGCTAATACTGTGCCCTAATCTCCTAGAACTACCAGCTAATACCGTGCCCTAATCTCCTAGCTAATACACTGCCATAATAATCTCCTAGAACTACGCGCTGATACCGTGCCATGATCTCCTAGAACTACGAGCTGATACCGTGCCATGATCTCCTAGAACTACCAGCTGATACCGTGCCATGATCTCCTAGAATTACCAGCTGATACCGTGCCATGATCTCCTAGAACTACCAGCTGATACCGTGCCATGATCTCCTAGAACTACGCGCGAGGCATTCTTAGCCGCGGAAGCTGCTGAAATATAAGCGTCGTTCCGAACTGGGAGTGAATTTTTCAGTGGCTAGACTGAAAGTCCAGAGTGGGTCCAGAAAGCAAGCTTATCGGCAAGCTCCACCAGCACAGGGACCACGGAGTGGTTAGTCAGCCTCAGCTTGTTACTAGGAGCAGCGGAAGAGAGCTGGACGCTGGATCTGTCTATTGCTCTGTCGACTGGCGGTGGCGACCATGCTTTTTCACAGTTTTTTTTTCCCGAGCGTAGAGCATAAGCTGTGCTGGGGTTCTCTGCCCGAGCCATCTTGTTAGTCCATCCAGCATTCTCTCTCTCCCTCCCTCCCTCTCTCCCCACCTACATTTCTTTTGCTCTCAATCTTTTCCGTTACAATGTATTCTATCTTGCATCGCCATAGAATTCTTATGAACTGGGATTGTCTTTTCTTGACTTTTGTTATCGTTTGCCTCATCTCTCCAGCCTCTCTCAGAACCTCCTCATTTGATTTCTTTGATGTCCATGGTAGTCACAGCTTTCTTATAAGGAACCACATTTCTGTGGCTCCCAGTTGGCGTTGTACTTCATTAGTGATTCACATCCGTTAAAATAAAATTGGCTCAATATGGTACCGAAGTATGTTCTTCATCACTAACTGTATTTCAGCCAACCCTATCAGCAGTACTGTCACATATTGTAATTGTCAGCAGTACTGTCACATATTGTAATTGTCAGCAGTACTGTCAGATAATGTAATTGTCAGCAGCACTGTCACATATTGTAATTGTCAGCAGCACTGTCAGATAATGTAATTGTCAGCAGCACTGTCACATATTGTAATTGTTAAAAGTACTGTCACATATTGTAATTGTTAGAAGTACTGTCACATATTGTAATTGTTAAAAGTACTGTCACATATTGTAATTGTTAGAAGTACTGTCACATAATGTAATTGTCAGCAGTACTGTTACACTTTGTAGTCTGCTATGGCAGTTGTTGTTGGCTCAAGCAGAGGTCCTCAATCTGTGGCATCAGTAAGGTATCAAGTAGCATCTACTGAAAATTAAAAAAAAAAAAAAATCACATGCCTTTTTACATGTACGGAGCAGAAACCTGGACTCTGAGCAGAAAGATGGAGAGAAAGATTAATGCAGCATAAATGTGGTTCTACAGATAACTAGCTCATATAACATGGAGAATTAAAAGAACAAATGTGCAAGTTTTAGAACAGCTCAAAGTACAGCATTAACTTCCCAAAGAAATAAGGATCATTCATCTGCATGTCCCTTTGTGGAACTTTGCCTTCCTAACAGCTCTCTTGTAGGCCTCTCTGTTGTGAGCAAGATGGGCTGCTGTGTCCATTTGCAGATTATCAACGATGTCTTGCTGCCATCTTCACCTTGGTCTTCCTCTCTTTCTTTTTCCCATTATGTAGCCTTCCGAGACGGTCTTCTTTAGATTATCATGACGTTGAATGTGTCCAAAATATTTAAGTTTTCTCTGTTTAATCCTCTTTACTAGCCAGCCTTCTTCAATATTAAGTTCTTGTAGTGTGGATATATTTGTCTTTTTTGTGTCCATGATATTTGAAGAACTCTTCTGTAGCATTTACATTCAAAGCCATTTATGTGTTTCTCAGCTGTTTTGTTAAGTGTTCAGGTCTCATAGGCATATGTTGCGATGGGAAAGATGCATGTCCTTAAAATAAAAATCTTATTTTTGTAGTTCTGTCTGCTCCTCTCCACAGATTCTTTATTTGTTTTACTTTCTGAAGAGCGATAGATGTCCTTTTAATTTCCTTCATTGTATCTCCATTATTACTTAAATAAGGATCAAGGAAACCAAATACGTTGGCTACATCAAAATAAAAACAGACATACACACAAAAAATATACTGAAGATCATACCAGAAGGAAAAAGAATAATAGGACGACAGAGACGTAGATGGGAAGATAATGTACAAGAGCTGACAGGACAGTCTAGCAGAGAGTACCACAAAGGTGAGAGAGCAAGGGAACTTGAGATTTGTTACTGCCAACCTTCATTCTGAAAAAGGCAATTGATGACGGTATTTCATGGAAGTTGGTGAATTGCAGGTTACATGCAGACAGACAGAAAACTGGTCCTTAATGTCAAAAGCTTGGGAAGCACTGACCCTGAACATCAGCAGCATATAGTACAAGTTCCTTATCTACCCTCTCACAGACACACACACACACCCCCACCCCCGCCTTCTTACACGTGATAGTCTGACCACACAAGAAAAACATAACATACCACATAATAAGGGTTTTCAGTGATATTTAATCAACTATTTCCTTTACACTTTCAGAATAAAGTTATACATAATAATTCATATTAAGTAACATATTAAAAAAACCAACTAACTGTATTAAAGAAAACTTACGAAAAAAAAAACCAACTCAAAAATCAAATATTGTAATATCAGAAGTGTTTTTTTTTAAAATATACCAATTATTATAAAATTATAATATGAAATGAAAAGCACAATAATACAAGCTTCAATACAAGCACATTGCAGGAAAGAAAGTGCTTTATTATGTTAGAAATAACAGCAGCAATATGCATATTACAAATGGTTGATAAGTTCTGCTTCAAGCTTTATAATATACAAATATAGTAATAATGCCATATAATAGGAGGTCATAAAAATGATTGACATTGATGAAAATTAACACTCAACAGCACAGCCATTGAAATGTCTAGCTGAAGACAACAGCAGCTGTAATTGGTCAGAATAATATAATGGAAACAACAGCCAATGAAACAGATGATGCCAGTGGCACTGGTTGGTCAGAATAATCTAAAACACACAGCACCGTCAATGAAGGTTAAGCTGAAGACAACGGCAAGATCTGTGATTGGTCAGGAATATTTAGCACACATTTCACAGCCAATGAACTACCAAGCTGTAGACAAGAGGTGGAAATAAATGATCAATATGATGAGAAAATAATAACAATCACATTAAAATGTGTTTTATGGTTATTATAACACATGAATTCGTTGCTAGCAGTCTGGACATAATTTTTACTGCTCTCTTCCTTATATCTTCTTCTTCTTCTTCATACACATTTTCTGTCTATATCTGCAGTCCTGTCTCTTGGATAAATTTCAGAGTTGTTTTTTTTTGTAGTTCATGTATGAACTGTGGAGCTTATCTCTTTGGTGGTGTCACTGGGCCAGTAATTGCTTCTCAGTGTCTCATACCACCTTCCTTATGTATTTTCTTTCCTTTTCCACATTTTTCCCCCTGTATTTTCTCAACTTTCTAACCATTTTCCTTATTTCCAGCTTCATTTTCCATCTCAAAACTCAAATTTTCCACATTTTTTGCTATACTATGTCACTGTAATTTAACTCCCCATTTATTTTGTCTTTGTATTCCAGCATTTTCTAATGTTCATTTTTAACTGCACTGTAAGAAATAACATCTTGCTGGCAGCAATGCAGATGAAGCCACTGACAGCAATTACTGAGGAAAGACGCGGGGGATGGCTGGGACATGCGTTCTGGATGACTGACGACTCACTACCAAAAATAGCACTAAGATGGACACCACAGGGGAACAGAAGGCTCACTTGGACAAGAGCAGAAAAAAAAGGGGCAAAGGACAGGCATTTGTGGAAAACCCTTTCGGAAGCCCCACGTGTCTTGGGCACTTGAGAGAGATAGAGATTTCCAACATCCTGCAGTCTGATGTTACTGAGAGAATAATGGGGCTCTTTAATAAATATTGTGGCTCTCAAGTAATTTTGTCCTTCACCTGGTCTGATAGATTTTGCCTCACAAAGTACATCACTTTTATCTACATGTGCAAGCTCTTCTGTACAGTACTGGAGCCTGCTGATGTTTGTTTTTTGGTTTGCTCTAAGCGTTAAAAAAAAAAAAACCACAACAATCCGTTTCCTTTTATGACTTGCCTTGTAATCATCATCTTGCGCTGTTTTCATATTAAAATTTGACTGCAGAGGTTTTTTTTTCTGACTTGTTCTTTCCACTCCTGTCACGGTGTGTTGACCGGGCCGCCACCTGTCCATCTCTGACATTTGTCCATGTAACTATCCTACGTCTTTCCTGTGCTGTTAAACATCACGCAGGGCTCACATGGCAGTTCGCCAAGTTTTAATGCATAACTATATCCTTATCATTGTCTTTTCCCTTCAGCTTTGCTTCCAGCGTAGTTTTTCAGAACACCGTAAAAGATCTTGAAAGGATCAATCTTATATGTTCCATTATTTTCCTTACTATTTTCTGTTGTTCCACCATCTATGTACATCTCACTCTTTCTAATATATTCATACCATAAGACCCTTACATGTTTAATTCTTTCAGAATCAGATAAAAATTTCAAGGAATCACATAAAAAAAAAATTATAATAAACATTTGTCATTAGCGTTCTTGTGTATCATGATAGCTCCCAACTTTCTTATGAGGAGAATACCACGTAGGCTCTATTTATCTGTTGTTTTTGTATGTGATCCTTGAGGAAGGAAGTGGCCAAAATATTGGATTTTTCTATGTTCTTCACTTACGCATACTCATCTTACTTTACGTCACTCTCGTTTCTACCCATGCTTCTTACCCACTTGTAAAACTGAACCACTCACCCCAGTCTAGCTTTAGTAATAAAGTCTGGACACACACAAATTAATGGAAATGTAGCCTTGATGTGCAGCGTTCATTGAACATTTGCACAGTTGCACTGATCTACAGGACACAGGTCAAGATTCCAGAAAAGATGGATGGATGGAGTTACAGAAACTCGAATTATGGAATGAATGCCACTGAGGCCACTCATGTGTCCCAAAAGTGCCAACTGCATCTCCCCTCAACATCTCACAGTACAAGAGGAAGGATAAAGTAATGTAAGTAGGCACTGAACTATGCACTGATAACTGACATATCACGTGATATAATGCATCGATGCTAAAACATTTTAACATCTTGCTATTTTAACATCAGTAAATCATACGACATGTATTCACTTGTTTCAAGACTTTATGGCCACATAGGGGGTGAAGATGCTTGTCCGATGAGGCAATCAACGACCTATAGCTGATATGCCAGCATCAGGGTTAGTGAACCCTAGCTGACCAAGACCCTGTCCCACCTCTCCATGGTACCCTCCCCCCCCCCCCCCCCCAGTAACAGGCCTAGGTTGGCTAATGGGGCAGGGATCGCCATAGTCCCCATGGTGGTTGAATCTGCTAAAGAAGCATTGCACACCCCCTGCTTTTTAGCTGTACTCTGGGACTGAAAGAAGTAGCTGCTATAACCCTCTCCCACGCTGATACGATGCTGTGCCTCAACATCTCTACAGCATCGGCTGCAAAGAACAACAGCTCACAGTTACAAGGAGTTCGTATAAGTGCAGCCACATTATGCAAGTGCAGTGCACTGATTAGTGCACTTGTGTACCACGACAGTGGTTGGTGGTTTGGTTTCTTGCTGGGGAATGCTGAGCAACCCAGATGTAAAAACGTTTACTTGACTCCTGCGCTGTGTCAGACTGATCACATAAACCTCTGGAGAGATGACAGGTCAAAGAAAATATGGACACTAATACCATGTTGTGAATTCCCTGGACAGCAAAAAAAATATTAAAATAAAGAATGCATGAGAAGATCATAATCATCATCATCATGGCCTTTCACTCCCTTGAGAGCACAGGCCACAGATAAAGGCTCTCCAGTCATCCCTGTTCTTGGAATTATTCTCTGCTTCCTTCCATGTGCATCCCTTGTCTCTAAGCACTGTCATAATTTCTCTTCTTCAAGTAAGTCTAGGTATGAGAAGATCAGGAGAGAGACAAAAAAAATCTTGTCAAAAGAATATGAGAAACGCAATGTACTTTCATAGGACATCCAATGAGAAGGGGGCGGGGGGGGACGGACTGAAAATATTATAACAACAGGTTTAAAAAAAAGGAGGGGGGGGGGGGAGAAGAGCCAGGGGAAGGTTGAAAGAAATGATGCCGGACAGTCTGACAAGATGGTGTGAGATGAGGTCACCAACTGAACTGATGGCCTGCATGAATGATTGGTACAGCGGAGAAACATAATAGCCGACGCCAGTTGGCATGGCACTTGATGATGATGAATGTCATGTCCTATATACCTTGACAGCACGGAACAGATGAAGGAAAAAATTGTCACTAACACTGTATCTCCTATCTGCAGCAACATCAAGAGTATTTCAAAGAAACAACAAACTAAAGTTGATAAGAATAACAGAATTGATGCTAAATCGTATTGTATTTTTTTTATTTCAATATCATTAAACTTAAAGCTAAAGAAAGATTTAAACCTTTTCAAGGTCAGGGGATTAAAATGTGTATACGCTGCAAAATTTATGGAAAGTTTTTTAAATCTTGTGGTCTGTGGTTAGTAATTACTGACCTTTGGCTATAAATAACATATGACAAGAATGATGGACACAGATTTCCGAATATTTGGGGAGTTACAGTTACTGTTACCGCAGAATATCTCGAATATAATATTTTGAGAATGACCTTGGAAAGGTTAAATTAAGCCAAGTAATAATGTGAAAATATTTTATATTCAACTGCATTTGACTTTTTGACATTATATGAATAAGCAACTGAGAAGACTTTGTACATCTTTACCATGAGAAACTCATATTACCCCATGCAAACCATCTGCTAAAGCTGGTTCTCCCACCACTTGGCGTTTACATATGCTTATTTGTTTTATTAACATATTGCATTAAGTTGTGTACATATAACAGGAAATTATATATGTTCCAGTATGTGGCTCTGCTGTCTGTTGCACACATATAATGGCAAACTACATATTACATATAATGGCAACCTATATGTTGCAGTATGTGGCTCTGCTGTCTGTTGCACACATATAATGGCAAACTACATATTACATATAATGGCAACCTATATGTTCCAGTATGTGGCTCTGCTGTCTGTTGCACACATATAATGGCAAACTACATATTACATATAATGGCAACCTATATATGTTCCAGTATGTGGCTCTAGTCTGTCGTGTACATATAACAGGAAATTATATATGTTCCAGTATGTGGCTCTGCCATCTGTTGCACACATATAATGGCAAACTACATATTACATATAATGGCAACCTATATGTTGCAGTATGTGGCTCTGCTGTCTGTTGCACACATATAATGGCAAACTACATATTACATATAATGGCAACCTATATATGTTCCAGTATGTGGCTCTAGTCTGTTGTGTACATATAACAGCCAAAACTACATGTTCCAGTATGTGGCTCTGTAAGTCTGTTGCATAAACTATATATGTCCATATATGTTCCAGTTTATAACTCATGCGGCAGTGGTTCAAATACAAATTTAATAATGTCATGGCTCACTGAACAAATGTCACACATCACAGAGCACACTGCTTCTGAAACACAGCTCGCCATTTCAAAAAAAAAAAACCAAAACAAAACACGGATGGGACTAAAGCTCAGACATTTGCCAAGGTTAGTGGAATATGCACGCACAAAAAAAAAATTGTTCCCAAGAACATGAAAAATGGTTCCACACAGTAAAAAAAAAAAATGACTCATAAATTTGGATCATAACACAGTATCAGAGATACAGACAAAGCACTCTAACCCTCTCCTATACAATGTTTAAAGTTTCCTTCAAATTTCACTAGAACATTCCGTCTCATTCTGATGAAGTTGTTGCACCTTCCTTGTCTTGTACTTCCCAAGTGCGACTCATACAAGATATTTTAACACAAGAAATGACAAAATAAATGTAACTTCCCCCCCTCCTCCCCCGTATATAATTTATAGTTTGGAGATTTACTTTTCTAGCACTTTTAGTTCCTGGCCTACGCTGGATTTATGATTTTACGTGACACCAACAGCTGAAACAAAACTGTAACACCCTTAAAATTTAATAAATAAGGTTAAATGTAAATTCCTGCAGCTGTAACAGACCTGACATAAAATAAGGGGAGATAAGCAAATGTAGTAAAAGATTTAAAAAAAACAAACCAACATACTTTTGTTACAGTAACAAAGATGCATACACCACATGCTGTGGCTGTCAGTAGATTATGTATTGTCATTTTACTGAAGTTAAAACAGGTGTCAGTCCATCAATTTACAAATAAAGACGGTGATCAGCCTGTGGTAAAATCTATTAATGAAAAGACCCACCACTGTAACAAGTTTGCAAATAAAATCTTTCTTGAAAGGGAAAAAAAAAAATGAAAATGTAAAGACTGAGAGAGAGAAAAAAACAAACCAGGAGAATAAATATCAACACGATGAAGTACACTGCATTCTCACAGGTGTAAGCATATTATATTCTCACAGGTGTAAGCATATTATATTCTCACAGGTGTAAGCATATTATATTCTCACAGGTGTAAGCATATTAAGGAAGAACTGACATTCATGCAACACTCCGAACCATATACACAAAATCATACCTGAACAAACAAAACAAAAAAAAACCACTCAGAAATATTAAAACTTAAAACGATGATTAACACTTTTCTGAAACAATACGCAAAACATGCAAATTTATTTTTTTTAAAATATGTAAATCATACCAAAAAAAAGTGAAAAAAAAATTCCTAATGATTTTGGCTACATTACGTACTCTCTGCTGCATTTAGCATTTACAAGTGTGAGAAATATTGGTGTAACAATGACACTTACTACTAGCTAAGCACTTCACCAGCGGTGTGGCACTGTCCTTATAATCTTGGTATAATACTCACAATAGTGGTATCAAACAGAAAACATAACATCTTTCTCTGAAATTAAACTTTGTAAATTCCAGAAAGCATCTCCATATATAAAATATATACAAGGTACTTCTACTGGCATGATCCAATACATAGAGTTCAGTACAAGGTGGGAGATGATATAAGGATCTTAAGAGGATACAACTCCTAAAGATGCAAGTAAAAGATCCACAATTACATAAAAAAAAAAACATTCAAAATACTGATATTAAGTGAAAGGAGGGCTATGTATATATAGATTAAAAAGATGCTAGAAGTTGATGGAGACACATATGACAGAGATATTAAGATGAGAAAGCAAAAAGGCAGTATTTATATTCAACTAATATTTCAGCCACAAAGCCTTCTTCAGAATTTATTTCAGAAATAATATTTCCTGTAATATTTAAAAGTTTCTCGCATATATATATTTTTTCCGTAAATACTAAATGTACTGTGAACATTACAGATAATTATTTAATAGTTTTTTTTTATTGCTTTGTTATATATGTACAAGGGCACCTGAGTGGCACAGCGGTCAGTGCACCTGTTTCTTATGTGGAAGATAGTGATTAAGCCTAGACAGAGGAGCCCTAGTAATCCAGCGACTACATCAACTTCTAGTGTGCCGTCACGTCAAGGAAAATATGGACACTTAAACACAATATCCCCCAGGTGTCTCTACGCCGTGATCGGGGCAGTAATAACATTTTAATAAATATGTGAAAGCATCGTATTCCTGTACTGCCAGACCCAAGTAAGTATGTGCGGTGCTGTACTAAGATGAGGATATCAACATTTGCGGTGCCATATTTGGAGATAAAAATTGTTTTATAAAACTTCTAGAGTTCTTCATGATGCAGATACAAACTAGAACACGATGTATGTACCACCCCTACTTCAACACAGGAGCAGAGACACTTCTGCATATGAACGTAACAAGAGCGTGGTATTAATCAAGCAGCTACAAACACTCTTCCTGCATGCGATGACCTCTACTATAAATAGACATGTGGGCCATTAAAGGTGGAACATGTCTGTGTTTACAGCATTCACTGATCACGACGAGCGAATACAGACGCAGAATACTCCACATCACCGACAGAGGTCCAAAAGCCATAAGCTAAGTATAATTTCCCATTTCTATATCTTATATCTTACCTTTCTCTTCTAACAGTGTGCTGACATCTCAAGCCACTAACGTCACTTTCTTATGTGCCTCTAAGGCATCACATAGTTACCTCTACTGTTACCTTTCCTCTCTAACATGTAATCTACTTTGAAATTCTCATCCTCCTCTCCTCATAGTTTTTGTACAAATAAGATGAAAGCTGTAATGCAACTATGTGTATCATTACTGAATAAAGCTGTTCCTACATTTAAAATTTACATTTAAATGTTAATCCATAGCCTCAACACATCAGGATGATATGAGGATGTTTTACACATACATGGCCATGAAAGACTAGAGTACCCAACAGCTCATAAAAGGACTTAACACGAAAAGGAGGGAAAAAAAAAGATACAAATGAAGATAGCTGACCACATAACGCAGAAAAAGAGGTTATCGATGAAAATTAGAGAATAACTGATATGTTTTGTATTATGCTGGAAATATCTTTAACCTTTGCAAGCAATGACTACAAGCAAAACAACATATTTTGTCACCAAGTGCCATGCCAGTGTGTGATTACGATCATATTTGTTATCCTGTGTTTTCCTTGGGATTTCTCATAAGGATGGCCTGTGAAAATGGCTGCAGTAAAACTGGTTCTAGTATAATACAGTAGGTTCTAGTAGAGTACAGTAGGTTCTGGAAGAGTACAGTAGGTTCTGGAAGAGTACAGTAGAGTACAATAGGTTCTAGTAGAGTACAGTAGATTCTAGTAGAGTACAGTAGGTTCTAGTAGAGTACAGTAGATTCTAGTAGAGTACAGTAGAGTACAACAGGTTCTAATAGAGTACAGTAGATTCTAGTAGAGTACAGTAGAGTACAACAGGTTCTAGTAGAGTACAATAGGTTCTAGTAGAGTACAATAGGCTCTAGTAGAGTACACCAGGTTCTAGTAGAGTACAGTAGGTTCTAGTAGAGTACAATAGGTTCTAGTAGAGTGCAACAGGTTCTAGTAGAGTACAACAGGTTCTAGTAGAGTACAGTAGGTTCTAGTAGAGTACAATAGGTTCTAGTAGAGTACACCAGGTTCTAGTAGAGTACAATAGGTTCTAGTAGAGTACAACAGGTTCTAGTAGAGTACAGTAGGTTCTAGTAGAGTACAGTAGGTTCTAGTAGAGTACAATAGGTTCTAGTAGAGTACAATAGGTTCTAGTAGAGTACAGTAGGTTCTAGTAGAGTACAATTAGATGACGGATTATGGTGCAGTAACTGATAGAAAGAGAAAGGCAAGGGGGGAATAAATCAGCAAAAGAAGATAAGAACAAGGAACTGGTTAAGAAAAACAGCAACCCAATATTTTGTTGTCATTACTGTTCCACTCTTCTTATCACTACTTCATCCCCCCTTCCCTCTTTCCTTTCTTCTCCTGTGCCACTTGGACAGCCTTTTCTCTGTTCCCCTCCCCCATTGTTTTCCATTGATCTTCATCTTGTAGATATGTCTTATCAGCAACTTGCTACATAAGCATCTACTCATAATCTCCTGTATATGTCCGCAAGACTGCAGCTCAACATCTTTTCTTGCTTCGCCTAACAGACTAGGTATAGAGAAACATCTGCTAAATTATGATAGGTTTCTTTTCTGAAATCCAGCACAGATGACAAGAGGCTAAACAAAAGATGTGATTAGCTGGCGCCATTTAGACTGAACAGAACCAAACAATTACAATTCATCAGTTACCTCAGGATAAACAAGTTACGGGCTGTGAATATCATAAAGATAGTTAAATACAATAAAAAACATCACAAAGATAGTTAACCTGTATTCTTACATAAAAAGAAAACATCACAGAGATGGTTAACTTCCTTATGTACCAAACATCACTAAGATATTTAACTACAGAAACTTACAGACTTAACTTGGAAGAAACAACATCAAACATTCATCCACAACACTTACAAGAACAAGTGTTACTGTTACTTAACTTAGCGCAGTATATATGATACCCTTGTTATGTGATATGGTTATGTTGCAACATTATTATTATGTACATAAAGAAAAGAATAAACAAAACCAATGAAAGTAATATTAAATAAGATATATGTATTAGGCCACAGGTCAATATTTCTTTATTACTATCTTTATACTGCAAGAACTACAATATAAAGGATTACAAAACACATTTTTCCTTAGTTCTTGATACAGACAAACATGGCCACAAATCACCAGCTCCAAGTATCACTCATTTTGAACTGTTTACATCACTAGTTCCCAATCTTGGATCCTCAAAGGACTTGTGTGGCAGGGACCCCATGGCAAGTCTTGACAATCAAGAGCACTATAAAAGTGTGAAAGTTTTCCACTTTATATCATCTGATGGGGAGTGAAGCTATCAAATGGAACACAACAGGACAAGGAAGAAGAGGTCAGCCACATGAAACGAGACAACATTTCTAAGAGAGTCTAAATTTCTGGGCATAATATCCCTTGATGAGGCCGACACCTTGCTGAAAACAGAAAAACGCTGTGAACTACAATGTGGTCCTATGTGACGTTTAACAGCACAGGAATGATGTCAACTTTTGGAAGGAAACAGGTCACGGTGTAGAACAAAACTGAGATACGAGAGATTTTTCCAACCATCACAAGGACCAGAAAGAAATGGAGACGGACTGTCACGAGAAGAGAGATTGTTTAGGGTGTGGTGTCAACTGATGAGGAAATAAGGGCCAAACTTTGAGGACAACTGATGCATGAGACTTGATTTTGTCGAACGGATGAGTCGGGGCTTTAGGCAGGAAGTGTATAAAATTCCCGTGACAAATGACTGCTACTTTTTCTAGTTAACATTCACAGAAATGTGGCCCGGCAATGTTGTGGAGGTCACTGACTCCATTTTGGATGTCTTCAGTTTTACTGCAGATCTTGTTCACGTCAATGTATCAACATATTGTGTGACACTAACAATGATATATCTTGTGCTGTTCTGTCCTTGTATTTCACACTGCACACGTTTTGTAAAAAAAAAAAAAAATCTATTGTTTGGACATCACTCGCATACAAACATATCACATGTACATTTAGAAAAACAACTATGACCTACTACTGCCAGTAAGAATATTGGTGTAATTCTTCCTTTTTACCTACATGTCAATACAGAGTTCACCTACTAAATCAAGAGAGTGTAGAAGAGTCTACTTATAATCAAACATTTGTCATAAACAATCTATAACTTCATATCCAGAATACAGAATCTTATAACCATATCTCACAAACTTCAGGAGCAGGCCTTCATCTGGAATATACTCAGCTCTGTCTTTAAACTACTTTGTTCAAGCATTATACTTTTATTATTCTGCAAAAAGCAGCGAAGATGGAAGCTGTCACATTTTTATTCTCATGCCTTGCATATGTTGTTCACGTTCCTCAAGCAAGCTTATGGAAGGAAAGGGATCTTATGGTAGACCAAAACAGACACAATAATATTTTAAGTATATAAAGATATCTGTAAACCATCCATGAGAGATTTCTTTACTGGCCATGAATTCTGGGAAGAACTTGTGAAAGACCAAGTTGTGCAGACTTGTGCATACAAGGGTGCCACATCATTTGAGGAGGAAATTTAAAGTGTGAAAATGCAAACATAAGGAAACTGGAACCTGCAACACAAAACGTTACTTGCTGTTACTGTGGCCAGTTATGTGAATCCAGCACTGCTGGGGTCGTCATGAGAGAAAATGTTCAACAAAATGATCTTACATTTTACATCCTTCCTGTGCCATTAAACATCACATAGGGCTAGCATGGCAGTTCGCCAAGTTCATGATCAACAAGATTATGCTCAGCAAAAATAAAACCACAATAGTTGATACCTGCCTACTTTAAAACTGTCTCTTTAGACAAAAATTGCAGATATTGCTTAATTTGGTCTTTTAGTCTATTCATCTATTTCTTTTGTATAAAACTAGTTAAAGATTATCTTGTAAATAACAGTTAAAGACTAACATATAAGATTAACAAAAACAATTAATATCAGTGCTAAAGAAATAAAATTACAATAACAAATTTGTTCAATCAAAACAAGAGCTAGATTCTTGTAATACAGGACCGCACCATAATTCTGTCTTTTCTTTTTTACCAAAGTGACTGGAAAAAAACTCAGAATCTCGAAGAAGCATTATAAAACTATAACAGGGAATTATGTGATAAACTAAAAGGCAGAGGAGGAGTCGTCATCCTCAGGCGGGCGGCCCTTGTATCTTTCCTGTCTGATTTTCATCAATCGTTTCCTGGCATCGATGAGCTCTTTCTCCTTCCTCAAGATCTCTTCCTGGGCTTGTAGTTCCTGTTTAAAAAAAACAATCAAGAAGAAAATGAATCAAAATGTTGTTGCTGTTGTTGTTGTTGTTCCTGTTCCATCTCTCTGGAACTGTGAACAGGATGCATTTTGGAGCTGGTGTGGTGAAGGTGTTGAGATGCACGCATTTGTGCCAAAAAGGGATTTAGTTACAACAGCTTTTTTTAGCTGACCTGGAGTGCAGTTAAAAAACAGGGAGGTGCAATGCTTCTCTAGCAGACTCCACCACCATGGGGACTGCAGCTAGGCTGTGCCTGTTACTAGAGGCACCAACAAAAAAGTGGGACAGGGTCTGGGTCAGCAGTAGTTTGTCAACCCAGACAAATGCAGTGTCAGCTATATGGGTCACTGACCATTAGCCAGTGGCCTACATCTTCACCTCCGGTAAACTAAACTAAAAGTGTGTTTGATGGCGTACCATGAACCATGCAATGGCTTACTTTCTTTATTTCAGCAATGATATTTAATATTTTATTCGTGCCAGGACACCAAACCATTAAAAATCTTTTCTCTCTGCCTACCTCTGTCACCTCTGCCTCCGATCTTCCCCAGTGTCTTTGGGTGCTCTAGCCTGCCTCTCCTCCAAACACGTCCCCAACTGTCGTTTCCTGATCTTCGTTATAATTTTCCTCGTCTCTTGCATCTCTTTCACACAACTTCCTCACCTGATTTTCTCGCTGTCCTTGGCACCTTCAACATTCTTCTCAAGAACCACATTTCAGCTCATCCAGCTAAAACAAATTCACTCATAAAATATTATCAACGTATCTATATCAAATTCACTGCCACCTTGAACCACACACCAGCTCATCTTCTTTTAACAAATATCTGCCGGCAACTGTCAACTGCTAATCAAAAAGTTACCGACCTGTGCTATGCCGGGCACCATTCTTTTATTGACGGTCAGGTTCACCTCATCGTCATTATAATCTTTGGCTTGCTGGGCCGCTTTAACCAGGACTTCTGTTGCTCTTTTCACTGCATTCCCAGCACCCTGAGGACATATTTCTTACTAATCACTACGCAAGCAAAACGGTGACAGATTGAAAGATTAAGAAAACAAAAGCGTGGATGATTCACCAGCTGAAAACTGACAAGAAGAATTATCACAGTCAGAGAGCTGGTTTTCTTAAGACAAACAGTATGGGGTTTTTAACTGAGCTTTGCTTTGCTCTAGTCAATAGTAGAGAAAGCAAATGTTTACGAAATCATTGCTATAGTAAAAGCAAGCTGGGCTGACAGGCATGGAGACCCTTGATTCTCCACTGATCTTGATGTCTCATGCTTTCCAACCACTTGATCACTCTTTCTGCTGGAATGTTTATAGTCTACTTGTTGCTTTCTGCTGGAATGTTTATGGTCTACTTGCTTCTTTCTGCTGGAATGTTTATGGTCTACATGCTGCTTTCTGCTTGACTGTTTATGGTCTACCTGCTGCTGGATTGTTTACATTCTATGTGCTGTTTCCTGTTGCACTATTTACATTCTACTTGCTGCTTTCTGTTGGATTATTTACAATTTTGAATCTTGAATACCCATAATGCTTTATAACAGACACGATGGCCACCTTATCAAGTATACATAACATTATATCAAAATAGATGGCATCACATAAGAATACAAATAAAATTGTGAATTAAAAAAAAAAGAATTACTGCCAATAATTAATAAGATATTAAAGAAAACTGTAACAAGATGATACTTGGAGGGAATATTATGCAAGCCATGGTTGGCAGTTTAATAAGGTTTTTCTTATGCAGGCCATGATGTGTGGTGCCTCACTACCTGCATGTTCTGCCCCCAAGTGAAGGCTGTGAAATAACTACCTGATATACTTGAGATAGAGACCTCTTAAATTAAGAGTAAATACTTCTGCAGGGTGAGGCAATGCTAAAATACACTATACACACAAAGTTGTCAGGGTTTAAAGGAAAGAAGTGATAATAATTTACTAGCCATAAAATGTTTGGACTTCATGTGGGTCAATGAAAGAAAAATATGAGGGAACTGAAATCAAAGAACTCTTCTCTGTCTCCAGTAATGCAGGTAGAAACAAAAATCTCTGTTTCCATGTGATGATAACAGTGTTTAGTCTATACTTCCAAGAACTTCAGCACATGAAACTCTGATGTGGTCAGTATCACGCCTGGTGGTATTTACTTTCCCAGATTTCTCTGCTGCCCATTTTTTTAGAGGCTGGGTGGACCCCTGGGTCTTTTTGGTGTAGTGGTACCAGAAAAATATCCCCGCAGCTGGGACTTGAACCCAGCACCATTGGATTAGTAAACTGAGTGCTTAATAATGTAGGGTAGAAGTAACTGCTATACCTCAGAGACATATAGGGACTTTTAGCACCCATATTTTCCTTGACCTTAGAAAGTGATATGGTCAATATTAAAATTGGTGATCTTTCCTTCCTGAACTCTACAAAGGAGTCATGTATCTATTTCTACAATAGAGTTTTTCTTCCAACACTTTCAAACGTCATCTTGGATATCTTTGAAGAATGCTGCCGTTTGCCTTAGGCTGTAAAGGTCATCATGCAGCTTATCATGGATCGGTACAGGTGACAGCCAGATAACGCTGTCTTGGTTCTTCAACTGAAGGGCAGTCCTGTAACAGATGCTGGGCTGTCATTCTGTCAGTACCACAGCTGCATTTGTTGACTGCGCCTATCTTGAGCCTGTTAAACATGTGATGTCTCAGTCTGTTGTGGCCTGTTCCAAGTCTAAAGATCTTGACTTCTTCTCTGCTGAGCCAGTGATAGGCATCACTTCTGGTGTCCTGGATGTTCTTCCCATTTGTTCTTGTATTTTGGTATTTGGCCTTTATCAACATTTTGGCTTCATCACATGATAGACATGTGTCAGTCTGGGGCAGCTCTCCACCTCTCTTTATAAATGCATCAGCCTCCTCGTTCCCTTGGATATTACAGTGAGATGGTATCCCCCATGCGACAACTCTTGTGAAGATTTGCGACATGTTATATAGGGCCTCATGTAGTTCTCAAACAGAGAACTTGAAGAACAGCTGAATTCAAGTAGGTGCCTCCAAACTGCAATTGAATCACAGATATCTGCCATGAGAGATGAGCATGCCAACAACCTCACCACTCGGGTAACACACAGTATTGATATACAGTGTCATGAAAACAAAGGACAGACTCCCCTCAGCATTTACCTGCAGCCTCTGCATGGCCATAGAGCCAGGATCAGCCTTCACCCTGCAGGCCATCAGCAACTGGGCTGTAGAACCAGCAACCTCCTTGGCTGAGGCTATCAACCTCTCCTCGCTGGCATGCCCCTGAACCATCGCGTTGGCAGCCTCACACAAGCTGTGGGTGGCCGCAGCCACCATTCGTGCCTGCAGAAACAAGGCAAATCAATTAAAAACAAGCATTCACTTTCAGCTTTTTCTTCTACACAGGGTCTTTGCTACAGGGTCCATTTAGTAGTCAAATGAGTTGTTTTTCCCTTCATGAGCTTTGATAGAAAAAAAAATAACTTTATTCTCAATGATCTTAAATTGTAATTGATTAATTTTCCAAACTGAACTACCCAGCTGTAAGCTGTCATAAAATGATAGGGAAAGAAAAATGAAAATGCAGTTTACACTCCAAGTGGTTTCTTTTATCAACTAAAGTTAACCCTGACTAGGTTCTTTGCTGCCAGGTGACTGCGTCACTTCAGTACAACTCATCTCTGTTAATGGTGGCTAAAGCAAACAGGACAGGAAAAAAACAACATACCAGATTGGACTGGAAAATATATCAGTCCCTAAACAAGATATAGAACAGACAGGGTTGGAAAATATGACAGGATCTAAACAAAATACAAATTAGATATGATACAAAGATAAGACAGGACCTAAACAAAATACAAATTAGATATGATACAAAGATAAGACAGGACCTAAACAAGATATAGAACAGGCAGGGTTGGAAAATATGACAGTATCTAAACAAAATACAAATTAGATATGATACAAAGATAAGACAGGACCTAAACAAAATACAAATTAGATATGATACAAAGATAAGACAGGACCTAAACAAAATACAAATTAGATATGATACAAAGAAGACAGGATCTAAACAAAATACAAATTAGATATGATACAAAGATAAGACAGGACCTAAACAAGATACAGAACAGACAGGACAGGAAACTATAACAATATCTAAACAAAACATACAACAGATAGAACAGGAAAATATGACAGGACCTAAACAAGATGTAGGCTTACAGCTGAGATAAGGCCCTGAGACCACTGGCCATCCTCATCCACTGCATGCTGGGTGTAAGTGGAGCCAACTTTCCCTTGAGCCACAAGCTCTCTCTGGGCGGCCGACGCAGACTTCACCAAAGCTGCTGTTGCTGCTGCGATGGACTTGGCAGCTTCCAGGATTTGCTCTTCGAAGTCTAGGTCTTCATTAGCCTTCTAGATAACATAACATGAAAGTCAAAGACTAACTCTAAAAAATGTTACAAGCTACACCCAGTGAGAGAACATGAGTAGCACAGCTAATAATGAACTGACTTCTCAAGCACATGAATGGGTTATGCACCCTTTTGTCAACCCAGTTGTATAAATGAGTACATGACAATGTAAGGCAAACTGCTTTTGAATCTGACATTTACCTGAAAGGCTCTGCACACTACGACATATTGTACATGTAGCTCTCAGTATATTAAGGAAAAGAACAAGACATTCATGTTAAAATTCTTGACTTGTGTGTGGGACAACATTCAAGTCTAAAGCCTGTGATCAAATTAAAAAATACACATTTCCATTTCTTTCACTGTATTTAAAATCATTTATTAAAGTGTTTATCATGGGTTACGTTACGGTCAATGAACTCAAGGCAGGTTTAAGAGGTGCACAAATCACCTCCATTGAAGGACGAACTCAGTATGGTACACAAATTCCATAGCACAGGTCAGGTGCACAAACTACATAGCACCAGTCAGGTGCACAAACTACATAGCACCAGTCAGGTGCACATACTCCATAGCACCAGTCTGGTGCACAAACTACACAGCACCAGTCAGGTGCACAAAGTCCATAGCACCAGTCAGGTGCACAAACTACATAGCACCAGTCAGGTGCACAAACTACATAGCACCAGTCAGATGCACAAACTCCACAGCACCAGTCAGGTGCACAAACTACATAGCAGCAATTCAGGTGCACAACTCCACAGCACCAGTCAGGTGCACAAACTGCAAAGCACCAGTCAGCATGGTGCACAAACTCCGTAGCACTAGTTTGAAGAATGGAAGTAGTGGGCTGCTGTGATGGATGGAACAATCAGTCAGAGAAATCAAATCATCATCAATTCAGTTACTCATGCTGCCAAGACATGTATCATTTTAGTAAGTTTTAAAATGAAATATCTTCACATTATTTGCTAGAACCCATACCATGAATAAATTTTACGTATTTTGCGCGTTGACTGAAAGATTTTAAAAGTGTTGCTTTCAAAGCAAAGTGGCAAAGCAGTATTTTCTGTGACGTTAAAACCTTTTTTTTTTCTTCTGGAAAATGAATATACATAATTTTCAGTCTGTCGTGGTTTAATATGATGTATACAGACTGAAATACATAGTGTATTGTTGTGTAAACCAGCATATATTATTTCCACAAATATGCAGACAAATGTGTTCAGTAACTACTGTCATGATGTGAAAGCTGGGTTATGTACAGTATTGCAGGAATGAGTTGGACTGCAGAAGTAAAAATAAAAAGTACAGTATTGCAGGGATAAGTAAAAAAAAAAAAAAATTCCTGTTTCCACGCCATTAAGGCATATTGGGGATACTGTGTTTGGCCCGTATTTCCAAAACCATCAGCACATGAAAGTGTGATCTGGTCAGTATCATGCCTGGCTGCATTTACCTTCCAAGATTTCTCTGGTGCCCATTTTTAGAGGCTGGGTGGATCCCAGGGCCTTTTTGGTGTGCACCAGACAAAAATCCCACTGCTGGGACATGAACCCAGTACCACCATGTTAGTAAACTGTGACCCTAACCACTCAGCTAACCAGGCCACCATAGGAATGAGTGGAACTATATAAACAATAGATAGGCTAATGTACAGTATTGTAGGAATGAGTGGTACTATATAAACAATAGATAAGCTAATGTACAGTATTGTAGGAATGAGTGGTACTATATAAACAATAGATAAGCTAATGTACAGTATTGTAGGAATGAGTGGTACTATATAAACAATAGATAAGCTAATGTACAGTATTGTAGGAATGAGTGGTACTATATAAACATAGATAAGCTAATGTACAGTATTGTAGGAATGAGTGGTACTATATAAACAATAGATAAGCTAATGTACAGTATTGTAGGAATGAGTGGTACTATATAAACAATAGATAAGCTAATGTACAGTATTGTAGGAATGAGTGGTACTATATAAACAATAGATAAGCTAATGTACAGTATGGTAGGAATGAATGGTACTATATAAACAATAGATAAGCTAATGTACAGTATTGTAGGAATGAGTGGTACTATATAAACAATAGATAAGCTAATGTACAGTATTGTAGGAATGAGTGGTACTATATAAACAATAGATAAGCTAATGTACAGTATTGTAGGAATGAGTGGTACTATATAAACAATAGATAAGCTAATGTACAGTATTGTAGGAATGAGTGGTACTATATAAACAATAGATAAGCTAATGTACAGTATTGTAGGAATGTGTGGTACTATATAAACAATAGATGAGCTAATGTACAGTATGGTAGAAATGAATGGTACTATATAAACAATAGATAAGCTAATGTACAGTATTGTAGGAATGAGTGGTTCTATATAAACAACAGGTAACTTAATGTACTGTATTGTAGGAACAAACTGTACTATGACAGCAAGTCAAAAAATACGTGATATTTCATCAAGAAGCTTTCACCAGACACTAATGATAACAAAGTGCCAAAGTAAGAACAACAAACACTACAAGTGTGTAAAAGACCAACGTAAAACTAATTAAAAAGTTCCTGGATAGAGCAGATAACTAGCAGAATATCTGTTACAACTGAGCAACTGTATCTGCTACATATTACAATTTATTCACACCCAGGCTAAAACTGTTTATATAATCTGTTAGTTTCTTGATCAATCCGACTACTGCACTTTTTGTAGAGCATAGATTATTTCCAACACTTTGTAACAGCTTTACTATTTAAAGGAAAGCCTTTTTTCCCCCCTTTTTTGTTGCATATTAAAAGAGAAAACAGCAACGACAACATAAGAAATATCAAAATTACTATCCTAACACTTGGTAACAGCATGAATGTTTAAAACAAACAAAAAAAACCAAAAAAAACAACAGCAGCAGGCTTGGGGTAAGGACGAAAGTGAGAGGGGAGGGTTGGTGAATCCAACCGCTGTTCTGACATGTCTGATAATTGGTGAAATCTCCACACACCACCAAATATATCAAACATATCTGACAGGGGCTGGGCTAGTCTACGGTGACACGGCTCAGCTACATCAGGCAGCAGGCTACACACAAACACACACACACGCAAAAAACAAAAGGCTACACGAGCTATGACACCTGAGCTAAATGATGCCAGAATCACCATCAAACTCTTACGGCGGCTACCGTGTTGAGCTGTAAACCCATTACATTTAAGCAAATACTGAAATATTCTTCTGCTCATAATCAGCAGATGATACACATGTGCTGACCACAATGTCATTATAATCGCAAACTGACATCCATTATTGTCACTGTCCATCATTATCATCCTGCATTTGGGACAGGGATACTGCTGCGACCTGTTATCCTAATCAAATGCTGGCAGAATCAGTCACAAGAAAAACTGCTCAGCATAATGATGCTTGGCAAACTTCCACACAAGTAGTTCATATTTACCTGCATTCAATACCTTTCACTTATGGAACAAATGACTCCATGAGACTCCTCAACGGAGGTGAAAGTACCACATTTAGAATTTTAGAGACAATTAAAACTGGCTATGGTAAAGACACTGTCTCTGCTTTGTGTGGCTCTGGGAATGGTGAAGACCAATGGCAATACTGTGATAATGTTTGGAAAATATGACTAGACTGTAAATTAAAAAAGAAGCTACATAATAACAATATTATGAAAGCACAACAAACAGGGATCCCCAGTCTGTGTGTTCTATGACCTATAACAAACAATTCTAAACCTATGTGTTTATAGCACCTACAATAAACAGGGATTCCCAAACTGTTTTATTTGAACAGTATACACTTACTGTACACAGTCTGAATTTCAATCAACAAAGGATTTAATCTGACATTTTTTTTTTTTGATTTCTCTCTTTCAAGAAATTAAACAAACACATCTTAGCACAGAATGATCCCCATAATTCACCCAGTAACACTGCTTTTTAAAATTGTAATACCGCTGCACCATAATCTCACGTGGAAGACAACTTGCTGAGATAATGCTGGGAATCCCTGAACAACAAGAATACAGAAATCTGAAAGATTTGTGGAAGACCTGAAAGACTCAGAAGCAAAGACAACATCTATTTCTACTACATCAGTTGCATAACCAACACCAAACTACACCAATCTTAAGCAGCTATCACAAACTTATACTCATTACACACCCAGTAAAAGACACTATAACAGATTACTTTGATACAGTTTTAGTTTCAGTAAAATACAGGGAATCCCAAGATGGTTCAGGAGTTTATTATATTGTCTGTTTCTAAGATCTGCTTACGCCATTTATATATATCTTTACTTCTCTGAGATTTAAGCTACATTCTGAACAATCATAAAAGATTTCAGCCCTATAAACAACACATAAGCTGTGCTTTTTTCTGTGCTGATGTAATTAAGCTTTTTTTTTTTTTTCAAAGATTTCATTGCTCTTTTGACTACTGCTATGTACTGGTAACTTTAAAAAAAAAAGCAGCAGTTTCTCTGGAATGATAAATTTGAGCGAGGTTCTAGGCACTCTTATGAAGACAGAGTGTTTAATCACATTCTCTGAGCCACAATAAAGACCACACAATAAATAATCTACCAGCTACTTTCTTTAGTTTAACAGCTACTTTCTATAACTACTACAGCATCTATCAAAGCATCACCTTCACTTGTTGTCTTGGCTTTAGCTGGGACAGCTTCTTGGCTGCAGCTTCTATGGAGCTTGCTGCAGTCAGCAGCTCATTCTCGGCGATAACTGTGGGGTCATCTGGATCAACCCAGTCTAATCCTAATATATAAACGAATCAAGCAAAGCATTAGTGTCAGAAGAGTGCAGGTTGTAATGTGATTGGCTGGAGCAACATCAGACACAGTCAAAAAACAGTGGTTCCCAAACAGTGATTTGTGGATCTCTGGGGATTTATGTTGCAAGTCTAGGTTATGAAGAATACTAGAAACATGAAGATTTTTAAAACTAAATACCAAGATGAGGGGGGGGGCACATTGATTTATCTTTTTTTTTTTTTGTGTGCCCTAAACAGTTTAGCTACCACTGGTGTAAAAGAACACATAGTTGGTCAGGGATGTAAATTGTGAAAAAAGAATGATGTCCTTTTTTTTTCTCCTCTCTCAATCCGAAATGAGTTTTTACTCAACAATTTTCACAATTCCTTTCAACAGAAATAAGTTTCAGTCCATTTACGGAACAAGACTACATGCTTTTTGATAAAACATCCACTCTGATCTTTACCAACAAAGATTAATCATAAAATATGGAGAAAGTATGCTCATTCAAGTTAAACAATATACATCAAAACAAAACATTCATACATAATGTTAGATTCATTTTTAAGAAACAAATTTTGAAACAAAATAATACTAGGATATTAAGACTGTTAACCTATTTCCTATTTTAACAAGTGTCTTTATGGTCTCACTATAATAAAATGACTGAAACAAGTCTTAAAATGCTTATATCGTATACTTAGTCTAGATAAGGGCTGTCCGACTGGTGGCTTGTGCAGTCGTCCGCTGCAGTCAGTGAGTTTAATAAAAAAACATAATTTATTTTATTAAAAGTAAAGCTGCTAGCCAAGAAATGACAAGTTTTTAGTTTTATCCACAAAAGAAAAACCATTATAGCTCCAACTGTGCACTCAGTAGTAAAATTCTCTGAATGAAGTACTGTAGCAAAAAATGGTCGATTTAGATGTAGCCTGCTACTTGATTTATGAATACAATTGTGCCATTTGGTCCTTTAAGGTTGGACAACCCAAGTCTAGACTCTATTACAAATGATAATGTTCGACTATTCTTAATACTACAATTTTTTTTAAGTTTTAAATTTTCCTACATCAAAATTCCAGTATATTTAAATTCTTTGGAGTCTAAATTCTCTTACATAAAATTTGCTAAAACATATAGCATCTTTTATAATATGCATTTGATGTATAAATTCTTTTTCATGAACTGCTAATATTTACTTTCTCTTACAAAAAAATTCTTAGTCTAAAGTATATCTTACATCAAGCGTCTAGCCAAGATATCTAAAAAGAAATTGTTGAAGCATCATTTTGTTTTTCATACAGTTCACAATTAAAAGTTTTTTTTTGTTTGTCTGCAATCATTTCATAAAGTCTAGTAGTTATCTGTTTACTTCACCTACTTATGTCTAGTTTCTCTATACTAAATTCCTGAAGTGCAAAATCACTTACAGCAAACAAGTAGCACTGACGCTCCTACGATAAAGCTTACTCAAGTCTATATATATACTTTATAATAAAATATACAGGATAGCCCTGCTCATGTCTATATAAACTTTATAATAAAATATATAAAACAGCCCTGCTCATATCTATATATACTTTATAATAAAATATACAAGATAGCCCTGCTCATATCTATATATATATACTTTATAATAAAATATACAGGATAGCCCTGCTCATATCTATATACATATACTTTATAATAAAATATACAGGATAGCCCTGCTCATATCTATATATATATATACACTTTATAATAAAATATACAGGATAGCCCTGCTCATATCTATAAATATATACTTTATAATAAAATATACAGGATAGCCCTGCTCATATCTATGTATAGTTTATAATAAAATAAACAGAATAGCCAATCTATTTATAAACAAACTGTAAAACCTGCCTCACTCTAACATTTTTATCATCTTCTAAATTGTATCGAGTTTTGATAACGCCCAAAAGGTCTATGAACTATCTTAAAATATCACGTACAATGCATTTGTTAAAGAAAACCACATCTGCATGCACAGGCTTAGCTTCTTTTTTTTTTTTTTTTAAATGATGCACAAATCAAAAACCACACACAAGCATTAGCAACACCTTCTTATGACCAATTTAATCAGCAACAATAACTCAGATGAATGGTAAGTGTTAGCAGAAATGGTCATTAAAACAAGAGGCCCAGGGATAGAAACTGAAATGAGTTTTATCTGACACACTGAAGACACTCCAAGCACATGCATAAATAATCTCATCGACGGAGATCCCGTACCCGTTAGATTTCTAACACCATTTATAAGTAGCACCATGCATGGCTACGTTTTCTACCTAAAACTGCACATAAAGTTACTAGATAAGTCAAAATTCAACAAAATTTAACAAGTTAACAATGCAACGTGAAATCTTATTTAAAAATATACATTTAATCTGAAAAGAAATACACTAACAAGTTCATTTTAAAAAAAAAGACAATATTTTTTTAAAGATAGTAAACAAATAGCAGAACAATACCAAACAAAAAAAAAAAAAAAAGATTCAGGGCATAATTCTATGTACATCTTTGATTAAACATATAAACAGACACAGGATACTGCTACAAGGTTTCTGTACACCCCTACAGGACAGCTGTGACACCAATCAGGAATGGTTTTCACTGATGCACTTGAAGAGCTCATTTCTATTAAAGGGGGTGTAAAGTCAGCAAACTACCAGTTAATCACTGTTAACAAGAAGATGGCTGGTGGAAGGGGGGGGGGGTGTTAATAAGCCAGGCTCAAAGGCTCATTAAGCAACCAAACTGTGATGCCAGGTAGATGAAGCAGGACTGCATTAAGCAAACGGCGGCTCCTCTGTGTGATGTTGCAACAATAAATGTGTAACTGATAACTTCAACAAGATGTTTCATACTTAACATTTACTTAACATTAAACTTTGCTCATACTGGTGATTTATACATTAAACATGATGATTACTGTTTATCTGGACTGTTTTGCAGCAATGGGAAAACAATTTTCTTTTCTTCTGAAAACAGATATTGGTCCATAAATCTTGTATGCCACAAAGGGGGTTCATTATGAGATAACCCAATGTCTCCCCCCCCCCAAGATGATTCCATTTAAAACCATATCATAATGTTCAGCCTGATTAGCTGAGTGGCTAGGCTCTTGGTCTATTATTCTGGTGGTACTGGGTTCAAGTCTCAGCAGTGGGATATTTTTTTGTTTTATACACCAAAAAGGCCCTGGGGTCCACACAGCCCCTAAAAATGGGTACCAGAGAAATCTGGTAAGGTAAATGTGGCCAGGTGTAATACTGACCACTTCAAACTTTCTTTCGCCGAAGATATAACCTCAATGTGCCTTAATGGCATGGAAATGGGGATTTTGTTCTTGTTTTCTGTTTTTTTTAAAAATATTATAATGTTCAAGAACTTATCATTCTTTTCCAATTTAAAGTTCTACTTTTAATTAAGTAAAACTATATAATATCATTCATAAACTGGGTTACTCTCCAGGTGTCTTCTAGCTGAAAACAAAAATGAGGTCTGGAAATGTAAAAGTTGCACTCAGAAAACCCCTGACCAAAAACATCCCTCGTTTCAAAGCAAATAAAGATTATGATATTTATATAAAAATGACTGTGGCATTTATAGGAGACTCAAATGAAAACCGTCTACCTAAGGAGTGAACAAAGTTTAAAAAAAAACTGATCACTATGGGGAATGAGTGAATTTTTTTTTTTTTAACGCTAATGGTAAAAAAAGATGTAGATTTGTGAAGGAAAAAATGATATTTATATATAAATCTGAATGAGAGCAAAGATTGTATTTATTTGAAAGATGAATGAAGATTAATAAACAGATATAAATACAGACATAGAAAGCCTCGTTCATCAGTGATACAAAAGCTGATGGTCACTGAGACCAAATGCACAAATTTGTATCTAAATCGACCCAGAAACTTGGAACGTGAGCTTATTGTTATAATCTTTTTTTTTTTTCTTTTCTAACAAGATCTGCATGCATTAGACATCATTATTTGTGGCAAGAATCTGGCATGGTGTAGCTGAGATACCATCTACCTTCTAATGATCTTAGTAATAACACTTCAAGACTGGAACACTCATGAGTGTATATGGCATCTTCTTGTGAAGGAAATGCACCAAAAACATTCATATAAGTCACTGACTGAATGTGAAAACAAATGGAGTGGCCAAAGGCATGGGAGTATAAACATGATGGGTTGTGGAGGAGTGGAGGAGCAGAAAAACAAACTGCTACGGTTGTGGAGGAGTGGAGGAGCAGAAAAACAAACTGCTACATTAATGTAAGGTGACAGCTGACTAGATGAATTCCGGTATATTTCTATGATGTGGATGACTTCTGGGAGGGCTGCCATGAAGTGGATGAATTCTGGGACATTTCTATGAAGTGGGTGACTTAAGGGAACACTATTATGCAGCAGAAGAATTCTTAGAACATTCCTATGAAACGGATGGCTCCGGTGAATGTTGTCATGAAATGGGTGAGTTCTTGGAACATTTCTATGAAATGGATGACTACATTCTCATGAAGTGTTGGAACTCTTGGAACATTTAAATGAAGTGGATAGCTTAACATCACATTTTCAAGAAGTGGATGAATTCTAGGAATATTTATATGAGGTGGATGACTTCAAGCAATACTGTCATGAGGTGTTTGAATTCTGAAGATACTACTATGAAGTGGATGACTTCAGAGCACATTGCCATGATGCAGATGAGTTCTGGGAACATTTCTATGCAGTGGATGACTTAACATCATAGATTACCTGTAGCCAATACTCTTAAACTAATTACAATCATTCACAATGGTAGCTCAGTCATTCCTGTGAGCAAATCAGCTTCAGATATAAGACAAAGCAGCCATTTTAAAATAAAGCAACCAATACATACACTAACTACTTCTGAAGCAAAAAAAGAAAAAAAAAGAAAACAAAAATAACTAAAAGGAAACAAAATCTGATACAGCACAACAGATCCAAATTATTTGGTGAATGGCTATGAGTGAAAGGGAGATAATACATACAGTGAAATAAAGGGAACTAAAAAAAATATATCTGTAGTTAAGACCTTCAACATTTGGCTGTAAATATCAGTCTTCCAAAATCTCTTATCCTCACTCTTTTATTTGTTTCTATCATTATATCCACCCGTACCCACAATGCCTTATTTCTATCTTGTCTACATCAATTTCTAAAAATAATACAGATATTCTTGCTGCTGTCATGTCGGTGTGTTATGGTAACTGCATTCATAGAACATATAAATCACCCAAAGCAACTCTTTCGGTAAGCAAAAGCCCAGACTGCATGCATGCACACCCACACACATATAACAAAATCATATATGCATGTTTATTCAGGGTGTCATCATAAGTGTAAACACTTCTGGTCTGCTTATGTATAATTAGTGTTTTTTCCTTCGAAGCATGTCCATACATTTCCATAGGTGATGGGAAACTGCAAATGCTTCTCCGAGATGAGATAAATGTTCTTAATTAAATGGAGGAGTTTCAAACATCTGAAATATGTGTGTTTATTTTAACTTTAAAAAAAATTTGGGGGGGGGGGGTAGTGTATGTGTGTGCACTGTTTAAGAATTCTGTGTGTATGTGTGTGTAGGAAAGCTGGGGGGAGACACACATTGCAGGCAAGAGATGTCTATGAGGCAATATACTCCAGATACCAGCAAAACTTCATCAAGAATATTCTAGGCTCTTCTGTAACTTATACTATAGCAACGGAATATCTCTTCTATCAATGTAACATATAATGCTACAGCTGTATGTTGAAGGTCTTTCCTACATGAGAGTTACCATCATTACAACATTATAGTATGGATTACCTGGCACCCAATTGGACCACCGAATTTCTAATGCATCTGAAGGTCATAATGTTATATGGGGTTAAAGAGGTTAATGTGAAGAATGATACGAACATGAGCACTGACTGCATAAAGGATAGGCTTAACATGGGAAATTTTATTATTAATTTTTTTTTTTTTTTGGTAATGATAAAACACATGGACGACCTTCAATATGAGAGGAGAATCTAAATACTCCAACCAAAAGTTCAATGGTTTGCTGGCATATCTGATATATATATATATATATATATATATTTAGCATGGGGCAAGGGAAATAACACCACAATTTATGCAGAATTCAAAGAAAATGATGTGAGATTATGTAACATAAAATTCACAGCACACTATTCCCTATTAGCCTGGAATTGGAGGCAATTTCACTTCATATTCACACATAAAATCACACAACACATAAATATGAATTCCAAAGGGGATTGGGGTGGGGGTGCGCGCGGCAAGAGTAGTAAAGAAATAAAAAAGAAAAGAAATGAGAATATTATCATTTCACAGACCATGGATAAATGAGGAAATAAAAATGACACAATAGAAAGGAAGCAAATGTTTTGAATTTTAAGCAAATGCAGTTTTCATAAAGGTTGGACAGAAAATGAAGGATGCCAGAAAATGAGCTTTGGGAAAAAAATAAAAACCAAAGAAATCAAGTATTGGCATAAAAGAAAAGAATTTCAGAGGGAGAGGGGGAAAAAAGATTTAGCTTAACTGGCAAGTTGAAAGCGAATCAGAAAATAAAAACAAAAAAGCAAATGAAAACTGAGTTTTTAAAAAAGCAAAAGTGAAATGTGTATGGGCATAAAAAAACTTTCACAGGTTTGAAAAAAAAAAATTTGAGATGGCTTAGTTAGCATGTGAAAAATAAATCAGTAAAGGAAAAATTAAAAACAAAATTAAAAAAGAAAAAGTGAAATCAGCATTGGCATGAAAGGCAAGTGGTTTCAACAAACCAAAAAGTAATTTAGTTTGGCTTAGCCTGGCATGTATAGAAAAAAAAATCAGGGGTATCAGTACTCACCACCCACTTGATTTTTTTTTTTTAATTTGAAAACAAGAGAAAAAAAATGAATGAAACAAGACATATAAAGTAATGCTGCAACAGTAATAAATAACTCAACGAATGAATTTCAAATAATCATGGTAACAATAACAACACAAGCAATTAACAAAATATTTACTAAACATAAAAAAAAAAAATATTTCAGCAAATATACTCACTGGGAAAAGAAACATTCTATGCCCAAGCTGAAACAACAGTGCAGACACCTGGACATTATGCTACCATTACTACCTACAGCATCGCTTCCCAGTCACTCTATATCACCATAGGTGAAGCAGCACTAGCTGTGGTCTTGCTACCCCTGCTGTGGCACTTTCCTATGTCTATACTTTCTTTTATGTTATCCTCACAAAAGTGAAGATGATTATACTAGTTTGATGACTAATTAGTATTTTAGTTATCAGCTTTGATGAAATCTGGGAAGGTAAATGCAGCCAGGTGTGATACTGACCACATCACACTTTCATATGCCGAAGGTCATGGAAAATATAGGCCTGACACCACATCCCCAATATGCCTTAATGGTATGGAAACGGGGATTTTACCTTTTACCTATCAGCTCTGGTGAACCACACCTGGCCAAGATCCTGTCCCATCTGCCACTGGTGCTTTCAACAACTGACTTAGCTCTGCTAAGAGGGCAGGACTCACCAAGGTTCTTATAGTGGTGGATTGTGCCAAGAAGCTTACTGTCTGGACCCACTTTTAAGTTAGCCACCAAATCACTATGCCATGCTTGTGCTCCAGCACCTTCTATCTGTCAGGTGCTAAGAACATCACATTCACGGTTCCATACTTGTATATGTCACAATCACTCACAAGAATACACTTATTTCATCAACTCAATTTTCCACATGAAGCATCTCAATTACCTAAGTCTGACCAAACTAGTCAGTGACCACATCAGCAGTTACAAAAGTGGGCAGTACGGCCCTCTGGAGGTGAAAAGGGAAGATTCCACTAGGGGGAAGAAGAAAAAAGGGAGCGGAAAGGGGCCTAAGATCTAAGTGAGGAGAACAAAAAAAGTTTTCGAGGGTCTGGGAAGTAAGGGGGGTAGCAGCTTGAAAAGTTTCGGGACTACACACCCCGGCAAAAGTAACAGCACTCATCATGAATTCAGGGACATGGGGCTACTATTTGATTTCACAACACTGCCATGCTCTCTGCCACACATTTTAAAAAAAATAATAATAACTGGGATTTATATCTGACTAAAGTAGGATCTTCAGCTCCATAAAGTTATAATACTTTGAGATGCTAGAAATACAGGGGGCTAAAAAAAAATGGGTGAAAAAATAATGTGACTGGGTCTTTGTACCCAATTCTTTTTTTCTCATTACAACTCGGTTATTTATTCACAGGGCATCCTGGCGGCACGGCGGTTAGCGTGCTCATCTCTCATGGGAAGGTCAGTGGTTCAGGTCCGATCAGAGGTGCCCCTGTCTCCTAGCTGCAGAAATCGGTGAAGGGAGTTGGGAAAGTAAAGGCGGCCAGCCATGATGCTGGCCACATCTCCTTCCAGTGTACTGTTGGGTCAAGGAAAATATGGGCACAAACACCATATCCCCAATGTCCCTATGTTAACATGATAGTAGTACATTTTTTTTGTTGCTAATTTCTTCATAATATTCAAACAAAAATACAAAAGAATATACTATACTTCTAACACAACACACAGGAAAAAAAAAACACTGGTTCCTAATCTTGTTCATGTGGGGTTATTGTACTTTTTACCCAGTGTACTTTAACCATTAAAGTACACCATCAGTATACAATGTACGTTATGGAAAACACATAATACATAGATGCAGGTGATATAAAAGATATAAGCAAATTTCAGTGAACAAAGGTGTCAGCACTCTGTCTTAAATACACTGAATTTAGATATGTGGATGATGCAGTGTGTTAAACACCATGAATTTTGAGGAGGACAATGTGCTGCCTTAAACACCATGAATTTTGAGATGAGGACAATGTGCTGCCTTAAACACCATGAATTTTGAGATGAAGACAATGTGTTGCCTTAAATATCATGAATTTTGAGATGAGGACAATGTGTTGCCTTAAATACCATGAATTTTGAGATGAGGACAATGTGCTGCCTTAAATACCATGAATTTTGAGATGAGGACAATGTGCTGCCTTAAACACCATGAATTTTGAGATGAAGACAATGTGTTGCCTTAAATATCATGAATTTTGAGATGAGGACAATGTGCTGCCTTAAATACCATGAATTTTTAGATGAGGATAATGTGCTGCCTTAAACACCATGAATTTTGAGATGAGGACAATGTGTTGCCTTAAATACCATGAATTTTGAGATGAGGACAATGTGCTGCCTTAAATACCATGAATTTTTAGATGAGGACAATGTGTTGCCTTAAATACCATGAATTTTGAGATGAGGACTATGTGCTGCCTTAAATACCATGAATTTTGAGATAAGGACTATGTGCTGCCTTAAATACCATGAATTTTGGGATGAGGACTATGTGCTGCCTTAAATACCATGAATTTTGAGATAAGGACTATGTGCTGCCTTAAATACAATGAATTTTGAGATGAGGACAATGTGTTGCCTTAAATACCATGAATTTTGGGATGAGGACTATGTGCTGCCTTAAATACCATGAATTTTGGGATGAGGACTATGTGCTGCCTTAAATACCATGAATTTTGAGATGAGGACTATGTTTAGCCTCAGATACGGTGAAACTGAAGATGCAAATATTATGCAGTCTTAACAATTTTGAAATTTAAAAAAAAACAAAACAAAACAGGGGCACCGTGCCTGTCTTACCCATGTTCCTGGATACTGACTGACAAAGCTAAAACAAAGCTCTTGAATTTAAAGGAAAGAAATCACCTACTCTCCAACCTTAAATGAAGTATGTACACTATTATATACACAATGATTTCTCCCCCCCCCAAAAAAAAACTTTTTTGGAGTCTACATTTTGCATGTCTTGCAAAAAAACAAAAAAAACAAAAACAAAAAACAACCAAGTCCTCTCAGAACCCTAGTTTCTGGGGAAAGACAAATCCTTACATCAAGTGATCTATTAGAACTGCTGGATGTTAGATGATGGCTAGGACATGGCATCTCACCATCATTATCACCGCCACTGTTCCCACAACCCTCCCCAGATTATTATCATTATCATTTTTCTTTTTAAAACAAAATTTACTAAGAAACTGGAAGCAACAGAGATGTAGTTTTGGAGAAATATGCAATAAATGCCACTGACAGATACACATACAAAAACATATAAAGAGGTCCTTAGACAAGCTTCAGAACAACTGAAACTAGTTAAAATTAGAAGAAAAAAGACATTCAAAACTTCCTGGACATGTCGTGAGAAGACAGAACTTGCTAATTACTGGAAAATTCAAGAGGAGGAAAAGGAAGACAAGAAGGTTAGTGGGGAAAAATATCTCAATGGACTAACCAAATGGCGCAGAAACAGAAGAGCATTGCAACTGATCAGAGACACCAACTATCGCAGAAGATGGAGAAGCATGTCTGCCAACGCTATCAAACACGGCATAAATAATAACAATTACTATGAGGTGTCTGAGTGCCAAAGTGGTTAGTGCACTGGTCTCTCATGGTGAAGGTTGGGGTTTGAATCCGGCCGGGGGTGCCCCAGTCTCTCAGCTGTAGAAATGGGTACCAGCCTTCTTCTGAACTTGGGGAAGGAAAGGCGGACAGGCGTGATACTGACCATATCACCCTCTAGTGTGCTGACAGGTCAAGGAAAATATGGGCACTAACACCATATCCCTATGTGCCTCTAAGGCATGACAGAGTTACCTATGAGGAGGATTCAAGGAGGATCAAGAGAGAAATACAAGATGAACTGACCAAGTGACGCAGGAAAGGCAACAGATGCTATTTAAAAAATCCCAAGAACGATATAGAATATACAAGCATAAATGGCCTACACTAACGAAAAACATCTGGCAATAACATACTCTAATAAAGAAATCTTCACAAACTGTGGCTGATATTAAAAAAAAAAAAAAACCACAGATTTCTAAACATTCAAATGTGAATTAAATAATACATAAAAACAATTTAAAAAAAAGGTATAAAAATACACATTAAATACCACATAATAGTTGCATAACCAAACAGGAAAAAATATAACAACTATATCAGAATACAGATGGTTAAAGGGCTGGGTGTGGTGCCAACTTACTACTTTCTCTGACTGGTGCTTAAATTTCTCAGAGAAAAAAATTCTCCACACATTATGGCCCAAAGGATTAACTCTTTCAATATGTAACAAAAAATTATAATACTACAACAAATACTGTAACAAATACAGCCACCATATTTTTTTACCCAGAACTGACCATATGCTTATATATATATATTTTTTTTTTTTTACATTCTACAGAAATTAAAAGTTTTAATACCCAAATTTAAGATTTAAGAAAAATAAAAAACTCAGACATGATACAGTTTCTTTTCCTTTTTTTTTTTTTTTTAAAATTTTAAAATTTGTGGACAAAGACATCTGAATGGTTTGTGGCAGGAAATGAATGAGCTGTTTTACAAGCTATGTGCTGAAAGCAAGAAACTCTGTTATCGAATGTCAAAACAATTGCTTAGATTATCAGATGCTATCCCCCAACCTTCCATTTAAACATTTTCAGCCTTTAAACTGTATGGACCATTTTGTGAACTATTTTATCCCAATAAATGCTATTGTCTTTTACCATATTTTACATTTCATTGGGTATTTTTCTTCTTTTTTTTTAACTCTTCATCACATATAACTATTTTTGCAGGAATGATGCTCCTTTAAGACATCTGTATAATAACAACAAAAGAGAAGAAATAACAATGAAATAACCAGCTACCAACATGAAAAAATAACGTAAGCCCACAACGATTGCAGAACGATGAATACATGAGTTAAAAAAAACACACCTCTCCGAAATATTCGAGGCTGGCACTCTTTTGAGAAAAAAATAAATAAATAAAAAAAAGCAAGCAAAATAGAGTGAATTAAAAAAATGAGTGATCTGCATCAAAAAGTTATTGAATAACATCTATTATTATACAAGTGAATAAAGAAATGAACAACAACAACAACAACAACTATGTAACTGCAGTTGGAATTACAGGTCTAAACAGCAGCAATGACATCACTAATTATATTTACAACTTTCTGTTTATAAAATGATATAATCTGAAACATACTGCACTGTTCTTGTGAATCTACTATCTCCATCAACTGCCACCATTTTAAAAAATTAGTGATTACCTTTTACCTATTACCTTTTTTTTTAACTGGTGACTGTGGCCACTACTTTTTTTTTTAACTGATGACCGTAACAATTACTCTTTGTAAAGTAGCACATCTTAGTCCTATTTTCACTTCTGTAACTTTAATCTTTGATTTTTCTATGATGCTTCCATGTAATAATTTTTTTTAAAAATTGAATTTGAATTACTTTTTTTTTTAAATTTCTTTCAGTAGCTACAATATCTTTTTTTTTCCTAAGGCTGTGTTATATTATTATTTCATTTTATGGCCTTAATTGGAATTCTTTTAAATCATCCTTCCGCTTTATTTTCCCTATGCATCATTTTGTTACTTATCTTCTCCGTCACTGGCAGCAAGGACCTGCAACTGTGTGAGCATGTACATAATCAAACTATCAAAAGAAACATAAAGCAGCAAGTGAATTATGAAGATAAATATTTTTCTGCAAATTAATCTGACAACAATAAATATCTACAAAGCAATATGGAAAAAAAATAATCTACAAAATAACTCAGGTAAAAAAATAAATAAGATACAGATTAATTAAGAATATTAAATAAATTGTGATCATTTAAGAAAAAAAAAAAAACCCCAAAAGTCTTGCCATGTCAGTGAAAATGTCTGTTGGTGAAGAAATGTTAATAATGCTTATAAACAATTTGCTATAGATCCAGTTGTCCATGAACTCTCACCCCTAAGGCAGAGTGTGCTGTCATAGTAACATAACTATAAAAATTGGTACCTGACTCCTGCTGGGGCTGTTTCTTTTTTTTTGGGGGGGGGGGGGGAAGAGGAGGAGGAAAAGATTGCCAGGTGTGATCACATGACCCTCTAGTGTGCCAAAAGCTCAAGGTGAATATGGCCACTAACATCTTTAAATACATTATAAGGGTACTTCTTGAATCTTTATGTTAATTGCTGTGGACCATCATGTAACTGAGAGTCTGAAGTCTTTACAGCTGAAGCTGTGAAGATCTTGAAGCATGGACTTGGAACTGGGTGAAGAATGAGCTCAGTGGTTAGCATAACTGTTATCAAGAACCAGGGATCTAAGCTACTCAGTCACAATCAGAAATTCATCAAACCTTGCTGTCAACCAATCGCAACAGGAACACATAAAGTCTTACTCTGTCAACCAATCAAAATCAGAACTCATAAACCCTTACTCTGTCAGCCAATCACAATCAGGAACTTATCAAGCCTTACTCTGTCAACCAATCACAATCAGGTACTCATCAAACTTTAGTCTGTCATCCACTCACAATCAGGAACTCATCAGCCTTACTCTGTCATCCACTCACAATCAGGAACTCATCAAGCCTTACTCTGTCAACCAATGAAACAGCTCTCATTTCATAAAAGCATTTAGAGAGTTGGTTTACAGTCTTGGGTCACTAGTCTAGATAAAACCACATTCTCCCTAGCATGGCTACCTCTTATTTGCCATACATGAAATATCTCTGTAGCCAGCAGAAGAAGTGTAGCTATGGTTTCCTTGAGGGCCAGGCTGTCTGTCAGACATTGGTTTACAATTTACATAAGGTGTTTACAAAAGTGGCATAATGGATTCTGATGCAGCATTTACTAGTATGTGTCCTTAACAAGTTAAATGATGTCCTTAACAAGTTAAAGGATACTAGTGATATCCATAAACAAGTTAAAGGATACTAGTGATATCCATAAAAAATTAAATAACATCATTCATAACAATCTGAGATGCATCATCCACAAGTCAAAGGATATCATTCTTAACAAGTTCAATTAAGGGATATCATTGATATAAAGTTAAGTGATATCAGCCATAACAAATTAAGTGATATCCATAACAAATTAAGTGATATCATCCATAATGAGTTAAAGGGTATTATCAACCTCTATACAAAAACAAAATTATGAAAAGTAATGCAGTCATGTGCCAACTTACGGCCAACTTAGTCACAGCTGTAATGAAGGGTGTTCAGAAAGTAATGAACCACATCGTTTTTCTCAACAGCTGTTTATTCAAAAAGCATGAAATTTTTACATAATATACATGGATATATCATGTAAAAATCAGTATTATTCAACATAATCCCCATCAACATGTACGGCTTTACACCAGCATGAAACAAGTGCATGTATTCCTAGCCAGTACTAGATTTTCTCTTGATTATGTAGCCATTTCTTCACTGCATAAATCACTCCTTCGTCATCTTCAAATCTTACCCCTTGGAGTGCATCTTTAAGTGCACCAAATAGATGGAAATCAGAGGGTGCCAAATCGGGACTATAGGGTGGATGGGGTAGTACAGTCCAACCCAATTTGGTGATTGCTTCCCATGTTGCTAGACTTGTGTGAGGGCGCGCATTGTCATGAAGGAGAAGCAGGTCTGCTGGATTCTTGTGTGGCCGAACTCTGCAAAAATGCTGACTGAATTTTTTCAGTGTCTTAATGTAAGCTTGCAAATTGATTGTCTCTCCTCTTGGTATAACATCCACAAGAATCACACCTTCAATGTCCCAAAAGACAGTGATCATGACATTTCCAGCTGAAGGAGTTGTCTTGAATTTCTTTCTTCGTGGTTATTGCGGATGATGCCACTCCACTGACTGTCTTTTTGTCTCAGGATCAAAATGATGCATCCAGGTTTCGTCATCTGTTACGATCTTAGCCAAAAGGTTCTCTCTCTCAGCACTGAAACGCTCCAACAATTCAGAAGAAATTGCTTTCCTTTGCAATCAATGTTCATTTGTGAGACTTTGAGGAACCCATCTTGCGCAAACCTTAGAAAATCAGAGAGCTTTTATAACTGCATTTGCACTACCATTGTTGACCGACAGCTTTAAGGCCAAATGTTGAGTAGTGATACGCCTATCAGTAAGAATAATGCCTTCAGTGCATTTCAACATTTCTGCATTGGTTGCTGTGGTAGGACTTCCACAGCATGGCCGTTCAAGCAACTCCTTATCTCCACTTATTGATTCTTTGATTCTCTGAACCCAGCGACTGACTGTACTCCTGTCGACTGCAAAACTTCCATACACATCATATAGACGTTTGTGAATGTTTACAACAGTTCCCTTCTCTGCAACGAGAAATTCTATCACAATTCGCTGCTTATACTGCAAGTTGCTAACACACTCCATTTCAACGGTTAAGGCAGTCATATTCTTTGGCCGGTTGAGGTACAATTTGGTTCACACCCTCGGCACATGCCATATTTAAAGTGTGTAAAATTTCATGCTTCTATCATCATTATTAGCTGAAAAAAAAAACAAACCATGTGGTGCATTACTTTCTGAATGCCCCTCGTATAAGGGTGAGATTCCACAGGAAAATCAGAAAAGTTTAACGAGCTGTGATTCATATTCTGTGATTAATTTACAAACACCTGCTGCTCTACATACACTATAAATTCACAACAAGACAAGAGAAGAAGATGAACAAGCACATTGTATCGCAAGCACGTTGTATCATCAGAATACAGAATGCATGCATGTGGATGTGTATACAGTATGTGTATGTCACTGAAATGTTATTACAATAAGATTTGTTATTTACTGAGTTGCTACTCATATTTTGTGATTAATTTCCACATAGTTACTGTTCTAGTTTGTATCTGTTAGTATTTTAATGTGATGGTAAACATTCATCCTGTAACATGTCATTGTAGTGAACTGTACTTGGTGCTTGAACTCCCCTTATAACAACCAACTTGCAGACAAATCAACTTACAGTTAGATGGCCAGTCGGTCCATAATGTGGCCTAAGTCGGCACATGACTGTATAAACATATCTCAAATTTCTAAGCTAAGGACTCATGGCCATAACAGTTCAAATATATCTCAGCCTGAAAGACTATGGAATTCATTACACGACTATGTGGCTCAAAATATAAAAATGTAATTTTACACATATCTTTACTTGTAAGATATGGGATTTATGTTCATAAACAACATTCTTGTAAGAATATGGGATTCATAGCTGTGAAAAAAAATATACATATACACATATCTGCTTGTAAGCTGTGGAATTTATAAATGATATTCATGATAGTTGTGAATTATACATGAATAGTCAATTATTACAAAAGGCATATTTGTGGATCTAGGAAAAAAGGAGTGCACAGTATATGCATAGATCTTATATGATGTATGTATGGCAGTAAATACGATAATTATAAGATCCATACAAGGTATGTCAAGGATGTTAATCTGAGGATCTCATTCAAAAGACTGGTGGTAATTGATGACACAGTAATAACAGCCAAGAGTTTAAAGAAAAAAAAAGGTGCAATTTTTAACCCCCAAAAATTACTAGTTAGTCGAAAGAAACAAAAAATCCGCTGTGTAAAGATGTGAAACAAAACTACCCTTAGGGAGACGTCTCGGTAGTTCTGTGTTTAAGTTTCTATAGGGTAGCTTATCTGATTTCTACTGCGTCCGTCTGTCTTACCCATGTTCTTGGATACTGACTGACAAAGCTAAAACAAAGCTCTTGAATTTAAAATTGAATACTCTCCACTTCTCACTGTCTGGCACCTCCTGGATGTGGAGCATCCCGACCTCTAAAGGCCTCTCTCTCTTCCCCTTTTAGGTGTTCACCCTACAAGCATTTAGAATAAGTCATGCCAAGCCTTTCTCAAATTACAAATGAACCAACTGCTGGAAAGTTATATTTCTGACTCCGCTGTTCCCATATCATGTCACATCATGATAAAACCAGTAACAAATTTTCACCAGTTTTCTTCTCTATGAGTCAGTCAGTCAGTCATTTGCATGTCCCTTGTGAAACTTTGCCTCCCTAACAGCTCTCCTGTGGGCCTTTCGGTTGTAAGCAAGATGCCCTGCTGCTGCATCCATTTGTAGATTATCAATGATGTTTTGCAGCAATCTTAGCCTTGGTCTTCTCTATGAGTGTGCTCATGAAATAGTTTCCTAATACATGTTCACATTTTGTGGGTATTTTCTCAGTGTTTAGAAAAATGCTTCTTTGTTACATTATACTCCCTACCGAGAGAAGAATTCTTGGTAAGATAGCAAGAACACAGCAACCACCGATTAACCTTTCAGACACCACACCTCTCCCATTTACTTCAAAGAAGATTATAAAAACATTTATGGCAATGTTTAATGGTCTTAAATTCCATACATATTTTTATTTACTCTTACTGAATTGCAGAAAAGTTCCATGGAACCTAATGCTACTCCAAAAACACTACAGTGTGGGATACACTGACTAATGCTACCTTACAACCATCAGTCAAGTTCCATTAATCTAACCATGCTGTCTCTCTCTTAGAAAACAAATGCAATCTTTTGTAATGTAACTCACTAACTTATTATGATGAAGCTCATACACTATCTACAGTTCCTGAACTGGCACAGGATGACTCTGTCACAAGCATCCGCCATCTGCAGTAAATCAGAAACTAGTAACTAGCTACAAAACATATGCATATAAACTTAAAGGCTGAATATCTTTTACATGGTAACAGAGAGGATCCAATATCAAACAACAAGTACCGGTGTGCCCTCTAAGAGCTCAGGGTTTGTGGGCAAGTACATCGAATTACAAAGTATACAATTCTTATATTTAAAAAAAAAAAAATACTAAAATTCAAAGAAATTAAGAAAAACAAACCTATGTTACACTTTTGCATTTTTTTTTTTTCAGAGTAACATCAGGAAACTGAAAAAATAAAATTAGCAATTTTATTTTTTTTTTTTTGCGCAGCATATAAAACTTCACGAGTGGTTTGACATTTTAGTGTGTGTGTGTGTGTGTGTGTCTGCACTGCCGCACAACTTAGAGGGAACACTGGTAAGTACAGCATATCAGAAAACCTCTACATGAGAGTGACAGACACAAGTTAACTGAAGGTTGCAGTCTGCAACCATGAACAACCCTTCCACAGCCAGCAGTCTTTCACTTTTACTTTCATTATTTTTCTTTACTTTTACTATTGTCGTATTTTCCATGTGTTTCAACGAATTTTACCTACTGTGTGGGTGTTTTTAACTTTGAATCAACCCACATATTTTCTATATTCTCTACTATGGAGTTTATTTTTATTTTAAATCAAATGAAAAATTTTCTACATTCTAACTCTTACAACTCTCATTCAGCTTATGACTGAAAAGTCACTTCCGGCTAAATCACTAAGAAATATCTAAAATCTCTCATTAATGCTGACAACTGGTTTTGGTTTGTTGGTTTGTTTTTTTTTTTTTGGGGGGGGGGGGGGGGGGGTGGAGGAGAGAGAAGAAATGACACCTAATAAAGCCATGATTCAACACCTTGTGACCTTTTTTCTTTTATGGAGGTAGGTATATTAGAAAAAGTGGACTGGACAAAAAAACCAAGGAATATTTAACTCAAGATTTGGATTTGGCATATAAACCAAACTTGTTAGCAGCCTGCAACAATGATGTAAAACAGCTTGAATTTTTCAGCAGCAGTTTATTCTGTGATCAAGGTAATCATGTTTATATTACAGGAAATGTGACAACTGAAACACCTGGAGTGGCTTCTCAATCATCCTGTACGCTTATCAAATAACAGTTACTGTACTCTTACTATTGTGGCTTTTTTTTTTTTTAGACAAACCTAAAATTTCTCTCCTTTCTCAACAGTGTGGTTTTATTTTCATATTATAAACACCCAAAATTATCTCTATGCTTGCTACTGCAATGAGAAGAAGGGGCATTGAAAATACTTTAACAACAGGAAAAATAGAAGGAAGAAGAGCCTGGGGAAGGCCGAGAGAAATAACACAGGATAGATGGAGTGAGAGGAGATCACCAACGGAAATGATGGCCTGCATGAAGGATTGGGTACTATGGAGAAACACAATAGTCCAACGCCAGTCGGCACAGCACCTGATGATGATGGTTGCTACTATAACTTCAATTTATACGAACCCAACATGTTCTTGACTTTTAGTATTATGGAATTTTCTCCATTCTCAGTAATCTTGTATATAACTCCATTATTTTTACCTTAGTCTTACTCGTGAACTTACTCTCACTTTCTGTCATAAAGATATCACTATCACCATTATCTATCACCTTGCACTCTTGGCCGTTATTGCCAGGTCACTTAACATTATAACAGATATATTTATATTTATTTAAGGTACAACGGGAGCAGGCCAAGGGAACTTTATTTGTTTTTTTGACCTGTTACAAAAAGAAAGGCTGGCGTAGGAATTTTTTTACCTGTCAAACAAAAATGGTAAAGTGGTGTTTTTAAAATATCCATATTTAAGTTACAAAACTTGACTTTTTCCTCTTATATTGCAGGGGAAAGATTAGAAAAATAAATATCCAGTGGTGAACATATCATACATATATGTCCATATAACATTTGTCATTGCAGGTTAATTAACATACTAATTCTACATTTTATTTAGAATCAGTAAACATACAACTATATTTAGATGTCTCAATCATTTTGCAAACTCAAAAATGCACAGTTTTTAGCATTAGAATTTAACTCTTGGCACAAAAACTCTAAAAAATCTGGACCTGTACATGACTGAAATTTGAAATGATATAACTGGAACAAAAGAAACAGGTTTGTAATGAGACCTGCTACTTCCCGCTAACTCAAACGTCAAGCAGGTGAGGACACTATGCAGAAGGTAACTTACTTGCTGCCTTCCTAACAAAAAACAAACACGCATTGATCTGGTCTGAAACGCAAAGGAAAAGCTATTGTAAATGTAATTTCCTTGCCCGTGATAACTTTCATAAGCTTTCATTTCTCCATCCACTGCATAAATTTCATAAACTTTCATCCTCTGCCCATTATAAAGTTAATAAACTTTCATTATTATGCCTATTATAAAGTTAATAAACCTTCATCTCTCTGCCCATTATAAAATTAATCAACTTTCATTCCTCCTTTCATTATAAATCTGATCAGCTTTCATTCCTCCTCTCATTATAAATCTGATTAACTTTCACTCCTCCTCTCATTATAAATCTGATCAACTTTCGTTTATCCATATGCTGTAGTTTAATCAACTTTCACTCCTCTGTTCATTACAAATTTCATCAACATTCATTCCCCTGCTCAAGGTATATATCATCAACATTCATTCCTCCACTCAATGTAAAATTCATCAAACTTCAACTCCCTGTTGCAAATTTTGATCAGTACTGAAATTACGTCACATTTTACCTACACACACACACACACAGACACACATGCATGCACCATGAACACACACACACACACCCAAGACAGTTAATATTGATCAATAAATTGCATGTAACTAAAATATGTATATAAAAGAACACTCCTTAGTATAAAGAGATAAATATAATACTTATTAAGAGTAATATATCATACAGAATAGACATACCTTGCATTTTCTGACTATCCAACCAACTATTGGTGGAATATAGCCAAGACAGTGATAGCAATTGCTGCCAAATTATCACATTTTATAAGCACTGTCTCCAATCATTTACTAGGTTTTCACATCTTTAAAATTACAGCTTACATCTCATTTTTAAAGCAGTTTATCCAACCGTTCACTAGGTTTTGACACCCTATCTTAAAACTACAGTATATATCACAGATATGGCAGCTTCTGCAATCATTTACTAGTTTTGACATCACATCTTAAAACTACAGCATATATCACAGTTTTATGGCAGCTTCTACAATCATTTACTAGTTTTGACATCACATCTTAAAACCACAGCATATATCACACTTTTATGGCAGTTTCTCCAATTATTTACTAGTTTTAACATCTTATATCACATTTTTATCTCACTTTCTCCAATCATTTATTAGACTTTTTTCACATCTCATCACTCCTGATTCTTAAGCTTACAATCTATATCACATGTTTATGCAATCACTTATTTCATTCTCGCATCTCATCTCTCCTCAACTCTTAATTAAACTCAAAGTTTAACAATTGCAGGGGACTCTAAACAGAGGTATCAGTTCTAAACAGAGAAAAAAAATCCTACATGAATGTAACAAATATACTTGAAAACACAATAAGAAATATTAAATAAACTTAACGTTCTACAGCGATGAATGGTTTGGCTTAAAATGAAAATATAAATAAAACCCAGTTTGAAAGACTTGTTTTCCAAAAAAAAACGTTCACATTTTCTTCCAGTTCCGCAACCAACATCTGTAATGACATCTCATTTGATTATAAGGCTATTTGTCCGCAGCATTTTGCAGACTTACTCACAGTGTTCTTCACTTTCTTAACCAACACCCCCCACCCCCACCTGCGTGAACACTTCTGCAAATCCTGGATTAAAAAAATTCTATCCAACCAGCAAGATACAGTTATCTTTCCTGCCATTAACCCTGTATGTTATATCTGCCATGTTTCCCATGCTAAAATCATTAGCCTTGTACATTATATGTGATAACCTGGTTTTCACCCTAAACACGGTCTTACGCCCAAATAACATTTGGGGTAGTACTATGCTGCCATCTAGCAAATGAAATGAGGTCAAGCTTCTAAAAATAATTATGGAAACTCCTCAATTAATGAGTGGGTGGGGCCATTATAAATCTAGTATCATCTCTCACAGGCCACACAAACAAAGCAGACAAACAAACGCAACAACAGAAGATGCAACAAGACTCACTGTAAGGGGAATGTATAGCAGGCCACTTCTCAAGATCGCGAGAAAATGCTGAAATATCTACATATGAATCACAACAACACAGACACAATCTCAATGCTCTATAACGTCTCGTTAAAAGAAAAGATATCCTCTTTTTTTTTTTTTTTCTACAGTGCGTTCGGAAAATAACTTCACTAACCCAGTATCGATTCTGGTATTGTAGTGATATCTTAATGACTGTGGCAGGTATATGTGGCTAGATACTGCAGACATTAAGATATCGCTATGATACCAGAATCGATACTGGGTTAGTGCACAGTCACTTATGGAACACCCTGTAGTAAGTAACAATAACCATTCTAGTAGCTAAGTACTATTCAAATCTGGTGCCTGAGGCCTATGTGAGGCATACAGCTCAATTATGCTATTTGTAGCAAAGACATATAATCCTGCACAAGAGCTCCCACATATTAATAATGAAGATACTTGTCTGCTTCAATACTTATGATAAACACTTGCTGAAAACAGCTGACAAAAATTAGTAAACAAACATAATACTCATAAGAAGAAACTGTTATCGAGTTCTGATGACGGAGGAAAAAAAAAAGAAACAAACAAAATCGAAGACTGGGCAGACAAAACAATATCCTTAACCCTTTTATTCCAGAACAACACTGGCAGTGATGCCAGATCTTACGCAACAATGGGGATTAACGCTCAGAGAGATATTTAGGCAGTTCAAATACACTAAAAAGTAGCACATTTCTAACTCTGCCCATATCTTCATATTTAAAGAGTTAACTCTCTTCCAATTTCTTTCCGTCAAGTTTCTAATTAAAAGTATTCTGCCAGAGCATAGAAACTAATGCAGGGGTGAAAGAATTAAATCATATAAAGAACTTTTACAGGACAGCTCAAGATAGTGCTGGCTGTAGGCTTGTGCTTCAGTGGGAAAAAAAAGACACCAATTATCAATGGTAATCCTGAAATTGCTACGATTACTGCTGTAACAGTAAAAACATTGATACAAAATTACCGGCTGTCAATTAAACAAGCCTTACTCCCAAATCAAGTTGAAGTATGAATAAAAACAAAAGCAAAAAAAAAATGGCAGGAAAACTTCGAAAACAACCTCACAGATGTAAGGAGAGAGAAATGAAAAGTTGAAAAAGAACTGCGTAAAACTTAACTCTTCCCGGGCCTTTCGTCAGTTAGAAGACGCTTTCGGTTTCTCACGTGGTGGCTTTAGTCACTGTAGTGACGTTTGGTTTGTTTCATTAAAAACCCAGTATAACGTTTAGACTGTAAACATTTAGTGCACATGCCCTGTGACCTTTTTCAAAATGGCCGAAGAGTGCTTAGTTATGAGGGAGAAAACTGAAGTTTTCTGCGAGAAATTTCAAAATTTGATAATGTAGATAGGGGTATGGACATGCCCTGTGACCAGACCACTATTCTTGAATGTATCCCAAGTAGATCTAGACATATCAGATGACTGGAGAAGCAGTTAGAAGGTTATTTCAGACATTATTTTAGTGATAATGCAACAGAATCACAATACGACATCAACAGGTAGATCTACACATCTCAGATGGTATGTAGTGTACCTCTAGACCTATCCGATGGTAAGTTAGACACAATCATTGTCTAAAAACATCACATTACTTTTGTTTTTCCTAAAAAAACTCTGCATTTATGAAATCTTCATACATATTTAGTTATTTTGAAACATTATAAGTACACTTTTCTCATGGAAAAACTGTTTCATTCACATTTTACTAATCTGCCCCTATACATATCAAGACCCACGATTTTAATCCGGCACCCACATGAAAGTCTGTCTTTCTTCCTGAGACACGGGAAGAGTTAACATTAAAATCCTTTAATACAAGCAAATGTCCAGACAAAAGAAGACATAAACCTTCATGACCAGACAGTTGCTCATATATGAGGTCTGATCATCATAACGTTCACAATTAAACCTGCGATTTATCTTCCATGCATCTTGTTCTCCATCTGAACTTTTCCCCCCACCAGATTCCTATATCTTACTCACTTTCACATCCTGCACTGCTTAAATCTCCATGTTTCCAACGAGCGGTTTACCACTCAAAGCCCAGGAAATCTGAAACAACAGCTGAACCTATCCATAAACATTAATGGAAGCTTCAACTTGCAATCAGTAAATAAAAACCTGTGGAGCGAAAAAAGAAAAGATTTCTCTTGCCTGGTAAAACATGATACAATATTAAGTACCAGTCCAATCTGGCATAAAATGTGTGTCTTACCTTTAATAGCCTCTGCTGACTGGACCAGCTCTGTGACAGCATTGGCCACTTTCCGAGAAATTATGGCCAAATTCTGTCTGCCCTCTGGGGTAGGTTTCATCACCACCTTTGTGAAAGATAAGGATAAAAATAACAAATTTCTAAAAATAACATGAAAATATTCATGTGATGTTCTTCTTTTTAAAAGATTTGTCAACAAATAAAATCACTTGTATTTTAAATTTTTCATTCAAACATTTCATGGGCAGAGCACTGCTATCTGCAAAGAGGGGGTTTAAACCCAGCTCATACTGTTCATGCACTAACTGTTGTACAAATGGATTACTTGACACGTACTAAGTTCAGTTCAGACATTTGCATGTCCCCTGCGGAACTTTTCCTCCCTAACAGCTTTCCTGTAGGCCTCTCGGTTGTAAGCAAGATGCCCTGCTGCTGATGCGTCCATTTGCAGATCATCAACGATATCTTGCAGCCATCTTCGCCTTGGTCTTCCTCTCTTTCTTTTTCCCATTATGTACCCTTCCAAGACGGTCTTCTCTAAATTCTCATGATGTTTATTTTCTCTGTTTAATCCTCTTTATTCACCAGCCTTCTTCAATATTAAGTTCTTGTAATATGGATATATTTGTTCTTGTTTGTGCCCAGGATATATGAAGAACTTTGCTGTCTTGCTGAGCTACGTTAACTATATCTGAGAAAACGGGAAATATATGCCAGCAGGATGGGGCATACATTGGTAAACTGTATGAACTGACACTTACAAGATGAAAAAAAAAAAGTCATAAGATTAAAATGATGTCTGAGTAAACACATTCACAAAATGACTGACCTGGTGGACACATTCCAAAAGATCTTTGTACGCCATTGCAGCTGTACGGCCAGCATTAATGGCCCTGCGTTTAATTTCTGAAGTCTCAGCTGTGGCTGCTGCTCCCTGGAGATAAATGGGAGGGAAAAGAAAATGATAAATTTAACAAATAACCCATCTACAATATGTAACATCTGACACTCATCATTCTCATCTACATTATATAACATCTGACACTTATCATTCTCATCTACATTATGTAACATCTGACGCTCATCATTCTCATCTACATTATGTAACATCTGACACTCATCATCATTCCCATCTACATTATGTAACATCTGACACTCATCATTCTCATCTACATTATGTAACATCTGATACTCATCATCATTCTCATCCACATTATGTAACATGAGACACTCATCATCCTCATCCACATTGTGTAACATCTGACACTCATTACCATGCTCAGCTATTTCCATAGGAAAGATCAGCTGTGATGGATATCCAGCTTGTCTCTCACCTCCTACTTTCATGGCCGTTCCATCCACTCTGATTTTTGCCTCTATCCCGACACCATCCGCCAAGCTATAACATCATCTTTCATTTCGCCATTTTCCTTTCTATTTTTCTCTCAGGTAAAAATTTTACACAAACCTAGATCACACAGAGTGAAACTCGACAACTCCCAAGAACATCACAGGAAGTACCCCAGCACTCTGACGTAAGTGTCTTTGTCCTTGAATCTTCTAACACTACATGGAGGTGAGGCTCTGCGAGTTGTTGAGACTTCTCCCGTTTGTTTTTATTTTTTTGTTTTGCTCTTCACAGAATTCAGTCATACTTACATTATATGATGCTGAAATCTAAAACATACTGTAGCTATTCTGCTATATAGGCCCTGTGTTTGAACTGATGACCTTCACTATCTAAATAATGCCTTTTGATATTGCCAAAATAATGTGCTCTTCGGCATATCCCTGCAAATAACTAATTCTTAAACTGTCACAAATTGTTTTTCAAAAACGTTTTAAAAAACATAACTGCAGCCAAATGGTTTTTTGCCATGGCTGATAATTCATAACTTTAAACTTATGTTAATGCTTTAAATAGGCATCATGTAAATTCCTGGTAAAACTAGGTGTATATAAATTCAGTGGTAAAACATATATATATATATATCTTACATCCTTCCCGTGGCATGGTAGTTCGCCAAGTTTTCCTGTATTCAGCAAGCTTTTCAACCTCATCAAGGGATTTTATGCCTACTAATCTGGCCTCTCTTAACATCGACCTCTTTTTCCTTTGGCTGGTAAAACCAGGTGAATGTAACGAATGATAACAACAAATATTTATGTGTTGTGGGTGCTTTTCAGAAGTCTTAGAGTTAGAATAACCCTTGCTCAGTATATATTTCTTAACATTTTAGAACAATGTGCCAGATTTTATGTTAAAAAAAAAGAAACACAATTACCTTGACGACGCTCAGCAAGTCAAAAATAGCCTTGCGTCCCATGTTTGCGGTGCTGATGACATCTTCCTGTCTGCATGAATTCCCAGCAGCCACTGCTTTGGCTGTTGCTGTGGTGATTGGCTTGGCATAGCGGATCAGATCTTCTGCTGATGCTTTCTTCATGACCTCGTCAGTGTTGTCAAATGCCTGTGCGTGATAAATTGTTATGAGCGATCAACATGTCACATTATTCTAGAAGTACAAACAGCAAATACATATTATTCTGATTATTCTTCCTTGATCTCTCTGGAACCACAACCTTGTGTTCTTCGGCAGTCAATGCCATCATAATTTTAATCATGAACATTATGCCAGACTGGAAGTTTTTTTTTTTTTTTTAAACAGGGATTTGGCAGATTTACCATCACAAATACCCAGGCAGAAGTTATGCAATATCCTGTTACTGGGAACACTGTGCTGTCATTGTAACAAAACACATTTGTCATGGGGAAAACAAGACTCCAAGGATGCAGAATATCTGCCTGCAGGATGAGGCATACTGCACTGCATGCATGTGGCTGTCAGTGAATAATAGGCAAACAGGACACTGCTGGAAGATCATGCCTAGGAACACATGCCATCATCAGATATTCTCAAAGTGGGAATGCCTGGAAAGATTCAGAGAGGGTAGTGAGTGGAAAAGGAAGTGGAAGGGGATATTATATGTGTGTGTGTATGTGTGCGTGCGTGCATGTGTGTGTGTAGTGGTGTGGCCTACGATGCATAAGGTCAGCAGATTTTCACGAAAGTGACTGGAAAAAATGTGTTATTTTAAATTAAAGAAATATCTGTGATTACAGAAAAAAAATGGAAGAGAATTATCAGATCAAATTATCATACATATATATATATATATACAGGAGATGGATGGAGCAGGCTGGGACATGACTGAGATAGAACGTGGAAGAAGACCACCTACAAGAAACCCGAGTGTAAACGTGTGGAATCAGGAAGCCAGGAAAAGAAAATAAAGACAGATCATGTCTGTGACAATGTGCCATGGAAGAGAGAATGTCTGTGACCATACAGTGACAAATATGTTTCAGTCTGTGTCTACAACTGACATGGACATGTTGATACATGGTAGATATACCAGACCTTTATCTCTTGACCAATTGCTTCAATGGTGGACTCCAGCGCCCTGGTGCCTCGAACTGCTTCGTCTTCCACTGTCTTCACAGTTTTCAGTAAAGACGTCACATTAGTGACCATCACCTGTAAGTAGATCCATGATTACCACATGATGGTTGTTAAATCAATCAGGCAACGGATCACAGCTGAGCAACAACTAATGCTGTAAGATATGTAGGTTAAAACAGAAGATTCCGCTGTTAACTATGAAGTGGCATTTTTTTCTGTCGAGAATGAAGGAGAAAGGAAGGAAAATGGAGTTCTGAAACCTGAATGGATACCAAAGGATACCAAATAAAAGATCATTCATGAAAAATAAAAAATGAAAGAGTGTCAACAGTTACTGCACAATAAGAGTAAGAATGACTAAGAAATGATCAAGACATTATAGCAAGATGTTGGTTGGTGACTTGGTTACCAATGCACTCTAGTCTACCATATCCTGTGATGTGTCTTTTCCAAAGTGTTGTCTCTCTCACTGCCTCTCTGAATACAATATGGTCCTGAGCAAGCTGACCAGTGTCTCACAATGACACATTCAGACTTTTTGTGATGTCCCAAGACCACCTGCAGCAAGGTCGTCCCTTTAGTTTTTTGGCCAACCATTATGCCTTCTAGTATCAACCCCTCCAAACCACTGTGTCTCTCGATGTGGTTGAAGCATCTCACCTTTCTAACTCTGATGGTGTTTATCAGCCAGTTTTCTGCGACACCTAATCCCATCAATATCCCTTTATAAAGATTTTCTTTCCATCCATGATATTCCAAGTCCCCTTCTAAAACATTTCATCTGTCTTTAGCTTACCAAGGTGTAAAAAAATGACACATTAATAATGTTTAGGAAAACTGGCTCTGAAGACAGATATCTGCTGGATTGCACTATACACATGGATTGTCACCAAACAAAATGAAAATAAGATGAATTTTTTTTCCCTCTTCATCCACAAACGGGTCATGCATGATTAGACTAAGGAACAATAACTGGATATTTCTCATTTGCCTTCTGAAGGATTTCTGCTTGAGAGTTCTCTCTGCTGGCCTTCATCTGAAGAAACTACCATTTAAGGCAGATTATATGTATTAATGGTATGACCTATATGCCATTTCTTCGGATAATCACAGTAATCTTCTATATCAAATGGTTATTCTATCATCTACCTGGTGAACCTACAAACCTCTATATCACATGGCTACTCTATAATCTACAACTTGGTGAACCTATAAACCTCTACATCAAGCGTTTATTCTATCTACTACCTGCTGAACCTATAAATCCCTATGTCAAGTGGTTACTCTATCTACTATCTGGTGAACCTATAAACACTTCTATCAGGTTGTTAATCTATCATCTACTACCTGGTGAACCTATGTGAAAGGACAGTCCCCTCCTAAGAGAACATAAATGACAACTGGTGATAACGTAAAACTTCACACTTGGCAAGGGACCATCATCTTAGTTCTCTGGACACATCCATAAATGGTCCAATCTCCTCTTCAGTACTTCCATCAGCGCATAATGACTAAAAAACAACCATCCTGCACTGACATATAGATGATTTTAATTAACCACTCAAGTTTATGCTTCTGGTTTCATCATTCTTGACAAGAATGTCGGATGTGGATTCACAGCTCTTGTTTTGTCCGACAAGTTTCACGTATGGCATTTACGACTGACTCAGTCTATTGCCTGACCTGTCTCTATGATTTTTCGTCAGTCAATCAATTTGCTCTTTTATTTCCCTCGATTCTTGCCTGGCCTGGTACAAAAAAATGAAGGTTAGTTGATGCAGCACATCATAACTAAAACATAATGGTAACCCTTAATGCTGATATCAACAAGAGACTTACATAATAAGAAAGCTCTTGATGTCTGCTATATTAACTCTTATAAGACATATCATTTATCCACTGTTCCACTCTCCTTTCTAGAAAATGCTTCTTAAGACACTTTAGACTGTGGTAAAAGCTTACCTTTGCAGAGTCTTTCAAAGTAAGCATTGCTGGGTCATTGACACTCTTCCCTGAGGCATTCTTTGTAGCACTGATCAGGTCAGAAAGTGCTGAGGCTACATCTTTAACAGCATTAATCAACAAGACCTGAATAAAGATTTTTAAAAAAGACCAGTGGGATATCTCAGAATAAAGATAAAAAAAGAATAAAGATTTTTAAAAAAGACCAGCGGGATATCTTAGACACCTGAATAAAGATAAAAGACCAGCAGATTATCTTAGAAACAAATCAGTTAGATCACCAAACTAACCTGGGTGGCAGGGGTATAAAATTATGCCAAAAAGGTAACGCTCTGATATTGTTGGACAGAACTGCATCCTGTCATAAGATAAATAAAGGACACTGGCTTTGTTTTGCATTATGTGGATGCTATTTTCATGGATAATGTTTACAGGTTCTCCCTGCAGCTATGATGTTCTCGAAAGCTGATTCAATAACGAAGAGCTTGTAATCACAGCATTTTATCAGGAGTAAGGAGATCACTTCAAGCGGTCATTGCAACACTCCTACCCCCTCCCCTTCTCTCAACCCCAGGTCTTACCATGACCCGAACCCCATGTTTCTCAAATGAGAAACTGGTCTTTAAACAGGATGGTCACAATATCATATGTAGGCTTCCTAATTCAAGAACAACAACTAAGATATTTGTACTGAAGCTTTGTATTGGCTTCAGTCCAGTTGTGACTCCATGTGACTTGACGTTTTGCCTGTTCTTCTTAACCCTAGTGGCTGATGAGAAGAATCTCTAACGAGAACCTTAGTGTTGTTTTTTTTTAACTTTCTTTAACTGACAAAGAAGCAAAGAATGCCATTTATATCCAGACTTACCTGCGCTTCTGGTTGGCTGGAACCTAGAGAGGCAGCACCCAGCTTGACAACATCAGCCAATCGAGTAATGGTTTTAACTGCGCACTGTGCCGCTGCAGCCAGCTGCTCTTGGTCCGAGGCGGCTCCGGCAACAAGAGTTTTTGTGTCTTCAACCAGAGCCTTGGCTGTTTTCAGGATGTTTTCTCTGTGAAATGAAAAAAAGTCTGTCATTACCCTATATCAAACAATGGATCCACATTTGCACTGACAGACCTTCAGATGCAGCCACCAGAAATGGAAGGAGAAGAACAAACATTCACTATCCAAAAGGGCATGCTGTCTCACAGCTGACGCTTGCTGATTCTCTAACCACCAATTATCAAGCTGAGTTAACTGCTCTCATAGAAGTTGCCAGATTAGTTAGCACCACAGCTCAGATTTGTAGTCATATCATCTTCTTCACTGACTATCATACAAAGTCTGCTGTCACTCAAAGACAGTCTAGAGAGACACAATGCAAATGCTGCATTCTCTCAGTAAAAGGCACATGTGGTCCAGTGGATCCCATCACACTGTGGTCTGTTGACAGACTTGCCTACTCTGGCAGCAGGCAACCACAACATCAACACCCTGTCTCGTACAACGAAGCCAAAACTGTCATCAAACATCAGTATAAGAAGATAGGAACTGACCAGCGCAAGCCGCCATCTAACACAATCAGACACCGCAACCCTCACATCAAGAACAAACCACCTTCAGACCATGCAGGGGACACTGCTGACTGAGCGCACACCCGTATCACCTCAACCTGTCACAACACACCCCTATCTGCACATGCAAAACGGGCATCCAAACCCCAGAGCACATCCTGCGGGCTCTGCCCTTTCTACCAAGAAGCCTGAACCCAGCTCTGACCATGACCGAGGCAGAGCATGACTTCCAAATGACTGAACAGTTTATCCAGGCATTAAATATATCTGAGGTTAGAACCATGGCATGCAGAAGAAGCTGTTTTGTTAATCTGTGACAAATCACATGGATATATGGATGGATGGGCAGACACTCAAATACCTGGTAAAAAATGATAACCCTCACCTTTGGTCAGCGAAAGACTCCGACCCTTCATCATTGAGTGTACCAGCTGAAGCAAACATGACAGTCGTGTCCAGATCTCCGATGATGCCACTGATGGTGCTGGCCGCGTTGATGCAAGCCTGGGTACCTCTGGCACCTGCCTGCAGTGATGCTAGTACATATGACACCTGGAGACAGAATATAACCTTAATTAAATTCTGCATAAAATGTAATAAAAATGTGTCTATATACCTGTTTCCCATATCTGTCGGAGCAGGATACTTGATATAAAGGCACTGGGACTGCATATTTACAGTTGTCATCATAAACCAGTGTTTCCCAAAATGAGAAACTAGAGTTCCAAGAGTATGGCTAGGATACCATCTGTTGATTTCCTAATACAAAAGCAACCATATTTGTAAAGTAGAAGGCAAAGGTAACCCTGTCATGCCTTAGAGACAAATATGGTGTCAGTGCCCATATTTACCTTGACCTGTTGGCACACTAGAGCCTTATGTGGTCAGTATCATGTCTGGCCATCTTTCCTTCCACAGCTCTATACTGACACTGTAATTAGCCTCAGATGTAGCATCTACTTCTTCTTTTTCAGCTTTCCCAGCCATTAAGGCTCATTGCTGCAGATAAAGTCCACCTCCATTCTATTCCTAATCTTCTCTACACCAAATGAAAATCTCCAACACAAATCCCCAACAGGTGAGGAGTAAATGTTTCTGAATGTAACTGTACTCTAAAACTGCTACTACTCTGTGCACACCTGTGTAGTGTGGCCACACCTGACTTGAACCTGGACCAAGCGCACAAGTTAAAAGTGTCCACCTTCTCCTGCACACTCTTGTCATTTTCTACTGGATAAACTTGACCTAATACATTAAGATAAAAGTGTTCACCTTCTCCTGCACACTCATGTCATTTTCTACTGGATAAACCTGACTTAATAAATTAAGATAAAAGTGTCCACCTTCTCCTGCACACTCTTTTCATGTACTACTGGATAAACTTGACCTAATACATTAAAAGTGCCTACCTTTACTGCACAGTCTTGTCATGTACTACTGGACAAACTTGACCTATTACACTGAGATAAAAGTGCCCACCTTCTACTGCACTCTTGTCATTAACTAGACAAACATAACCTAACACTTCCCATTAAAACAAAAGTGCCTACTTTCTCCTGCACACTTTCGTTATGTACTATCGGATAAACTTAACCTAATACCTCCCCATTAAGATAAAAGTGTCCATTTTCTCCTGCATGTTCGTCATGTACTCCTCGACAAGCTTAACCTATTGTCTCCCATTAAGATAAGAGCGCCTACCTTCTCCTGCACACTCCTGGCATGATCACAGAGATCCTTACAGCTGTACTGGTCTGTAGGGTTGGCCTGAAGGTTGCCAGCGTCTTGTATAAGCTCAACACAGCACTTCCCCAGGTCCTGTACGCTGGCCTTGATCCTGTTACCAATCTGGGGGGGAAAGGATGTTGGTCACATAGCAGGGCCATCGCCATAAAAACACAGACAAAACAATCTAAATGATAAAACTGAATAACAGACACTTGGAGCTCACTTGATGGAGCACGGAGCTGCAGGTATTAAAGAGGAATCTTCATGGTCAGGTTTCCTAGCAGGTTGCAACATAACAGAGCAGGAACTCATTTCCAAGAAGAAAAATCACAAAAAAAAAAAAAAGAACACATCACACAGGTCTGATGTTACCACAGAAAACTAGTTTATGTGTTCATTCCTTAAGTGTCATGTCTGACAGCCTCATCGATCTTGTTTCTCTATCTTGTGAAATCCTCGGTGTTTCCGATCAACCCAAATGCTTTTTTTTCATTCTCCTTGTCACTTGATCAGTCCACTGTGATAATTTTCTCTTGACCTCCCTCTTCCTCCTTTTCCCTTGAATTTTTCAGTCACTGCTAAGTTCTCTAACTTCTGTCTTTTCATGACGTGTCCAAGGAATTTTAATGCTCTTTTTTCTTATCATTTTAACTAGTTTTCATGGTTCATAAACTTCTCTGTTGGCATTGTCATTTGTTTGTCTGGCTTTCCAGGGCATCTGTTTCATGTATGACTTGTCTGAACACATTCTACTATGACTGAACTTCAGAATGATGGGTTTAAAAAAAAAAAAAAAACTAAAGAAGCTCTGAATGATAAATCTGTGCATAAGTGATATCAGCAGTTCTGTGTGACACAACAGCATGATTACTGGGGCTTATAAGTGATATCAGCAGTTCTGTGAGACACAACAGCATGATTACTGGGGCTTATAAGTGATATCAGCAGTTCTGTGTGACACAACAGCATGATTACTGGGGCTTATAAGTGATATCAGCAGTTCTGTGAGACACAACAGCATGATTACTGGGGCTTATAAGTGATATCAGCAGTTCTGTGTGACACAACAGCATGATTACTGGGGCTTATAAGTGATATCAGCAGTTCTGTGAGACACAACAGCATGATTACTGGGGCTTACAAGTGATATCAGCAGTTCTGTGTGACACAACAGCATGATTACTGGGGCTTACAAGTGATATCAGCAGTTCTGTGAGACACAACAGCATGATTACTGGGGCTTGCAAACCAAGGCTGACTTGAAACCCTATCACTGCTCTTTATGGTGGTCCTGTAATGGGTTGATGTGCCCCTTCAACTTTGCTAATATAAAGTGAGGCTTGAGTAGGGTCCTATGTTGATGAAGACTTCTACTGCACTCTTGTCATTAACTAGACAAACATAACCTAACACTTCCCATTAAAACAAAAGTGCCTACTTTCTCCTGCACACTTTCGTTATGTACTATCGGATAAACTTAACCTAATACCTCCCCATTAAGATAAAAGTGTCCATTTTCTCCTGCATGTTCGTCATGTACTCCTCGACAAGCTTAACCTATTGTCTCCCATTAAGATAAGAGCGCCTACCTTCTCCTGCACACTCCTGGCATGATCACAGAGATCCTTACAGCTGTACTGGTCTGTAGGGTTGGCCTGAAGGTTGCCAGCGTCTTGTATAAGCTCAACACAGCACTTCCCCAGGTCCTGTACGCTGGCCTTGATCCTGTTACCAATCTGGGGGGGAAAGGATGTTGGTCACATAGCAGGGCCATCGCCATAAAAACACAGACAAAACAATCTAAATGATAAAACTGAATAACAGACACTTGGAGCTCACTTGATGGAGCACGGAGCTGCAGGTATTAAAGAGGAATCTTCATGGTCAGGTTTCCTAGCAGGTTGCAACATAACAGAGCAGGAACTCATTTCCAAGAAGAAAAATCACAAAACAAAAAAAAAAAAAAAGAACACATCACACAGGTCTGATGTTACCACAGAAAACTAGTTTATGTGTTCATTCCTTAAGTGTCATGTCTGACAGCCTCATCGATCTTGTTTCTCTATCTTGTGAAATCCTCGGTGTTTCCGATCAACCCAAATGCTTTTTTTTCATTCTCCTTGTCACTTGATCAGTCCACTGTGATAATTTTCTCTTGACCTCCCTCTTCCTCCTTTTCCCTTGAATTTTTCAGTCACTGCTAAGTTCTCTAACTTCTGTCTTTTCATGACGTGTCCAAGGAATTTTAATGCTCTTTTTTCTTATCATTTTAACTAGTTTTCATGGTTCATAAACTTCTCTGTTGGCATTGTCATTTGTTTGTCTGGCTTTCCAGGGCATCTGTTTCATGTATGACTTGTCTGAACACATTCTACTATGACTGAACTTTAGAATGATGGGTTTAAAAAAAAAACAAAAAACCAAAGAAGCTCTGAATGATAAATCTGTGCATAAGTGATATCAGCAGTTCTGTGAGACACAACAGCATGATTACTGGGTCATATAAGTGATATCAGCAGTTCTGTGTGACACAACAGCATGATTACTGGGGCTTATAAGTGATATCAGCAGTTCTGTGTGACACAACAGCATGATTACTGGGGCTTATAAGTGATATCAGCAGTTCTGTGAGACACAACAGCATGATTACTGGGGCTTATAAGTGATATCAGCAGTTCTGTGTGACACAACAGCATGATTACTGGGGCTTATAAGTGATATCAGCAGTTCTGTGAGACACAACAGCATGATTACTGGGGCTTACAAGTGATATCAGCAGTTCTGTGTGACACAACAGCATGATTACTGGGGCTTACAAGTGATATCAGCAGTTCTGTGAGACACAACAGCATGATTACTGGGGCTTGCAAACCAAGGCTGACTTGAAACCCTATCACTGCTCTTTATGGTGGTCCTGTAATGGGTTGATGTGCCCCTTCAACTTTGCTAATATAAAGTGAGGCTTGAGTAGGGTCCTATGTTGATGAAGACTGCTGGAGATCTCACTTCTTTGGGTCCAGGATATGCTGAGTCTTCACCAAAGACAGAATTATGCCCTAACAAGTTGTTCAGCTACAACAAACAAGATTTTGCAGTTCTAAGTGGATAAAGATAAACTCCCTGTTACCATGCCATTAAAACATATGGGGATGTGGTGTTAGGCCCGTAATTCCAAGACCCTCGGCACATGAAAGTGTGATGTGGTCAGTATCGCGCCTTCTAAGCAAAAACAAGAATAAGATAACACCTAATGTTGACCTGCAATGTTGAATTCTCAATATTTCTTCTGGTCATTTAAAAACTCTTTACCTCTGTGCTGTTGGCAGCTGATGCCGCTCCGATGGAAGCATTAGCCAAAGCTGCATAGTCTCTGGTCAGCTGATTAGCCATAACACCAAGCTGACCAACATTGGTTGTGGATTTGCCAATCTGCACAAAAAAAAAAAAAAATCAAATAAGTTAATTTTCCCTCTTATAACTGAGATGGACACAAAGGACATTTTTTTCTGATAACAATAAAAGAAATAACGACTGTGGTAACACTGGTTAGAGGGATAGGTAGCACATCAAAGGTCAATGAAAACGGACAAATATCTACTAACAGTATCGCAGTCATTTTGTAAAACTGAACCATACACCTCTATCTACCTTTATTTCTGATAACAATGAGATGGATGTAAAGAACACTCTTTCTGATAAAAATGAGATGAATGTAATGGACTTTCTGATAAAAAATGTGATAAATGTGAAGATCAGTTTTTTTTTTTTTTTTGGTGATAAGATGAAATGGACATGAAAGACAAAGGACGGAAACTGTGAACGATGAAGAAAGAAAATTTTAAGCGATGAAGGAAGAAAACTGTAGGAAAGGTTTTTTTTTACAAAAAGTTTGAGTTTTTCAACATGGATGTCTTCAAAGAGAAACTTCTTTACCCAGAACCACCACCAACACCAGCACCATCACCATCACCATCACTCCCCTTGGAAGAACAGACCATGGATAAAGGCTCCCCAGTCATCCCTGCTCTTGGATTTGTTTTCTGCTTCCTTCTATGTGTATCCCTTGTCTCTGAGCACTGTGAAAATTTCTCTTCTCCAAGTAGTTCTGGGCCTTCCTTGATTCCTATTTTCCTACGAGTTCCATGTCAGTGTCTGCTCTCTGTGTTTCTGTAACGCTATGATTTTGTTTCCCGGATGAACAGGTCGTTGGCCTATCCCCCACCCTCTTACGACATGAGTGGTAGATGGCAGTGGTCCTATTCTTGACTCCCCAGTACTGCTTGGTGACAGTCTAATTTAAAAAACTCTAATGCCTGAGCCATGTCAACTATTTTTATCCCACAAAACTGATGCTACTTGTTAAATTATTTGACATACACGTTCGATTTAAATGGCATTTCATCGCTGCTGGTCCTGCCGAGCACCATCCATTGTCTAGAATGTTGATGGAGAGAGCCGCGCTGCCATCTTTCTGGGCAGAAACACTTTCCCTACACTTCTCACAGTCTGTAACAAACTTGTGCATAGTGTCCCAGGTGTATTGTATTCTGTCCAACTACAGTTCTTTATCATGTTTTTTGTCTGCCTTTATTTTCTTCAGATATTCATCAAATAGATGTTTCAGTAACGGTGTTGGAGCTACAAGTATATCTCAAGACTATGAATAATGAGACATGTAAGTAACTGTTGAATCTCTGTACTGTTCGTTGAAAGTAGCCATAACTGCAGATACGAGACAAAAGCTGAAACACAGAAGCAAATAGAACCTAGAGACAACTAGAGCAACAAGAAGCTGAGACAACTAAAAGCCAGAGAGAACTAGAGCAACAAGAAGCTGAGACAACTAAAAGCCTGAGACAACTAGAGCAACAAGATTGCTGGGACAACTAGAACCTAGAGACAACTAGAACCTAAAGACAACTAGAACCATAAGACAATTAGAACCTTTGACAACCAGAGTTGAGATGCTTGTGCTTGGCATGTGAACACTAAAGAAGTAACATTCATTAAGCTCACCATATCCTGTGCTGTCCTGGCTATCTGCTTGGCCAGGCGGACCATATTTGTCTGGTGATCCACAAAAGATAAGTTCTCTATGATGGACATTCTGTCTGTCTGTCTATCATCTGTCTAGAAGAGCAAGAAAAAAAAAAGAAAGGGAAAGAAATTACTCACACATGACAAAGAATCATAAGCACTTTCTAACGCATTTTCTCTTCTTCAAACCCTATGACTTAAGCCCCATAATCACGGGAATGAGTTGCATGTGATATTCTATTTTTCCTTCATCCACCAACCACCATGAGCATAATGTAATGCAGTATGCCTGGCCATGCTGAAGACATTCTACGATTCTGGAGGGGAAATTCTTGCTCAACACTGTCTGCAGAGTACCTGCTTTCACATCTGGTTCAACCAGTGGGGTTTTATGGCTGCAGGAATATGACCTCCAGATTTTTGTCTGAGAATCCATGTCACTATCAATCCATCCACTCCCCTTTGTAAGAATAATTAGCACTGTACCATTTTAAATGCTGGGGGTTATCCAGTTCATATTCTATGTCCCTGGAGCTGTGGGTAGGATGATCTTTGCTGCCGATGCTGTGAAGGTGCTGAAGCACATCATCAAGTAGAACAGGGAGTGAGTTACGACAGCTATTTTCTCAGATTCACAGTGCAGACAGTGTTAATTTAGCAGACTCTGCCGCCATGAGGACTAGAGCAATCCAAGTCCCAGTAGGTTGAGCCTGTTACAGGAAGTACCAACAAATAGGTGGAGGAAGGGCTTGCTCAGCTATGGTTTGCCAACACTGACACAAGTAGTTGGCTATTGTTCACCAACCATGATACAAGTGGTCAGCTATTGTTCACCAACCATGACACAAGTAGTCAGCTATTGTTCACCAACCATGACACAAGTGGTCAGCTATTGTTCACCAACCCTGATACAAGTAGTCAGCTATTGTTCACCAACCCTGATACAAGTAGTCAGCTATTGTTCACCAACCCTGATACAAGTAGTCAGCTATTGTTCACCAACCCTGATACAAGTAGTCAGCTATTGTTCACCAACCCTGATACAAGTAGTCAGCTATGGTTTGCCAACCCTGACACAAGTAGTCAGCTATGGTTCGCCAACCCTGACACAAGTAGTCAGCTATTGTTCACCAACCCTGACACAAGTAGTCAGCTATTGTTCACCAACCCTGATACAAGTAGTCGGCTATTGTTCACCAACCCTGACACAAGTAGTCGGCTATTGTTCACCAACCCTGATACAAGTAGTCAGCTATTGTTCACCAACCATGACACAAGTGGTCAGCTATTGTTCACCAACCCTGACACAAGTAGTCAGCTATTGTTCACCAACCCTGACACAAGTAGTCAGCTATTATTCACCAACCCTGACACAAGTGGTCAGCTATTGTTCACCAACCCTGACACAAGTAGTCAGCTATTGTTCACCAACCCCGACACAAGTAGTCAGCTATGGTTTGCCAACCCCGACACAAGTAGTCAGCTATGGTTTGCCAACCCTGATACAAGTAGTCAGCTATTGTTCACCAACCCTGATACAAGTAGTCAGCTATTGTTCACCAACCCTGATACAAGTAGTCAGCTATTGTTCACCAACCCTGATACAAGTAGTCAGCTATTGTTCACCAACCCTGATACAAGTAGTCAGCTATTGTTCACCAACCCTGACACAAGTAGTCGGCTATTGTTCACCAACCCTGACACAAGTAGTCGGCTATTGTTCACCAACCCTGACACAAGTAGTCAGCTATTGTTCACCAACCCTGACACAAGTAGTCAGCTATTGTTCACCAACCCTCCTGACACAAGCAGTCAGTTATGGTCTGCCAACCTGAGCTGTCAGTTATAGGTCACTAACTTGGCCAGCACCTTCACCCCCTCAAAAAGACAAATCTACTACAATAATTAGCCTCTATTTGGCCTGTGTCAGGAATGTCCTCCTCCCAAAACAGTACGCAGCTGCTGGATATTTCTTCTGTTTATATCTATTTCACTAAAGCTCATTCAGTACACCTACCCTTGCAATAGCCTTTGTGATTGTGTCAATCATGCTGTTGACCACGCCTGCTTGTGAAGCCGCCTCCTCCATTGTCTGCAGAAGGTCCTGCAGCACATCCTTCATGTCATCAGCAGCACTGTCAATAGGACCATGTGAGTGAGCTGCCTGTTTGGATGATAAAAGCCAAAGCTACTCAATGCAACAATTTTCATGGATTCAATACAGGGAAAACTAGTTTTAGTGCACAGTGCACTACTTTACAGCTCTGGACAGATCAAAAATGAGGAAGATTAAAAAAAAATATGAAAAAGTAGTAAGAGAAGAAAGATGATGATTGTGATAATGACAATGGGAAGAGAACACACCTTAGGCCTCACCTACCTTGGGATTACCTCCTCCTTCTTTACAAGCATATGTAAACTGCAGCGCTGATTCTGCCACAGTTTTAGTCTGGTCCAGGATGTTCATCTGCTGCTTCGAGTTGACTGTCTTGCTGGCACTCCCGATGGCTGATCTGGCCAAGGGCTCAAAATATGAGGACACAGTGGATATCTGTGGATGACAGGTGAATAAAAAAAAGAGATTAAAACAGGATTAACTTTTTCAAAAGTATGAAAATGCCATTGATATATCTGTGGATGATCTGTATTTGAATTAAATCTCTTTTATACTCTTTGCCCTCTGTAAGCTAATATTTAATGCTATCATTCATCATGGCTGTCATATTTTACAGAGAAATGATGCAATGTCTATTTTTATCATTTATGGCAGCTTACAAGTATAAAACTCCAGCTATGGAAAAAAACAAACATATGACATAGTATAAGCCATTTAAATGGCTAATAGTAGTATAAGTATTAATTCACACTTCCAAATCTGTCTTCTTCTTCTCTGCATGCCCATTGACAACAATGCGTGGTACCTTGATTTTTGTGATGCGCCTTTTGGCTGGGTACCTCTGACTTCAGCACCTTTCCTTGCTAGGGCAGACTTTGGTCTTGCTTGGACTGCCATGAAGACAGTGGTGTGTGCTGGCCTGGCCAAAAACTTTGTTTTCCAGCCTCTGGTGGCTGTTGTTAAGCCCCTACTCCATGTCAGATCCAACATGCAACGCTGGCTGGCCAGACGGCTTTGAGACAGTTCAACAGAGACACTCTGACTTTGGGATGAGGAATCTGATGAGTGCCTCAATGATTATCCATTCCCTGCCACCTATAGTCTGCTGGCTCTGTTTTCTTTACATCATTCTGATAGCCATTGTTGTAAAGAACCGTAGGCTTGTCATGTCCTGGATTCATTGGTTTCACGCTAGATTTTCCTCATCCCTGCCGGCAATCTCCATGTCCCCATCCGTCCACCAACTTGACATTACATTTTACAAAAATAACAATTACAATTAGTGTTGACTGCTACAGGTTTCTGGGCTACAGAAGCAGGTCAGAGTTTTTAAGCAAACAGATCTAATTTCCTTGTCTCACAAAGACTATGTTAAGATAAATGTGCTCTTCAACACAGTTCTTCCCAGGGGACCAAAGATGTCTTAAAGGAAGTCAAAATATTTGTCTCTTCTGTGCAAATTTTTCTGGCTTCTGCAAGTTCTCAAGCTCACTGCTGTCATTTATTTCATCATCTGGGCAACTCTTCATCTCAAACTTAATCTCATGCTGTCCTGCACAAGGCACATAGAACCAAGCTGCAGGGGATGGCAGAAGAGTAGTAGGGGGAAAAAAAAACCAATCCCCAAAACCTTGCCATTGATCACCCTGGAGTCCTCCTTGCAGCTTTTCTATAAAGGCCCTTTATTCTCAAGATAGTGCCCATATTATTAAGTGCCTACAGGATACTGTGACTGACAATCACATTAAGAAATTGAACAGAGCTGCAGACGGTGACAAAAGATAAGTGTGAAAACACTTCATTACTGAATGTCTTAGTCTTCTTTTCTGTAAAGGGGGCGTCCCGTGTGGTGAAGTGATTAGTGGACTAGTCTCTCATGATGAAGCTCGGTGTCAATACCTCATTAAGAAATATCCTAGAAACTATGCTAGCTAGAAAATTGAACATTGTGGCATTACATATGCTGATTCTTAGAGTTTTGGGTTTTTTTTTGTTTATTTTTTTCTTCCTTTCCTTTCTCTGCAATCACCAGCATCAAATGAAGCCATGAACGAGACGGCCCAGTGTTATGTGTGTTCTGGGAGGGATGGTCCAACACCATGGCCACCACATTCACATTCTCTTGATTTTTTTAATTCTCTTGACTTTTTTTTTTTTTTAAATGGAGGTAAGCTAAAGGCAAGAACATCATACCAGGTGTCCTAGGTTCTGGGGCTCCTCCTTGGCAGCCTGTCTGATAAGGTCTATTCTGTCCAATATCTCTCTTGCACTGTTGATCATCTGCTCCTGAAAGGCCTATGGAGACATAATGAGAGTCTGATTAACACTTACAGACTTTCAGAATGATGCTGCTACATGACCCTTTGATTCCAAATTTCCAACAAAAATGCATGATTAACAAATTTGTTTTCTTTAACAAAATCTCAGTAGAGTAAGACCTCAGCTCTACTGGGTCTACCATACAAGCTAAAACTCACGTAAGATTCTGCAATCATCTTCATCATTATCACTGGAAAAACTGCTGGAACTCTATAACACTTCATCTTATATAATCTATTTTTAGACATTGCACTAGCGACAAGTTTGCTGCCATATCCTCACAGACAATCCACCAATGCAATCCACTGGTGTCCTGACAAAAGGATATCAATAAAATTCCTAATCCGTTGGCATCCATTTTTTTTCCCCCCTCAAGCTTGATAAAGCTCACTGGTCTCTCATGGCAAAGTCAGGGGTTCGAATCTGGCCGAAGGCACCCCAGTCACCCAGCTACAGAAATGGGTACCCGACTTCTCCTGGAGTTGGGGAAGGAAAGGCGGGCCAGGTGTGACACTGACCACATCACCCTCTAGTGTGCTGACAGGTCAAGGAAAATATGGGCACTGACACCATATCCCTATGTGCCCCTAAGGCATGACAGGGTTACCTACCTACCCTTTGAAAAAGCTGAAACTGCTTAGCGAAATGTACCTGCCATAAACTTGTTATAAAATAAACTGCCATACACCTGCAATGGTGTAATTCCCCCCCAGCTCTGGGCCTGTATTCAATGCCTTTAGCAGCATCTAAATGCAAAAAAGTGGCCAAGGTTCAATATCTGCATAACAGTGGAGTGTTCCTATAGCCTGGACAGTGTGGTAGCAATCACCAGAGTTGCCTGAAAAACAAAGCCAGCCAGGAGAGCAGTCCATCACCTTCAGTACACTCCTGAAAGTTTCTGTGAGCCATACCCACTCAAACAGGAACATTTCAACAGCTCAGTGGCATTTAACTTTAGAACCACTATCAAAAAGAAATGACTAGTAGCACAAAGATGGTGACAACATGGAGACTGAAAGTGACCTTACTTTCAAAGACTTCTCATCTCTGGGCCTGAGATTCTGGCTGATGGCAGCTAGCGAGGCTTGGTCAAGCTCCCTTATTGTCATATTCAGATGTTCTATGGCATTGTCACACTCATGCTGGCCTGGTGCGCTATCTCTGGAAAGGTGCATCACATGGGAAATTGTAAAAAAAAAAAAAAAAGACAGTGCAGCTGATTATCAAATACATATACCAATGTCAAGGACATGGTGGGAGCAGAATGGTAATGATGGCAGATAAGAAAAATGAAGAGTTTTTCTTCAAGATACAAATGATGATATGGGAAAGATGAAATTTATCTCATTTTATTTTTAGAACAGCTCTCCTAAAACAAGACACTGATAGTCAGTCAGTTATTTGCATGGCCCTAGTGAAACTTTGCCTCCCTAACAGCACTCCTGTAGGCCTCTCGGTTGTAAGCAAGATGGCCTGCTGCTGATGCATCCATTTGCAGATTAACAACTATGTCTTGGTCTTCCTCTTTTTCCCATTATGTACTCTTCCAAGACGGTCTTCTCTAGATTATCATGACGTTTTATGTGTCCAAAATATTTAAGTTTTCTCTCTTTAATCCTCTTTACTAGCCAGACTTCTTCAATATTAAGTTCTTGTAGTATGGATATATTTGTTCTTTTTTTGTGTCCATGATATCTGAAGAAGTCTTCTATAGCATTTACATTCAAAGGCATTTATGTGTTTCTCAGCTGTTTTGTTAAGTGTCCAGGTCTCACGGGCATATGCTGTGATGGGAAAGATGCATGCCCTTAAAAATCTTATTTTTGTAGTTCTGTCTGTTCCTCTCCACAGCTTCTTTAGTTGTTTTACTTTCTTTTAATTTCCCTCATTGTATCTCCATTATCAGTTAGTATTGATCCACATTAATCAAAACTCTCCACTTCTTCCAATTTTTCCTCATTGATACATATTTCAGCTGCATTATTTGTTTTGTCAGCTGTCGTCAATTTAGTTTTCTTCGCATTAAGACAGAAGTTTTGCTCTTCGCTGTTCTTATGGACTGACATAATTAGTTTTTCTACTCCTATTTGTGTTGTGGACAGTAATACTGTGTCATCAGCGTATCTAATTTCTGGTATTTCATAACCTCCAATTGTTATGGCATTGTGATATTCTTTGTCTACATCTTCTCTAACATTCCTCATTATATTTTCAGTATACAAGCTAAATAAGTAAGGTGACAATATGCACCCCTGACGGACCCCTTGTTTTATGTCAAACCAAGTTGTTGTTTCATCATTTATTCTTACTGCTGCCTGTTGGTCTAAATACAGCCATGATGTTAACTGTATCAAATGTGTTGGAAATCCCATTTTTTTCCTTTATTTCCCAAAGTTTCTGGTGTTGTACACAATTAAATACCTTTGAATAGTCTATAAAAGATAAATTTAGATTCACATTAAACTCTCTGCATTTCTCTATTATTAATCTTAGATTGAATATATGGTCTCTTGATCCTCTTCCTTGCCTAAAACCAGCTTGGACCATATTGACTTCTTCCTCTATTTTCTTATAAAGTCTAGACACTGACAGAAGAAACGATAATGTCTGGCATGAAAAATGACTGAAGCAGAGATAGTGGAGAAATGTGGTACTTACTGGTGATTTAAACATTATCAATACTAGGATCTTGAGAACATATGGGCACTCAAAAGTTATAGGTACAAAAACCAAGTTAAGACTATTCAATTCAAATGTAATATCCACCCTCATTTATGCATGCGAAAGCTGGAAAACAACTAAAGAAATAGACAAGAAATTAGACTCTTTTGAAAACAAATGTCTAAGGAAAATACTTGGCATCAAGTGGAACAAATTCAAGAACAATACAGAGATAAGACAGATGACTGAACAACAGCCAGTCTCATGGGTGATCAGGAAAAGGTGATGGACATATGTTGGTCACTTGATGAGAAGAAATGATCAGAGAATCCCAAAACAAGCTGTCAGGTGGAACACAACAGGCCCAAGAAAAAAGAGGCAGACCGCATGAAACTCTGAAGAGGACACTGTTAAGAGAGGCCAAATTAACAGGCATAAAATCCTTTGATGAGGTTGAAAGACTCGCCAAAGACAGGAAAAATTGGCGAACTACTTTGCGAGCCCTATGTGGCGTTTAATGGCACGGGAAGGATATAAGATAAGAACACTAGGAAAATCTGACTTGACTTTATCAAAATTTCTTCTTTCTTTTCACACGTGACATCAGAGACACCAGTTTCATCACCATCACCTTCTTCTCTGACCATTCTGAAATCTCAAAGCCATGTCCCTTGAGGGCAAATGTCTTGATCATCTTAGAAATCACTCACATGAAGGAGCATTTGGTCACAGAGATCTGCTTCAAGTCTATGGTCCAGTTCCAGCAAGAAGACTTTTCTGCATAGAACAGGGCCATGTCATACTTTACTATACTGATACCTTACCATTTGTCTTGTCTTGTCTTGTCTTGTGCTATCTCCCTATAAATGTGAGCTGATGTTCTTTGAACCTGATGCTGTAGAGGTGTTGAGGTACAGCATCATATCAGAGTGGGAGCAGGTTACAGCTACTTTTTCAGTCCTGAAGTACAGCTAAAAAGCAAGGAGTGTGCAATGCTTCTTTAGCAGACTCCACCACCATGGTTTCTATGGCGATCCCTGCCCCATTAGCCAGGCTATGCTTGTTACTTGGGGTACCAATGGAGATGTGGGACAGGGTCAGCTATAGTTCACTAACCCTGATGCTAGCATATCAGCTATGGGTCGCTGATTGCCTAACTGGACAGCATCTCCAATTATCCATTCATACCAAGTTCATTAATCTATTATTAGAGAAATGATGACTGCTATAAAATTGGTTCTAGTATTAAAAGTAGATTAGAGTTATATGGTTTAGTTTTACAAAAAACACAGAAATAATGGCGAATGGAGCAAGGAACGAGAGAGCAAAAAATGTGAGATGAGTACATTTAATGAAGAACATGCTTGGCATTTTTTGCCAGTATTTCTTACACGGAGGATACCCAAAGAGCTAAGTGTTTATACTTTATCATATATTTTTTCACATTTTTGCCTGTTGTAATGTTTTTGTCTGTGATGCTTGAAAAAAAAGGCACTTGTTGAAATACTGGGGTGTTTGGAGTGTTGTATGTTCTTCATTTATACAAGCTCATCTTACTTCCTGCCACTCTCATTCCTGCCCACTTTTATCACTCTTTCTATACTTTTTGTAAAAACCCATCTATCTTTACAGCTTGTTATAAGAAGTACCATAATACAGGGTTAAGTTCTCCTTCACTGCCCCTAATAACTAGAACATTTCATCTCTGCCCTTTATCTGCTGACAACAGAATACAGAACACTATCTGTCCAGACGGATCTCTAAAAGAAAATATGAACTACATGAAAACAACAAGGCCAAGCTACTCACTTAATACTGGCCACAAGCCTCTTAATAGCATCAGAGACACTCTTGGAGTGGTTGGAATACTGCTGATATGTTGTTGGGTCCTTAGGGTTGACTGCCAACTGTTTGGCTGCCTGAAGCATGTTACTAGCTCCATCTATCATAGCCTTGCCTGACTGAGTAATAGGCTCTAGTGCTAAACGAGCCTGTTAAATGAAGAGTAACGTATTACTGAGAATAATCAATAACTTGAAATGCAGAATGATGCACATGTAACATTTTTACTACTGATGAGATCAAATGTTTCTTGAGAAAAAGTAGTTAAGTCGCAATTCATTTATTCATTCATTATGTGACCAGCAAAATGGAAAACAGGTGATCTTGCTGCAGGCGGACTCAGAACATCACAGAAAGTCTGAATATGTTACTGGGAGATGTTGGTCAGGTTGCCCGATGGAGGTTTACAATCTGGAAAGGACACGTCACTTGACAGTACATTAATTATGTTCTGGACCAACAAACAAATGAAATCATGTTTCTCTACAAGAACACACAAAAAAAAGAAAAAGAAATAAACAAACAAACAAATCTAGTCAAACACAAAATAAGCTTAGCCACACAAAAAATTAAGTTTTGTTAAAAAAATAAGTTTACTCACACAAAAAAATAGGTTTTGTCAAACAAAATAAAAAGTTTAGTCAAATAAAACAATAAGTTTTGTAAAATAAAAACAATATAGTCAAACAAAAAAAAATAAAAAAGTTCAGTCAAATAAATAACAGTTTAGTCAAGCAAAAAATATATTCACACAAAAGAAGGAAGCGAAGGAGGACAATGAGATGAAATACAGAAAACTGTAGAATATGAAGAATCAGAAATGGAATTAAAAGAAGACACAGAGTGAGAATATGAAGGACAGGAAAGAAGTCAGGAAGTGATGAGAATGAAGTAGGAAAATAATATGCAAGAAGATGACTAAGAAGAATCTTCCTGACTTCCACTCTAGGTAATGCTAAATCTGGCACCCAGCTGGCCAAGAAAAGGAATTCAAACCGTCCAACTTTTAAGACTGCCCTCCCCCCATAACTTCTTTCTCAGATCCAACTCTTCAAGCCTAATCTGATGCTACAGCTAAGCTAGGATTTAACTCATGGAGATAATTTGAGAAACAGTGTGAAGAAAGCAAACAAACAAAAATAGAAGGGAAATGGCAATGCAATGACAGTCACTAGAAAGCTGAAAGAAAGAAAAAAAAAAAAGAAATGACCCACAAGAAAACAAACAGAAAAATATCCCAAAGGTCCAACCATGTCATACGTGAAACAAAAGGCAACCAAGCTCGGAATAACTACATATGAAGAAGTAGTTGGCAATATCAAAACTTCCAGCATTTACCTGGGCACTTATCTTGGCTGGTCTGCTGGCAAATTCTGGAGACAAGGCAAATGTTGTCAGCTCATCCACAGCATTGATAAGCGGGCGGGCAGCCTCAGCACATTTCTGCCTGTTCTCTTCTGTGAAGTCACTGTCCAGAGCCTGCATGGTGGGTTGTATGTGAATCTCTGATATATGTTTCATACAAACATGTTCAAAATGCATCAGAAAATGCTTTTTCTTAGATCTTCATTGTAGAATAAACTGTGATTCATAATCACATGTACAAGGGCACTGCCTGCTTTTAGATTTACTTCGAAGGTAAGTGAGATAAGGTATTGGTTGGCTTGACTGTCTATAAGGCAGGATCATGGCTGACTGTGGTGTGCCTCAATTTTTCCAGCATGCAGTTGAAATACAATCTTAAATCAGACTTTGAAATAAGGTAGAAGCAGTTTTAATCATTAACGGAACTTACAGTTGTAACATTTCAGTTTTTGGCTTCCGCCTTATTCATACAAAAAACATACAGGACAAAGAAGTCAGACAAAAATTACTTTTATGTTCTCTCTTTTTTTTCTCCAGCTTTTATCTTATCTCTGCTATGTAATGTAATGTGCTACAGGTAGTTTGGTCACTGGTTCAGATCCTAAGCATGTAATGTGGCCATGTGTAATCTCACATCATATCTCTTCAAGATTTTACTCCCCCAATACGTCTCTTTCTGGCCTGTTCCTTGCATCTTCACATATTATTTTTTTCTGTGTCGGTTAATGATCAGGATTCATTCCCATCAGATGGTCAAACAGTTCATCATTTATCTTTTAATGTAATACATCACCAGTATTACAAAACCTTGTACATTCACTGGGTCAAACTTTTTTACACAAATATTCACCCAATTCTCAAGATACACTTAAAGCCAATCTACCTTAATAGCCTTCACCAAACTGGCAGTGCTGTTGGCTACATCTTTAGCACTCTGCACAAAATGTCTCTTGGCCACAGGATTGGCTGTTTTTGAAGACGCCAGACGGCAAGAGTTACACAAGGAAGACGTGTGCTTTGCTACTACTGTGGCAGCTGACAGCACCTAAGAATGAGACAGAATAACGAGCATGAAGGCCAAAATCTGAAAATAATATATATATATATGACTATTTATACAAGTTCATAAGGTAAAAACACAAGCTGTGATCCACTAAAAAAAAAAAAACAACAACAGGAGAAGAAATGAAAATTCAATTTGCAGTCTAATTACTTTCCCAATTAAATGCTGCCACCCCTTGAGTACTACATCAACAATCCTGGAATTTCATTTAAGACCAAAAGGCATGTCACATGAATGATTATCACTGTTGAAAATCCAGTCATTCACTTCTGACACCTAAACCTCCTTGTGAGCTTAATCCTGGACATCGAAGCAAAACCATCAACACCCAAACACACCAACCTCTCCCCTACTCTCACTCTGTAATATGGCTCAGACTACAACCCAGCAGACAAACTTACATAACTATGCTGTTGGATACTATCTAAAACAGAGTTATAAAGCAGTGGGAAAAATATATATTAAGAAATATACTATTTATCTAAACTTTTGACTCTGTATGCTAAACCTATAGCCAAATTCTAGATGCATTAACAAAATGTCAAAACTAAAAAAAGTGTAAGAATTCTATTGAAAAGGATCTGTAAATCAGTAATAACTGCAACAAAGTTAGTGGCTGAAGAAACAAAATGATTACAAGTAGCATTATTTTGGTATAATATACTGCAATAATTTTGGCTTTTGTCTTCAAAAGACAAACAAGTTAATCTTTTCAAGCCAGGATTAATACAGGAGACGCTGCACTCCAACGGGATTTTTTTTATTGCATAATATTTCTAGTGTGTTCAAGATTATATCAGATACAGTGGTCAATGGGTTAATAGACAATACAGAAATAAAAAATGAGCAATGGTTAACCACATGCCAAATAAAATAAATAAATAAATAAATAAAAATTAAGATTAGGATACAAACAAAATAAAACTCATGCACATATCTTGTATCTTAATTAAGCATCTGGTAAAAGTTCAAATGTTAAAATGCCAAACAAACAAACAAACAAACAAAAAACCAAAATCAACTGAGGATGAACCAAAAGGAGTTTATGGCAAATTTCCTTAGATGTTACTGGGAAAAATAAAGCATGAACTAACAATGGAAATGAACACATATATTCTTATAACCTTTTTTTTTTTTTTTATAACTAATAACCAAGTTTCACTGTCATCTTTGATATAGGCTGGAGTATAGGAATATTAAATTATGCCAATGGTCCTTAACCTAAGATCCCTGGACCACCTGAAGGATTTTTAGGAGTCTACAGACAAGATAATGAACTGGCTCAGTCAGAAGAATCACAGCATCATCTGTATATTATTTATTGTGATATTTTTAATGTGGGGGTCCACAGCTGTTCTCAGGCCAGAAAAGTGGTCCAAAGCTGTTCTCAGGCCAGAAAAGTGGTCCAAAGCTGTTCTCAGGCCAGAAAAGTGGTCCACAGCTGTTCTCAGGCCAGAAAAGTGGTCCACAGCTGTTCTCAGGCCAGAAAAGTGGTCCAAAGCTGTTCTCAGGCCAGAAAAGTGGTCCACAGCTGTTCTCAGGCCAGAAAAGTGGTCCACAGCTGTTCTCAGGCCAGAAAAGTGGTCCAAAGCTGTTCTCAGGCCAGAAAAGTGGTCAACATCTGTTCTCAGGCCAGAAAAATGGTCCACTGCTTTTCTCAGGCCAAACTAGGGGTCAGTGGGCCAAATTAAAAAAAAAAAAGTTAAGAACCATTGAAGTAAGCATAACATCACTGACTAATTCCATGTAATGGAAGCTTGTGTTCTTGGTAGCTGTTATGGATTCACAACCACATGGGAGAGATATAATGTGCACAAGACATCTGAATGTTTTAGTGGTTAGTGTGTTTATCTCTACTGTGCAGTCCAGTGGTTCAAATCTGGCCTGAGACACTCCAGTAATGAAGAAATGAGTACCTGGGTGAGAAAGGTGGTCAGGCAGGCATTGATGCTGACCTTATTATTCTCTAGTGTGCCGCCAGGTCAAGGACAATATGAGCACTATCGCCACATCCCTTAGGTGCCTCAATTGCATGTCAAGATTATGTAATATGCACAAGACTGCATATGTAAGTAATGTTGCTGATTGATGATGACGATGATGATGATGATGTTAGATTCAATACTCTCTCATACATGTAAATCTCACATATGGAAAAATCTCACACACAGGATAATTCATGATGTTAGAGGTCCACACATCATGAGTGCGCATGATGCCCTGGATTATCCATGAATTACACTTTGTTAGTCAAGTTTGTTTAAGATGTTTCATCTACAATGGTATATATCCACACATTCATTTAACTAATATATATATAAAATCAACAATTCAATATGTTACACATGCTCTGTGAATAGCCTAATGTCCTATACACTATGACACTATGCTTGAAATGTTTTGTTTATAATATTAAAATTGCTTAACTCTTTGATTCCAAAACAACACTGGAAGAGCTGGCAGATCTTGAATGCCTATGCTAATCAACACCCTGTGTGATATTCAGGTAACATCTAAATAAAATGAAAAAACAGCACCCAACTCATATTTTTCAATGACGGAGTAACTTTCAGTTCCAAAATTTCTCATCAAAATTTATTATGGCAGAACATGGAAACTAATTCGGGGTCAAAGAGTTAAAGATGTTTTATTTAAGACATTAAAGATTGTATAATGATATTTCACCAACGGTGAAAATAAACTGTTTAAAGAGTTTAAATGTTTTATGATGTTAAATGTTTTTACCTAGAATGTTTAACAGTTGTTTAAACACACATTTTACTCATATGTTAAAGTATGTTGAAGATCTATGATGTTAAACAACGTGTAACAGCAAGCCATGCTGTATCATGCAGCCCCCCACCACATTAAAAAAAAAAAACAACAAAAAACTGATGCATGTACCCTAAATAAGAACATCTGAAAAGGTTGCTCTTAAAACTTGTACAACATAAAAACAACATTTCAAATATACAAATATACAAACATAAGGAATACATGCAAAAACTGTTTTCAAATAAATTTCATATTAGTAGAAAAAAAAAGGGTATTATTGAAATATCTAATTTTTCAGAGAAACATATTTAAGCATGCATTTTGTTTCTTCACTATTCTTGCATTAACTCTTTGCCCACAAATTTAACACACAAAAAAAAAAAAAACAGGATCAACATATCTATTTTAGTTTCCAAATCTTACTATGGCTAACTCTTTAAATAAGACTGGCTGATGTGAGCAGACAATATCAGTGACGGCAAAACTCATCATTTTAATCTAATCCAGCATTTTCTAACTGTATTTTAAATGTCTGCTTCCATCTTGTATTTTTAACTGAATAATAAATGATATGTTTATTCTTTATTGTCATTTTTTTTGACATGACATCAGCTAACATGATAATAAAACAAGAATTTGTATAAAATTATCTGCTTAATCAACTGTCACAAAACTTTACGTTGTGAATGACAAATTAAAAAAATATGGTAAGTTGTGGCTCCTCAATGCTGAAACACAGGAAAGTTGAATTTTTTTTTTTTTTTTTAACTTCTTACTCTAAATATTTTTCCTATAACATAATCTTTCTTATCTTGACCACATTAATTAACCTCAGAGTTAAATCTCCCTTTAATCTGACATATTCTTCTCGAATCTTTCTGTAACTGTGAGCTGATGCTCTTTACAACCAGTGCGGAGAAGATGTTGAGGCCCGGCATCATCATTTCGGATTAGGGGCTGGGTCATGGCAGCTATTTTTTTCAGTGCCTGGCTGCGGCTCAAAATCAGGCGGTGTGTAAAACTTCTTTACCGGATTCCACTGCCATGGCGACTATGGCAATCCCTGCCCCCAATAGCCAGGCTAGACCTGTTACTGGGGGCACAGACGGAGAGATGGGACAGGGTCTTGGTCAGCTACGGTCTGCCAACCCTGACGCCAGCATGTTAGATATGGGCCACCGACTACCAAAACAGACGTGTTACTGGGGGCACAGACGGAGAGATGGGACAGGGTCTTGGTCAGCTACGGTCACCGACTACTAAAAACAGACATGTTCATCCCCTTTAATCTGATATGTGCACTTTATTATTTTGTAGCAATAAATTTGTCACACACACACACACACACACACAAATGATAGAACATGACACTCCTCTCACCCCATCTCTAAAAATAAGACATTAAAAAAAAAAACCCCAGAAAATCTCATATATAAACTGTTAATTTATCCCAAGTGTGTAATGTCCTTCAACTGATGTCATACATGACTTATTTCCCTTCTCTCTCTTTCTTTTTTTTCTTTCTTTCTTTCTTTTTCTTTTACAATGAAACCACATGATAAAAGGCAGGACATAAATGTTTGAAATAATTTTGAAGAGGAAAAAAAAAACCCAAAATAAACACATTTATGATGCACAATATGCCAACACCCAGGACCAAATAAAAAATATAACAAAGGAAGATGAAGAGTTCTTTGTTTTTCCAAAAAAATTTAAAAAAACAAATAAAATAAAACAACTCATTCACATTTTGGGTAGGGAGAAAAACAAACCAAACAAAAAAAAAGAAACAAAACAAAACAAAAAAAGGCAAAACTTACTTGATAACAGATCTGAAAAAACAAAAATGATTTCAAGAAAAAATAAAACAAAACATTTCCATTAGCTAGTGCTGACGATTTCAATTTCTAAAGCCATAGCTTATTAAAAAGCAACACAACAACTTAAAACGAAACAATTAATTAGTTTTCTCTAGGAAAGTCTAATTCAAAATGCAGTCAGTAAAAGTAGCAGAAAGGAAGCCGGTTATGCCATATTAAATAAAAGCTGACAGAGCAAATGATCAAAAAACAACTGGTCATGTTTCGATAAACATCCCTTAAATGCTCTACCTCTTCTATACACAGCTTCAGACAAAATAACTGCTCAAAGACAACTATTAATTCTATTTAACCCTGTCCTATCCTATGCCAACCGCAGCATAGTGACACAGAAGCCGACTGCTGGAAACTCTAAAGAGGACACTGTTAAGAGAGGCCAAATTAATAGGCATAAAATCCCTTGATGAGGTTGAAAAGCTCACCGAAAACAGGAAAACTTGGCGAATTGCCTTGAGAGCCCTATGTGATGTTTACCGGCACAGGAAGGATATAAGATATGAGATATCCTATGCCAAAGATTTAAAAGACAAATCAGTTTGGATATTTTAGTCCCTAAGTTGGATTTGTTTAAAAGCAACTATATATAAACTTTTAAAGCATAAATCATGTTTTAAATTATCATCTATGTATTTTATACACCAGTCAGAATGTACAGAGAGTAAAAAACGTAACATTTAGATCACAGGGTCCCCACACTGGGGCCAAGAAAGGATAGGTTTGATACCAGCAAAGCAAATCTACATTATGTGCTCACACTAGATGCTGAGTAATGATTTTTAATTTAACATCAAGTGCTGCAGGGAAGTTACTGTGAATTAACACCTGTTGTTTCTGGGATCTGTGCTTCAAAAATGATTGGGAACCTCTGGTCTAAATAAAACGAATGATATGCCTATTCAACATGATATCCTCAATTTTTTTTTCTTTTTAATGAACAAGAAAAAGTTAAAACACAATGTTATTTTCTAATTAACAAAAAGAAAAATTGTAGCCTTGTTTTTCTACTTTGAAACAAAACATTTCTAAGCTGGTTACTGTAAAACTTCATTTTAGCACATGGGTCATGGATGACTGACTATGTAGTCATACAGTGGGTTTTCTCATTGTTTTCATGCGCTTGTGACTTTCCAAAAATAGGCTTGGTCTAGTGCATCAGCCAAAGGTTAAACCATGCTGATTATTTGGAATAACTTATTTCCATTTTTCTTTATCTTAACTAAGAAAATAAATTTGCCTCTTTCTGTCTCTCACTTTTGTGGATGTATGTGGGTGTTTCTCTCTCTCTCTCTCTCACACACACATATGCACACATACAAATATGCACATACATATGTATGAACAAGTGGGAAATAACAGGTAAACCACAACTGATACTGACAAAAGTTGTGAACTTAACAGTCCTCTCTTTTTAACTGATCTGATTTTTCTTCATAAAATTCCAGATTATGATTTGATTTTTTTTTTTCGCAAGTTTGGTCCTAGACAAGTTTTTGCTTCAACCAGATAATAAAGCTTGCAGTACAAATGATATTTTCCCATCAGATTTTCACTGTTACGGCCAGAAAATTTCTACATTCAGCTTCCAACAAAAAAAAACTGGCGATGAAGCAGCTTTAAAAAATATAAAAAGAAAACAATGAGTACACGTAAGGAAACATATATCCACCTACAAAAACCACCAAACACTACATACAAAGTACAAACATTGGGGGGAAAGTAGCAGACAGCCTATAAATAAAATGAGCAGACATTAAACTACCGACTGCTGGCAAACCTTGAAGACCTTACGATTTTCATATACATAGGACAGCGTACTTGCTGATGGTCACAATATGACGACTGCATTATACGAATCAAGACAGATCAGGAAAAAAACTGCTTCTGAGCAGCGATTCAACTCCAGAAGTGACGTGCAAAGAGAAGAAACAAATTTCTAAACAAACATTCCTACCTGAGGCACAAACAGAAGTTAAAAACGTTCTGGCCGTAAGCCGCAAGGGTCACTTCTATAATCCCCAAGTTACCATAAAAACTGAGTAAAAAACTGGCCTCAAGAAGCCTCTCGACTCTTTTGTACCTAAGTGAGCTCCCTGGGTCACATGCTGTATCAGAACTGGTCCGCAACAGGTTACACCTCTTTTCAATTGTGTCGCATTTCTTTGGGAACTCAAGTATTATATATTTCATCTCACAGCACTCACATTTTCCCCTCTCCATTTACTAGGAAACTTCAGAAGATTTGGTCAAAATATGATCCAAAGGATTAACAAAAATTTTGTAAATAACTTATTTAAAATGAAAAGAAAAAAAAAAACCACTGTTCAATTTTTACAAGGAAGGAGAATGTCCGCAGACACTTTGTGACAGTCAGTCACGAGGAAAGGAACGCAGATACTTTGAGACAGTCAGTCTAAAATGTCTGCAGATACTTTGTGAGTGTCAATCTAAAATGATAATAACAGAAAATGAAACAGAGAGAGGTCACCTTAAATATCTTATATGAATCAAACCACTGAACCATATAAAGATGGAACTGAAAGTAACATGAGGAAGATGACAAGACAAGACAAGACAATAATGGTTAATCTATGAAGACTTCCTGATAAAAAAAAAAGATGAAAAAAATGAAGAAGTCCTGTTGCTCTATAACTTCTGAGAGAAATTCTTCATTTATTTTTTTAGCAGGAAAAGTCGCATATATCTTTCCCCCATTTTTTTTTTTTACCATTTTAAGCTGTTTATCTTGCCATAACAACTAAAAAATATTTTCTCTCCTTGTAAAAACTGCTTACCATAACAAAGCCTACATAAATAACAACAGATATGATAAGAAAAAACAATAACTGCATGAATAAATGAAGCATGACCACCAACAATTACTGGCACAGCATCTAATCATCAGACAAAAAAAAGAAACTTCTTTTATATTAAAATGTTTGTTTCTTGTTTGCACTATTTTCCATTATGTCTTTAACTGTTGGAGCTGACCTATGTGTTCCTCATTTTAAAAATGATGATTTCCTCTCAAAGCCCACTGGATTTAAAGTTAAAATCTCTAAGCAATATAATGATAAATATCAGCCAAAATTTACTATGTTAATTTACACAGGATCACTGACACAGCTTGAGTAAAATTCTGAAATTATTTTCTCATCATTATTTGGTAGGTAACATCTAGTGGATAAATAATTAGAATTTCACTGAGAAAGTTTATAAGCGTAAAAATGTTACAACTTCAGTAATATGCTAGGATGAACCTTTGCTCAGGAACAAGATAATGATGTGATATTTTGGCTTGCACTTTCATCAAACAACAATAAAGGAAGAAAGAAACATAAAAAGGGAAAAACAGACTTTGAACGAGGAAAGGAAAATTACAAAATAAAAAATGACTAATTAACGACACCTTATTCTTAGCACTAACTATTATCCTAGCACTGGACACTTAAGCTGCAGTTTAAAAAATTAAAATAACCGCAATCAAATGATTTTGTTCCATGTGTTGGGTGTTAACAATTTTAAACCGCTGCAATTCTAAAAAAAAAAAAAAAGGCATTGCATGAGTCCCCAGTAAAACGTTATGGCTATAATGTTCAACTGCAACAAAAACTCATGGGGTTTCTTATGCTATTCAACAGAGTTAGCGTTTTTTAAACTCTGTTAAACATTTCTGTGGATCTACAACACAAAAGTTGGTTCATTTAAATTTCTAACACTTGGTAAATATATGTCCTACTCATATCTGTTCACAGACCCATTCAAGTAAATAAATAATTTAAAACTTTCACATCCAATCTCATCTTGGAACATTTTTGTGGATCTACAACACAAAAGTCGGTTCATTTAAATTTCTAACACTTGGTATATATATGTCCTACTCATATCTGTTCACAGATCCATTCAAGTAACAATACACATTAGAATGCACACACACTTACTGAATGGAACACACACCAGCTATAACAGGGCTTTTTTGAAACATTCAAACTGAAGAGAAGCTGGGCTAGCTAATGAGGCATATTTAAAAGAGAAAAATAAGCCAAAGAAAAGACGACCAGATATGGAAAGCATAAAAAAAAAAAAGTATATATGCGAGGGGTGAATCAAATGAAAGTTACAAGATTTCTGAAAGAACAGACAGAAACTCCTTAGTAGTATCAGCTATTAGCACAAAGGTCCATGACAGCAGTAAGCAGATAGCACCATCATCGCAATGCAGCAAATTGAGAACAGCGCTTGTTAAGATGGCAGCTATGCTGCAGACGTAATCCAGAGAAGAAGTGGGTACACAGCACAAGGGACCAAACAAAGCTGCTTTTGGAAAGACTGCATTTCAAAGTATTGCTGCATCCCGCGTTGTTCACTGAATTTGGCAATAAGTAACTTTTATCTGTTCGGTCACCTCTAATAAACAGTTCATGACTAACACGGTGGTGCAAGCAGCACTACATCGGGGGCTGAAATGTCAGGACCAATGGGTCCCTTCTTTTTTTTCCCTTAACTTGAATTCAGGCCCACATTCGCAGGTGGCACAAATGCATGGCAAAGCAAGAGGACTATAACTGAAAAACTGAGCTATTATTTTTCTTGTATTAAATAAAAGTTTTGTGCAAAGCACATTTAAACTTTCATTTTATTCATATACATACATATATACTGCTGAAAATTTCTTTAAGGTATATTTTTATATTGGAAGTTTTCACTTTTCGCTACAGCGGACATTTTAAAATAGAATACTAAATAATTAAAGAGTTGTATTTAAAACATTCAGAAAAAAATAAAACAAATCTAATAAAATTTTAAAACTGATAACATGTACATTAGAATACTTAATATTTAAATAAAAAAAACATATTTTAATGTACATAAAAAGCAAAGTTATACTAAAACATTATAATATAACAAAGTTACCCTAGTCTAAGAAACAAAACAACACAACTGGAAGATAAAATGAGTGCCTATTTTACTGCACGGGTGAGACATCGAGGTCGACACTTCTGAAAAGCTACTTAAGCAACTTCGTTAAACGGTTCTTAAACACGATTAACTGGCTTACCATAGATCGCAAATTCCATGAAGCATAGTACTTGTTGACAGAGAGAGAGAGGAACATTCAGTTACATTAAACAAGGACTTCAGAATGTAGTAATTGCGGTAAAATGGTTTTTGGAACAATAGGACATGACAGTACATGAAATACATACAGGGCTTAACACAGAAATGACTGAATGTTCAGAATCTTTGCCATGGAAGTTAGCTGAGACTATTTACCATTGGTAAACTGATAAACTGGAAATTTAACTAATTTAGTTCTTTATGGCTAATGCAACGGTGAAGATCTTTATGGCCAATAACACTGTGAGGATCTTTAGGCCCATTACCTCAGTAAAGGCCTTTACAGCCAGTACCATGGTGAAGATCTTTATGGCCAATGTTGTGGTGAAGATATGAAATATTTCTATCAGATAAGAATGGGATGTAGTGATCATCTTCAATTCTTGGAAGGAATCAAAATGGACTGTCACAACCAGGTCCACTACCACAAGGAACATAACAATCCTTGCTCCTCACTACCCAAACCTTGCTAGCAGCTGGAGGCAGGAAAGGATCTTTGTTATCACTGCTTCACTGACCTTGTTTACTGCACCATCCCTTTCGCACAGCCATCCTTTCTCCGTGCTATATGACACAGACATATACACACACACATACAATAAATCACATAACAGCAAACACAGTCAAATAAATTCAGAAAAAAAAGCCAATATGAGTGTTATTTTCACTTAGCATATCCCAGATATACAGTATACTGAGATCCCATATAGAAATGTAGAAACCAAGAATACACACTGACCCTTTGAGTTAGGTTAGTTTAAAAAAAAAAAAAAGTTTAAATCCTACCTGATTTTTCTGGAGATTATTCTACAGAAAGAATTTATCAGTGGAGGAAATGTTATAATGAAGAAAAAAAAGCGATGGCAAAGTTATAAATAAAAAACAAGATAAAAGTCAAAGCTTTAAAACAGGTGATTGGTGTTTCTTTTTGTCTTTTTTTTCTTTCCTGAAGAAGCTCTTTTGCTAAAATATTGGATGTTTGTTCGTTCTCATATACCTAATTAATTCACCTTAACTTCTGTAAAGTTACACCACCATGATCATCCTATTACTGTTCAGACCTACCAGCTAGTAACTGTGACCACATTTCTTTATTTTTGTCTGTTAAATCAGATCTGTTATCCTTCCTTTCCTCCGGTAGTAGTCTAAATATTTTACTTTTATTTTTCCCTTTCTTTTTATAAATTATATCAGCCAGGTTATGCCAGCTTGGCTGATAATCTCTCTCTTGCTACAAATGGCCAAAGAATCTTGGATGTCTATACTATGATCCTTTTTATGTGGGATTTCTATAAATTTTACTGTTCACAACTGAATCAGAATTTTATCCTAATTTTGTATCAATCACATTTTCTTCCAACTAACTTGCATGAAGCTGACGATTTTTTCACCTCATGGCCTATTGTTTAACTGTAAATACTGATTGGAGGATAAAAATAACACATAAAAACCTATGTCTTGTTTAGGACTTTTCCTAATATTTTGGGATTGGACATCAAAGCTAAATATATCACTACGCTGAGTATGGCCTTAAAAAGTTCAGTTATAATCTAACTGTGATAACTAAAATGAATAAATAATTATAAATAAATAAATAATTAAACGTAAAAAGACAGACATAAATTGGGAAAGAAAAAAAACAAACATAAATGTCAATAAAGGCTTGTCAATTATCTATGCTGTAATTAAAATTATTGTTTTAATGGACAAATAAAATTTAAAAAAACTACTCCAAAACAATGCACTCAAAGGTTTGAATATGATGCTCTACAAATATTTCAAAATCTATGTACATAAACATTAAGCACTTGAATAATGAAAAATGGTAAGAAAGTCAGCCGTACATTCTAAACAAATGTCAAACACGTAAAGATTTGAAAATTATAATGAAACACATGACAAAACATACAACCATTCTCTCTATCCAGCGAAAGACATAACACATGACACAACTGATCTAACAATGAAATATAAACATAACAACCAAACAAGTGACTCAGACAGCAAACATGCAGAATTAACAATATAATATATATTTTGGCTCTAGCCTTCACCAGACATCAACAATCAATGAATGAAAAGTGAAAGTAAATAAAGGACACTAGCATGAAAGGCACAAATTATGTAATCAAACCACAACTACTCTGGATATTCCTGCACTAAATTACATTTTAAACTTTTCAAACATTTTTCTTTCCTCTTACTACTTTTTCGTTTATATTCATTTTGTTTATATTCAACTGCTTGTTGTTGTTGCCTACCCTGAAGATGAAAGCAAAACATGCCGTCGTTCAGTTGCCATATAAAGCTTTCTCCTCAGCTCTTTCACCTTCAAATGTTTTTTTTTTCCCAAAATTTTGACCTCAATGCGTTTACATACACAATAACATTCAGACCATTATAACCAGCACTGCCATAAACCACCTGAACACGTTAACGATCTACTCCCAAATGTTCCACACAACTTTAAAAGACACGCAAAAAAATGTTAAAAAACACATACACACAAACATCCAAGTCACTGAAAACACTCACATTCTACCAACAAAACACAGTAAATGAATAGAAATTATATTCTTAACCACCAATACAAAAAAAAACAAAAAAACAACAACAACAACAAAAAAACAATCCCCAAATACTGTCAGTCAGTGTAAACAAGCTAAGCATTCTCCTACAGTATCATGCAGTTTTTCATATAGTATCCCACAATTCTTTTTATGTTTGGTTACTTTGTGAGACTACAGGCAGGCATGTGATGCTCAGACTACATTCATTCTATGCACACAGTATTAGTTAGTAGTGGTAGCAGGAGCAGTAGAAGTCTAATTCCCCTTTTCAGTTATTTCTGACTGTGGGATGATGAAACAGAGACCCAAGAATGTTTCAAGAATGGTTTGTTTTTTGTTTGTTTGTTTGTTTTCCTATTCCTTTCTTTTCTCTGCTTGATGGAGGAATTTCCCTTCACAGTTTCTGAACTGTCAACTCAGGAAGCAATGCTATGTGGTCTGGTCTATATCCATCTTCCCACTAATAAAATCATGCACAAATGCCAAGTTAAGTTTCATCTTTTTGCACATATTTCTGTTGTCCTGACAAAAGCATGTTGCCAAAATATTGGACTGTTTTTCCATAGCTTTCCTACCTCTTCCATCTTTTTGTAAAACTGAACCATACACTTCTGTTTCACCAGAATCAGTTTTTTTCTGCAGTTATTATCACACTCTTCTGTTCCCTTCTAGATACAGCTACTGGCCAACCAAAAGGAACCATTACAGCCCAGGACTAGAGAGCTAAATAAGAACTGAGGAAATTATGCTTGGAGATGATCAAACATTTCTAGATAAAAAGAAATGCTGAATATAATTAATAAACAGATTATAATATGAATACTGACAAGTGACTGTCTCATCAACATGGCAGTCTGGCCTCAAAGCTTGTACACTCCTGCCTTATATCAGAAAAACATGCTCCACCAATCTCCAAGTACTCACCTGCTGCTGGGAACTTGCTGGGTTTGTCAGGTTCTGGCAGGCCATCTGTATGGCTTGATTGGCGCGGGCAAATTGGGTCTGATCAACTACTCCGGGACGTCCAGGTTCAGAAGCTGGATCTGAGATACCCACAAGGTAGGCAGCCTAGGGAAGTTAAATATGACAACAAGCATTGAAGAATGGGTCTAAGATATCTATAAGGTAGGCCAGCCCATAGAAAAGAAAGGATCTATGACACCTGTAAGAACAAGGCAGTATAGAAATGAAATGTGATTAAAAAAAAAAATCTAATACATACACAAGTTAGACAGACCATAGAACTGAAATGTGGCCAACAAACTATTGATCTAAGCCAAAACACAAAGTAGACAGACCATAGAGTTGAATCACTCTGTCAAACCAACTGTCATCACTATGTCAAACCAACTGTCATAAAACTACTGTCAACTTGGCTACACAAATGCCTACCTCACACTACTGTCAACTTGGCTACACAAACGCCTGCCTCACACTACTGTCAACCTGGCTACACAAACGCCTGCCCCACACTACTGTCAACCTGGCTACACAAATGCCTGCCTCACACTACTGTCAACCTGGCTACACAAATGGCTGCCCTACGCTACTGTCAACCTGGCTACACAAATGCCTGCCCCACACTACTGTCAACCTGGCTACACAAATGCCTGCCCCACACTACTGTCAACCTGGCTACACAAATGTTTGCCTCACACTACTGTCAACCTGGCTACACAAATGCCTGCCTCACACTACTGTCAACCTGGCTACACAAATGCCTGCCTCACACTACTGTCAACCTGGCTACACAAATGGCTGTCCCACACTACTGTCAACCTGGCTACACAAATGCCTGCCTCACACTACTGTCAACTTGGCTACACAAATGCCTGCCTCACACTACTGTCAACCTGGCTACACAAATGTCTGCCTCACACTACTGTCTACCTGGCTACACAAATGGCTGCCTCACACTACTGTCAACCTGGCTACACAAATGCCTGCCTCACACTACTGTCAACCTGGCTACACAAATGCCTGCCTCACACTACTGTCAACCTGGCTACACAAATGTCTGCCTCACACTACTGTCTACCTGGCTACACAAATGGCTGCCTCACACTACTGTCAACCTGGCTACACAAATGCCTGCCTCACACTACTGACAACCTGGCTACACAAATGCCTGTCTCACACTAACGTTTGGGAAACCCTGAAATGAGAAAATTGTCTGCCAGGTGATCGGGCACACCAGAATAAAATATTCACATAGTTGTCAGTGCACTTTGTGATAAACAGATGTTCAAGTAAAAATCACCCCCATACTATATAGGGCACTATATACAAAGAATGAGCACAAGAGAAAGGCAAATGGCAATTCCAAGAAGCACATAAATTATACACATTCAATGCCAAATTTTTTGGAATCCAATGATCTGATACTTTCTTTAAAAATCCACGCTAAACTTTGGCAAATCTCAAGAAATGATAGTGCTGGGAAATCTTGACTATGATTTACTTCACCATCTTCTTCTACGTTACCTGCACTGAGGCCTCTGTCAAGCCACAAACGGAGCCAGCAAAGTTCCTCACAGAACCACAGAACTCATCCATGCTACCTTGTTTGGCATGGTTGGAGATGCCTGTCATAGCATCACCCAGGTCCTGCAATCACAGGAGCAGCAAGTGTTATTATACAGTTAGTTCTTTTGTTAGTGACAGCTCAGCTACAATCTCTACACAAATAACAGGCTGCCTAAATAATAAAAATCTATGTAACAAGCAATCAGCATATCAGATAACAGGACCACAATCATCATCATGTGCCCTCTCCTCAGGGGAGACGGGCTGCAATAGTTCTCCAGCTCTGCCATCCTGTTTTTACAGTGCACAGAACAAAGCTGAATCCAGTCCATCTTTTTTTTTATGTTGTCCACTGTTGACCTCTTGCTCTTTTTTTCCTTTTACTTTACCCTCTAGTATGGGTTTCATTATTGTTTTACTTCTCTTAATATGACCAACATATTTTAACAATCTGGTTCTTATATTTTTAATTACTTATCTTTTCAATTTCAGTTGATTTAAGAGCAATACTTGTTTGTTTCCTATTCTGCCCATGAAATTCATCATATTCTTCTATTTATCCATTATCCATACCATATATCGAGGGCCTTGACTTTCTTTTTTATCTTCCTATCTAATGCCATTGCTTCTACACTGCATATCTCTCTCTGAACCTTAAGTGCCCAGGGCACATGGGGCTTCCGCAAGGGTTTTCCACAAATGCCTGTCCTTCGCCTTTTTTTCTGCTCTTGCCCAAGTGAGCCCTCTATTGCTCAACATCCTTTCTGTTGTTCTTCTCCATGTCTCTTTTGGTCTACCCTTACTTCTGTTCTCTTGTGGTGTCCACCTTAGTGTTATTTTTGGTAGTGAGTTGTCAGTCATTCGGAGCACATGTCCCAACCATCGCCAGCGTCTTTCCTCAATAATTGTTGACAGTGGCTTCATCTGCATTTCTGCCAATAAGATGTTATTTCTTATGGTGTTTGGCCAAAATATTTTTCTAATTCTTCGTAAACATTTAGTCTGGAAAGACACTGCATATAGCAGCTCAATAATATATATATATATATCAGGGCTACATCACCCACAACTACTGAAAGACATCCGGACTACATCATCATAAACAAGAGACAGACACAGAGAGTACAATTCAATGTGTCATCCTTGTAAACAACAATCACATGGAAACCTAAACAAAACAAAACAAAGCAACACTCCTGGTCTACATTACTAGAATCAATTAAGTTAAATCCGATTATGTTTCATATAAATAAATACACTGGGTCAATGGACTTGTTCTAAACACATTAACTCTTTCCGTGCGTATGGTCGATATATCGACATTTCCGGTATATCGAAGCTACCGTATGGTCGATATAGTGACAATTTTATTTCTGGAAAGCAGTCCAATCCACCTTTCACTTTGAAAATGAACTGCGCATGTCAAAAATAAGCTTCTTCCTTTCTACTCAGTGTGGGGGCGTGAAGCAGACATTTTCCGAAGCTTTGTGTTGATATTTTGTGCAAATTTTCACAGTATATCGAACTGTGGACACGCCCTTCGGCATGGCAGATTTTACTGAATGTACCTCCCGTAGTTCTAGACTTGTTAGAAGGAGTACAGTAGCTTTTAGAGAGATGTTAGCGACAATAACTGGTAGGAAAAGTGTCAGTATTGACGAGAAATCTGACCGGTGTGATTCTGACAGTGATACTGATCTTGACAGTGGTTCTCAGTCTGACATTGCTAGTAGTGTAGTAGACAGTGACAGTGACTGTCGTCCGTCGACAAGTACAGCTACGTCTGCTCCTCCACCTGCCAAAAGGCAAAAGAGGAATGTTTCTGCTGCTCAAACAGAAGATGCAGAACCAGAACCAGAACCAGAATCACCATGGAGATTAGCAGAGGTAGATGAAGTAGTAGGTACTGCTACTGAAGAATATGATGGCAGTGGTGTGTTGCTCAATCTTGGCAATGATAGGACACCTTTGGCTTTTTTCCTGGGACTTTTCACGGAGGATGTTGTGGACAGTCTCATTAGCAGCATAAATGAATATGCTGCTATGAAACTTGGCCAACCTGAGACTGTAAAGAAGTGCAGTAGACTAAAGCAGTGGGTACCTGTTGATCGTCCAGAAATTTATAAATTTCTGTCAACACTAGTAGCCATGAGCATTCAACCTAAACCCAAAATCGGTGACTACTGGAGCACCAAATCATACTTTCACACTGCATTTTTTGGACAGACGTTGGCCAGGGATCGGTTTCAGCTGATATACAACACCATGTTGCATGTTGGTGAAGCTGATAGTGAAGGCAAGTCCAAAATTGAGCCATTTCTCAATCAGTTATTGGCATCATTTCAGGCAGCCTATTACCCCCACATTGAGTTGAGCATTGATGAGATGGTAATTGGCTAAAAGGGACGCTGGAAGCACAAGCAGTACAATAAAACCAAACCGTCTAAATATCATATCAAGACATTTGGCCTTTGTGACTCCAACACAGGCTATGTTTTCAACCTGTTGGTATATTTTGGCAGTAACACCACTTACAGCTCTGCCAGTGCTGACAGCAAAGTAAATGCGGTGAAAGTGTTTGATACACTGATGCAGCCACTCACAGCTTTACATCACTTCTATGCAGACAGGTTTTACACCAGTCTTCCACTGATTTCATTTTTGCAGGAGAAGGGCCACAATTACACTGACACGCTGAATGTCCTGCGTTAAAGATTTTCCTCAGGAGCTAAAAACTCTCACAGTACCTTTGAAAAAGCCAATGTACTATGTGAGAGATGATGAGCAGAAGCTTCTTTGTGTCTCCTGGAGGGAAAAGGAAAAAAAGAAACCTGTCCATGTTGTGACAACACATGGAAAAGCAACCTCAATTCGTGTTGCCAATGAACATGAGCCAGAAAAGGAGGAATATGAAAAGCCTGCCGTCATTCACACATACAACCAGTGTATGAATGGCTGTGACAGGCTTGATCAAATGGTCTCCTAATATGGCCTTCATGGAAGAAAGACTGTGAAGTGGTGGAAAAAGATCTTCACTTGGATTTTGGAAGTTGTGCAGGTGAATGCTCACATCTTATATTTGTATTGTGAGGAGCCTGCCAGGGAACAGAGGTCTCTGGTCTGTTTCAAGGAACACCTCATTGAAGCCCTGAGATCCCTGGCACCCGCCAGCACCAATCCTGCTGTTATGGTGTCATGTCACATACCACCGGGAAGGAAACCAAAGCCACCAGTAAACAACAGGTACACAGGTAGTCACCTGGTGAAAATGGGTACCTCACTCATTCGTTGTGCCTACTGTGGCAAAGGCAAAAAGATAGTGAGGACAAAGTTCTACCGCACAGGGTGCCAGGACAAACCTCATCTGTGTCCAGCAGAATGTTTTTTCAGTTATCATCAGCCACCTTGAGCAAGATGCTGCTGATTCCCAAACTTCATTTGCCTGTGCTTGTCTGCATTTTCTGTTTGGGCCATCTCTTTCTTTTCATTCCAACTTGGTTGTCTTTATTTCCTATCCATGTCTTGGACTGGAGACAACAGATGACAGTGTTCATGTGTTGTTCTGTAAATATTTTTGTGTTATTCTGTAAATATTTTTTCCACATTTCTTGTAAATATATTCTGTACATAATGTGTTTTTTTGTACATATGAAATGTTTTTTATATTTTGTTTGTCTGCTCGCTGCCAGCTGTAACACTGATAAAAAGTCCTGCACATAAATCTACAGCTCTGTTGTAATTTTGTTTGTTTTTGTTAGTCTGAAAATTTTTTCTCATTTTCTCAACAGATTTTGTTTTGTACAAAAATATGCATTCATTTACTTTTTTCTAATTTCAGGGCCACCCAGTCAGCAGCAGCCTTTTATCAGTCAGTAAAAGGGCCACCCAGTCAGCAGCAGCCTTTTATCAGTCAGTAAAAGGGCCACCCAGTCAGCAGCAGCCTTTTATCAGTCATTAAAAGGGCCACCCAGTCAGCAGCAGCCTTTTATCAGTCAGTAACAGGGCCACCCAGTCAGCAGCAGCCTTTTATCAGTCAGTAAAAGGGCCACCCAGTCAGCAGCAGCTCTTTATCAGAAGACCCTGAAGAAAGCTGCCAAATAATTCCTGACCAGGTCAGTCATCACTTTAGTCTGCACCATAACCAGGTCCTTTTCAGGACCACCCCAGTCATCACTTTAATCTGCACCATAACCAGGTCCTTTTCAGGACCACCCCAGTCATCACTTTAGTCTGCACCATAACCAGGTCCTTTTCAGGCCCACCCCATTCTTCAAGGAGATTGTTCTCAAACTGAATAAAACCAAACATTGTTCTGCTTCTTTTATCTTTTCTTCCTACTTTCATTCTTCTGCTTCTGTTGTGTAAAAAGTGATATTTCGTGGAAGGAATTCATTTTATCTTCAATTTGTGTATAACAAGTGGATATTTACAGCTCTTGGTAAGTAGACAACCATTTTAGTTTAGTGTTATAGAGATTTTTTTTTTTTGGGGGGGGGGGGCCTAATATTTTTGTCTAATTTTCTCACCAGTTATTTTTTCCTACAAAAAATATACATTTCTGGAAACTTCACTCATTTACCTTTTGTTTAATGTATATTTTGTACTTTTTAAACATGAAAATGACATTTTAAATTCACTTTGTCAACTATACCCCTCCATTTTCACCAATTTTCTAAACACCCGCGCATTTTCTCCTGCACACAACGGTACGTCCGTGTTTTCCCTACCGCACGGAAAGAGTTAACTCTTCCCGTGCCACAGGGAAAAAACATGGATGTTCCATTTGTGCCACACAAAAAGCACAGGTCTTGATATGTATAGGGGTATAGTTGGAAAAGTGAATGTTACAAATTATTTCCACGGTAAAAGTATATGTATAATGCACAAAAATAGCTGTAAATGTATGAAGATTTCATAAATGCAGAGTTTTAGGAAAAAAAGCAGTAATGTGATGTTTTTAGACAATAACTGTGTCCTACTTACCATTGGCTAGGTCTAGATGTACACTACTTATCATCTGAGATGTCTATATCTACTTGTCGAACTCGTCTTGTGATGATATGTTGTATTATCACTAAAATAATGTCTGAGATAACCTAACTACTTCTCCAGTCCATCCAATATGTTTAGATCTACTTGGGATACATTCAAGAACAGGTCTGGTCACAGGGCATGTCCAAATCCCTAACTACATCACCAAAAATTGGAAACTATTAATCAAAAACTTCAATGTTCACGCTCGTTACTAACCACACGTCAGCCATGATGAAAAGGGTCACCAGATATGTGCAAATAAAATGTGTACAATTAAAAAGTTACACCATTTTTGTAGAAACGAAACATGTATCACTGTAGCAACACAAGGCACTCGACTCAGAAACCGGAAGTGTTACCGTGATAACACGCTGCACGGTATGAGTTAAGCATGTATGATTAACATAATCACGTACCACCGATATGGCCAACTATGCAAAGTATTTAGCATAATTATTGAATTCTAACTATAAAACTAATTTAACCCTTTCAAAGATAGGTTCATTATCAGAAGGGAAAACCCTTCATTCATTGTGATGAGTATTTTAAACTTTATGATTATTATTTATTGCAATTTCACTGGTCAACTGTAATTACCACAACCACTGACTTTTTTGCTAAAAATAGCATGTGAAAAGAATTAGACATGTAGCTTCCTGAATATTTCACAAAAGGTCACGAAAAAAAAAAATGCTGCTAAGTGCAGTTCTGAAAGGGTCAAAAATTAATCACCTGGATCACAACATTATAAACAGTCAATAAACCTTCACAACTGTATCTGAACTTCACCATCATTTATCATCATCAGGTGCCATGTTGGCTGGTGTTGGCTATTATGTTTCTCCATTGTACCCAATCCTTCATGCAGGCCATCAGTTTGGTTGGTGATCTCATTTCACACCATCTCATCAAACCATCCAGTATCATTTCTCTCGACCTTCCCTGGCTCTTCCTCCCTCTATTTTTCCTGTTGTTACAATATTTTAAATGCTTCCTCTTCTCACTACACTTCCTATGAAAGTATATTCTCTCTCCTGTATTCTTTTTGACACGATTTTTGTGTCTCTCCAACTCTTCTCAGGCATTCTTCATTAGCAGTATCTTTGCTTTCCTGAGAATTCGCAACATTCTTATGATAAACCATATGTCTACTGCTTCAAATGATCTTTCACAGACCTGCCTACTGTCCATGGCCCACTTCCATATCATAAGCCAACCTCATCTATCACCATACCTGAGATTATAATACTCTCCTTTATGAGAACAATACACTCAAAACTGTGGTACTGAAACAATCAACAAATTTTAGACTAAAATATCTCCATCAATATGTGATCAATAAACCTAGACTAAAAACTAATGCAGTGCCACACCGAGGGAAACTGGCTCTCGATCACCAAACAGGATCACCGTGCCCTCCCCTCTAATACACACATTTCTGCTCTCCGTTCAATGAAGCTACAAATTACCTTTGATTTTTCCATGACTGCCTGTAAGGCATCGAAGTAACTTAGATCACTAATGGCTTCGTTGGGGTTATCCAACATGCTGGCGATCATCTGAAAGAGACAGTGGAGTCGGAGAGAGAAAGAGTTCATTTACAGTAATGAACATACTTCACATACTTTCTTATATTTATCACTTTTTTCCACTTTATGAACTTGACACTGAATATGAAGGAAAAAAAAAAACATCAATGAAAACATTCTCCTGTAAAGTCATATTTAGTATCATAAAGTCCAAGGGCAAGACTGAGAGGTAGACCAAGAAAGATATGGAGAGACAACATAAAAAGAGGATATACAGAAAACTGGTGTCACCAACTGAAGAGAGAAGATTAGGGATTGGAAGGAACGGAGGTGAACTTTATAGCATTGAGTCTTAATAGGTTGGGAAGAAGAAGAAAGAAGGTGATGATGATGAAGTGGAGGAGGAGGAAGAAGATGAAGAAGTGGGGGGGGGGGGGGAAGAGAGAGAGAGAGAGAGAGAGAATAAGAAGAAGAAAGTCTAAGGACTGTCCTGCAAATCTGATTTATGAACATCAGTGATGCCCAAACTTTTTTCAAGTCACTGTCCACTCAGTTCCCGAGTCACATCTCTAGTGCGCTCAAGAATTTTTTTTTTTCACTTTAGTGGTTCTGGTACACTCTGCCACTTCCTCTTCCCTCACAGCCTCCCTGGATTCCCAAAGGATGTAATACCACCTACTTTGGGAATCACTGATGTACATGATGCAATGGAGGTTCAACGATGATGACCATGACTACTGAATAAATCAATGGGCCCACACATATTCTGGTTACTTCCACGGCTACATATGAACTATCATAGGGTTACAAATTGTGGCATGAAGGACCCTTCTGGCTACCAAGGAAGAGGAACACCCTTATCCCTGAAGAAGTGTGGATAGCAGGTAGTCTCGTGGTTCCGCTCCAGATCTCGAAGCAAACTACCGTAATCAACATCCCCATCAAGCAGGGTGCCCAAGCTTCAAACCACCACAGCACTGTCTGCACAGTCCCTGGAACATTGGAAGAGGAACAAGACCATGGACAAGATTTCTGCCATTCATCGGTGGAGGAGACTGGAGCACTTGCAGACTTGTGCAAAAGTGCGGTACTTTAGCTCACTTAACATTGTAGCAATTTAAGAGCACAACCTTAGGAGATTATGACATTAACCTCAGGAGATTATGACATTAACCTCAGGAGATTACGACATTAACCTCAGGAGATTAAGACATTAACCTCAGGAGATTACGACATTAACCTCAGGAGATTAAGACATTAACCTCAGGAGATTACGACAAAGTCAGAGATTAAAACAAAACAAAGTCATGAAGGTCTCTGGAATTTTCCACCGGGAACTGGTACAATGCGATACTCATATTCTGATATGAAAGAACACTTGTGGATCGCAGTATCTCTGAAATATCCCTAAACACAGTAATAGCACATTAAACAGACATCTGCAAGTTTTTCTGTTGTTTTTTTTAATGTCAAGCAAAGTCTGGAACAAAGTTGCCAGCTTTCTCCCAAGTTTCTGTCCCAGTCTCAGAGATCTGCTCTCAAAGTCCAATCCATCCTGGCCTGACAAAACAGATCTTCATGGCCTGAACGCTCTTCAGGAATTCCTCATTCCACTCCTGCAAAGGTAACAAACCAACAGCACAAGTACATTAAATTACCACACGAGGCACCTTCTATGTACAAGGAGCTGGAAATAAAAACAACTGCATTTACTTGTATCTGTCGGAGAGCATTGTCACACTCCTTCTGCCCCGGGGCTGACTGGGTACATATGTTGAACAGATGGTTTATGCTTTCTGTAACGGCTCTGTAAAAGTAATAATAATAATAATAACTGCTACAACATCTGCTGGAAATAGGAGTAATATATAACGACCATGACAAAAAAAAAAATGATGCTTACTGACTCTCACAGCTCTACTGAATTACCAGGGAAATATATGAGAGGATGTGATGATGGCCCCCCCCATCCCAGGAGATGCAACACTGCAATGCTTAGCTTCTTGGTAAGCTCCACTCTGATAAGGACATGTCTATTCAAACCTTATCAATCATGGCACTGACAGCTTTAGGTCAGCATTTTATGCAAATGCAGTCTTTGTTAGCTTCTTCTCTCTCTCTCTCTCTGCAGGGAATCTCGATCTGTGGGGGATTTTAGGGTTTCAGGGGAAGTGGCAGAATTGGGACCACGGATGGATAAACTCAAAATGTTGGAATACTGAACAACACTATAGAAATATCAATATTTCAACAGTTTCAGTCTTAATCTGTGGTCCCAATTCCCACCAACCTACCACACACACACACACAAAATTAAATCCTGAAATTCCCCCACTATCTGAGAACTTCTGCTTTATCAACTCTGAAACTAAAACTAATCCTTCTAATTCCTTTTGTAAGTAACATAAAATCCACTACTGTTAACATCTTTACCATATATTCCAAGTTCACTTCATATCAGACATTACTCTCAAACTTATACTTGTGCACAGCCTGACATAATTAAGCCAACTGCAATCAATGAATTCCCAGAGGGCCATATCCTTATACAACACTGCTTCGATTTTTCAACTGCAATACAGGAAGAAAAGAAATTTACTTCCACTTGCAGTGTTAATATTCATATGTAAGAGAATACAGAACATGGGTTACTCTCTCTCTCTCTCTCTCTGAACCTTAAGTGCCCAGGGCACATGGGGCTTCCACAAGGGTTTTCCACAAATGCCTGTCTTTCGCCTTTTTTTTTGCTCTTGCCCATGTGAGCCCTCTATTGCTCAACATCCTTTCTGTTGTTCTTCTCCATGTCTCTTTTGGTCTACCCTTACTTCTGCTCCCCTGTGGTGTCCATCTTAGTGCTATTTTTGGTAGTGAGTTGTCAGTCATTCGGAGCACATGTCCCAACCATCGCCAGCGTCTTTCCTCAATATTACTCAGAGAACTCTTAATATCTCTAGATCAGGGTTTCTCAAGCTGGGTTCCAGGAGAGACTGAAAGGGGCTCCAAGAAAATTTGTTATTAAAAAAAAAATGATCATATTTATAAGCACATAATTTTTTTTTCAAGCAGAGAAAAAAAAAGGATTTCACAATGACCACTAGATTTTATGATATCTACAGTCTGCTGATCAATGGATTATATAAACATGCATGATATCTACAATTCACTGGATTATGATATATACAATCTACTGATCACTGGATTATGACATCTACAATCTACTGATCATTGGATTATGATATCTACAATTCACTGATCACTGGATTATTATACCTACAACCTACTGATCATGAGTTGGTAAAATAATTCTTTGAGACATGAAAACTATTCCAAGGGTTCTGTTATTAAACAAAAAAAAAAAAAAGTGACTGTTTTAGTGACTCAATCATTCAATAATTAAAACGAAAACTCACCTTGCTGCCTGAGCTAAAAGATTCTTGGCATTTGGAGCATTTGGGTCAGCACAGACAGACTTAGCTGCCATTAGGAGCTTGCTAGACACCATAGAGACACTCTTGAGGCCGCCAACAATCTGGTTCTGAGTTTCCAGGTCCTTAGACAGTCCGGCCAGGGTCAGGCCAGTGTGGACAAAGTCTTCATAATGTTGGCTGTGAGACAGGATGGTATGCACTTCATCAAATATAAACGCTTATTATCCTACCAGTTTATCAATAAAACCATCAAATATAAATGCTTATTATCCTATCAGTTTATCAATAAAACCATCAAATACAAAAGCTTATTATCCTACCATTTTATCTTCAAAACTATCATACATAAAAGCTTATTATCCTACCAGTTTATCAATAAAACTATCATAAGTAAAAGTTTATTATCCTACCATTTTATCAATAAAACCATCAAATACAAAAGCTTATTATCCTACCAGTTTATCAATAAAACTATCATACATAACAGCTTATTATCTTACCAGTTTATCAATAAAACTACCATACATAAAAGTCTATTATCCTACCAATTTATCGATACAAATATAAAAGCTTATTATAATACAATAATACTGCAACAATCAGCAAGATGTACATAATCTGGAAACCTGCTAACTTTACTTATGAGATATGACAAGGAACATGATGGACATGATCTACCCTTGATTCACTACAGAACTCAAAGAGCCTTACCAACACAATATAAAATAGATAATGAAAGGCAAAATAAGAGATCAATCATTGTTACAAACTTCTGCTTCTTTCATCAGAATTCATATATGTCCGATGTCAAAAACTGCAAGGAGCAACAAAAAGAAATTGTGCTAGCTGGTTATCCAGACTGGCAAACCAGAGCTGGCCAAAAGTCTATCCAACCTCTCTTTTGTGCCGAGAAGCCCATGTCCTGGGTTCACTCCAGGCCTTCAAGCTGTCAAGAACAACGAATTCACAGCACCTGGAAGATCAGAGTAAGATATAGCAACGAATGCCCAAAACATCCCACGGGAAAATTCATGAGAACCGCTCATTACGCAAACTGACCTGTATCTAGTGGAGGACTCTGCAAGCTGCTGGGCAGTCATTCTGGAGGAGGCCACGATGTCGCTGGCTGCCTGATTCAGATTGGCTGCCGAGCTGCTCATGTCTGTCTGCACCTGCTGGTAGGTTAGTTCTGTCGGTGGGAACTGGAATGAATGAATGAATGAATAATCTTTATTTTTAAAGGGTGAAGGATTGGGCATGCAGGCCCGTCTTACATTCTGCCCTTCAACTGGGGACATAAGAGAACCATTTTCTGAAAGTAACCTTCAGGATTATATTGTTTATGCAAATAAAAATATAATCTTACGCAGAAATTAAATCTTTCTTCTTTGCTCTCTCTAGAACTGCTGACTTGCATTGTCATGGTGGCTCTAAAACCAGTGTTTCCAAACATGGGGCATATGCCCCACTGGGGGGGGGGGGGGGAGCCAATTTGAATATTTTGGGGGGCAGTTAGAATATATTATACCATACTTTTTCAGAACTTGGTTGACTATTATGCTCCAGGTGAAGGGTCAAAATCTTCGAGCCACGATCCAAAAAAGGATGGGAAACATTACTCTAAAGAAAATCCATTATGTCCATAGCGAATTTCTTTAAGTCCCTGGGCAGGGTTCACAAACACAAGAGGCCTTCTACAACTAAAACAAGAAGGTTTTCTAAATCTAAAACAAGGTTTTCTAAAACTAAAACAAGAAGGTTTTCTAAATCTAAAACAAGGTTTTCTAAAACTAAAACAAGAAGGTTTTCTAAAACTAACACAAGAAGGTTTTCTAAAACTAACACAAGAAGGTTTTCTAAAACTAACACAGAAGGGTTTCTAATCTAAAAAAAACATAAGAGGGTTAACTAACATAAAAGGGTTTCTAATACTAAAATAAAAGTTTCTAAAACTAAAATAAGAGGGTTTCTAATACTAAAATAAGGGATTTCTAAAGCTAACACAAGAGAGCTTAAATACGTAAGGCAAGAGGATTTCTAAAACACAAAATGGTTTATAAAATTAACATAATGAAACTTTCCAAAATGAACGCAAGAAGTCTTCTAAAATTAGCATAAGAGGATTTATAACAAAAATGAACACAAAAGGGCTTCTAAAATCACTTACTCTTGGACTGGCCAGATTCTGTGAGTTCTGAGTGATGAGCCTGATTGCATTATCAATGTCCCTCTGTCCAGGGAGGCAGCTGACACAGTTGTTCAGGGCATTAGAAACTGATTTCGCCACCTGCGTAAAGAGTTTAATGCTGTTCAGAGATGCTGACAATCACAGGAAATAAATAACTCTTGTCTTTATAACTTCACAATAAATAACTTTGTCTTTATAACTTCACAAGAAATGACTCTTGTCTTTATAACTTCACAATAAATAACATTGTCTTTATAACTTCACAAGAAATAAATCTTGTCTTTATAACTTCACCAGAAATAAATTTCATCTTTATAACTTCACAATAAATAACTCTTTGTCTTTATAACTTCACAAGAAATAATTCTTGTCTTTATAACTTCACAAGATCTAAATTTCATCTTTATAACTTCACAAGAAATAAATCTTGTCTTTATAACTTCACAAGAAATAACTCTTGTCTTTATAACTTCACAAGAAATAATTACTGTCTTTATAACTTCACAAGAAATAACTCCCATCTTTAAAACTAAGTCACTAATATAAAAACATGTATAACGACTATTTAACCCCTTTCCCATGTGTCGTAAGTAAACTCTTTGAAACAAAAGCCAATGTGAAACATGAAAATTTTACAGTATGAAAAATTGTCTATTGTTCTGCAATTTTCCTGTATCCTGCCTCAATATAAAGATGTGCTCAATATCAGACTTAGACAAGGTAAAAGGTAAAGGTAGTCCCATAGCAAACGCCGTAGGGGGTGAAGTATTAGAGACCTCATTATGCTGGGCTATCAGTGTATGAGGTAGGGTGTCCAGTTCCTTTCCTCGCTGCCTTTCCTTCCCAGATTTTCTCTGGTACCCACTTTACGAGGCTGGGTCGACCTCGGGCCTATACTGGTCGGGAAAAAAAAAATCCCAATCAGCTGGGGATTCAAACCATCGACCATTTGGTTGCTATACGAGTGATCTAACCACTATGCACAACAGTCCCCACTTAGACAAGGCATGACAAAAATTTAACAGCATTGTTCTACTATTGTTCTGTATCCTGTCTCAGCATAAGATGTGCTCAATATCAGACATCAGACAAGAAACACAAAAGACTTAGACAAGAAACACAAAAGACTTAGACAAGAAACACAAAAGACTTAGACAAGAAACACAAAAGACTTAGACAAGAAACACAAAAGACTTAGACAAGAAACACAAAAGACTTAGACAAGAAACACAAAAGACTTAGACAAGAAACACAAAAGACTTAGACAAGAAACACAAAAGACTTAGACAAGAAACACAAAAGACAGACAAGAAACACAAAAGACTTAGACAAGAAACATAAAAGACTCAGACAAGAAACACAAAAGACTTAGACAAGAAACACAAAAGACTCGGACAAGAAACATAAAAGACTCAGACAAGAAACACAAAATACTTAGACAAGAAACATAAAAGACTCAGACAAGAAACATAAAAGACTCTGACAAGAAACACAAAAGACTCAGACAAGAAACACAAAAGACTTAGACAAGAAACACAAAAGACTTAGACAAGAAACACAAAAGACTTAGACAAGAAACACAAAAGACTCAGACAAGACAAAAAACACAAAAGACTCAGACAAGAAACACAAAAGACTCAGACAAGAAACACAAAAGACTAGGACAAGAAACATAAAAGACTCAGACAAGAAACACAAAAGACTCGGACAAGAAACACAAAAGACTCGGACAAGAAACATAAAAGACTCAGACAAGAAACACAAAAGACTTAGACAAGAAACACAAAAGACTTAGACAAGAAATACAAAAGACTTAGACAAGACACACAAAAGACTCAGACAAGAAACACAAAAGACTCAGACAAGAAACATGAAAGACATCAGACAAGAAACACAAAAGACATCGGACAAGAAACACAAAAGACTTAGACAAGAAACACAAACTCCTAAATACCTGTGAGAGTCTCTGCTGGTTCTCTGGATTGTTGGGGTCATTCATGGCAAACTTGGCCTCCTCCAGCAAGTGGACTGACTGGTTAATAACATCCTTGGCATTGTCTATGATGGCTTGCTGCACCTGAAAGCACCACACCCGCTACATTCAACACATTCTAACTCTGGCAAATCAGCTTCCATAACAGAAACTGTGCAGTGAAAAAAAGAAAAAAAACTCTAACAAAAACTCCTCTTTTAAATGAACACTCTGATATTCCAACACCCAGGAATAAAAAAAAACTTGTCCAAACAGGATCAAAAGTTAAGCCATCAAAATTCTGAGCTGATGAAAACTAATTTTAACTGTTACAATAAAAAGTAAAAAAAATCTGACATGAATTTAACCCCTGCTACTATCACTAGAAGATCTTTGATTTTGCACATGACATAATTCTTATCAGTTACAATGTGAATTTGATGCAAGAAAAAACAGATAGCCTGTCTTCACTGGCTAGCAAAATAGGACTTTAAATTAACAAGGATAAAACAAAAATAATGAAACTTCCCATTAATCAAGAAGGAAAAATATATGTAGAAGGAACAGTTGTTGAAAAAGTAAACCAATCTGCATACCTTGACAGCTACATAGACCAGGATGGTGACACCAGGAAAGAAGTTAGAATTAGAATTGCAAAAGCAGCTTTGACCTTCACGAATCTTGAGAACATAAGACACTCAAAAGTTATAAGCACAAAAACCAAGCTAAGATTATTCAATTCAAATGTAATATCAATCCTCATTTATGCATACAAAAACTGGAAAACAACTAAAGAAATAGACAACAAATAGTTTAAAAACAAATGTCTAAGGAAAACACTCGGTATCAAGTGGAATGAATACAAGAACAATGCTGAAATAAGGCAGATGAACAAACACCCCCCCCCCCCCTACTCATCATCATCATCATGTGCCGTGTCAACTGGCATTGGTTATTATGCTTCTCCAGAGTACGCGATCCTTCATGCAGGCCATCAGCTCAGTTGGTGATCTCCTCTCACACCATCCCGTCAGACTGTCCAGTATCATTTCTCTTGGTCTTCCTCTTGATCTTCTTCCTTCTATTTTTCCTGTTGTTATAATATTTTCAATGCCCCCTCTTCTCATTGCATGTCCTATGAAAGTACACTATCTCTCTCTTATCTTTTTGACAAGGTTTTTTATCTCTCCAGCTCTTCTCCTATATTCTTCATTAGTTATTTTTGCTGTCCAGGGGATTCGCAACATTCTTCTAATAAACCACATTTCTGCTGCTTCCACTAAACTGAAAGCTGTGTGCTCTACTACTATCACTAGACTGAAAGCTATGTGCTCTACTACTATCACTAGACTGAAAGCTGTGTGCTCTACCCCTACTACAATCACTAGACTGAAAGCTGTGTGCTCTACTACTATCACTAGACTGAAAGCTATGTGCTCTACCCCTACTACTATCACTAGACTGAAAGCTGTGAGCTCTACCACTATCACTAGACTGAAAGCTATGTGCTCTACCTCTACTACTATCACTAGACTGAAAAGCTGTGTGCTCTACTACTAACACAAGACTGAAAGCTATGTGCTCTACCCCTACTACTATCACTCGGACAAGAAACACAAAAGACTTAGACAAGAAACACAAACTCCTAAATACCTGTGAGAGTCTCTGCTGGTTCTCTGGATTGTTGGGGTCATTCATGGCAAACTTGGCCTCCTCCAGCAAGTGGACTGACTGGTTAATAACATCCTTGGCATTGTCTATGATGGCTTGCTGCACCTGAAAGCACCACACCCGCTACATTCAACACATTCTAACTCTGGCAAATCAGCTTCCATAACAGAAACTGTGCAGTGAAAAAAAGAAAAAAAACTCTAACAAAAACTCCTCTTTTAAATGAACACTCTGATATTCCAACACCCAGGAATAAAAAAAAACTTGTCCAAACAGGATCAAAAGTTAAGCCATCAAAATTCTGAGCTGATGAAAACTAATTTTAACTGTTACAATAAAAAGTAAAAAAAATCTGACATGAATTTAACCCCTGCTACTATCACTAGAAGATCTTTGATTTTGCACATGACATAACTCTTATCAGTTACAATGTGAATTTGATGCAAGAAAAAACAGATAGCCTGTCTTCACTGGCTAGCAAAATAGGACTTTAAATTAACAAGGATAAAACAAAAATAATGAAACTTCCCATTAATCAAGAAGGAAAAATATATGTAGAAGGAACAGTTGTTGAAAAAGTAAACCAATCTGCATACCTTGACAGCTACATAGACCAGGATGGTGACACCAGGAAAGAAGTTAGAATTAGAATTGCAAAAGCAGCTTTGACCTTCACGAATCTTGAGAACATAAGACACTCAAAAGTTATAAGCACAAAAACCAAGCTAAGATTATTCAATTCAAATGTAATATCAATCCTCATTTATGCATACAAAAACTGGAAAACAACTAAAGAAATAGACAACAAATAGTTTAAAAACAAATGTCTAAGGAAAACACTCGGTATCAAGTGGAATGAATACAAGAACAATGCTGAAATAAGGCAGATGAACAAACACCCCCCCCTACTCATCATCATGTGCCGTGTCAACTGGCATTGGTTATTATGCTTCTCCAGAGTACGCGATCCTTCATGCAGGCCATCAGCTCAGTTGGTGATCTCCTCTCACACCATCCCGTCAGACTGTCCAGTATCATTTCTCTTGGTCTTCCTCTTGATCTTCTTCCTTCTATTTTTCCTGTTGTTATAATATTTTCAATGCCCCCTCTTCTCATTGCATGTCCTATGAAAGTACACTATCTCTCTCTTATCTTTTTGACAAGGTTTTTTATCTCTCCAGCTCTTCTCCTATATTCTTCATTAGTTATTTTTGCTGTCCAGGGGATTCGCAACATTCTTCTAATAAACCACATTTCTGCTGCTTCCACTAAACTGAAAGCTGTGTGCTCTACTACTATCACTAGACTGAAAGCTATGTGCTCTACTACTATCACTAGACTGAAAGCTGTGTGCTCTACCCCTACTACAATCACTAGACTGAAAGCTGTGTGCTCTACTACTATCACTAGACTGAAAGCTATGTGCTCTATCCCTACTACTATCACTAGACTGAAAGCTGTGAGCTCTACCACTATCACTAGACTGAAAGCTATGTGCTCTACCTCTACTACTACTATCACTAGACAGAAAAGTTGTGTGCTCTACTACTATCACAAGACTGAAAGCTATGTGATCTACCCCTACTACTATCACTAGACTGAAAGCTGTGTGCTCTACCCCTACTACTATCACTAGACTGAAAGCTGTGTGCTCTACTACTATCACTAGACTGAAAGGAGTGTACTCTACTCCTACTACTATCACCACACTGAAAGGAGTGTACTCTACCCCTACTACTATCACTAGACTGAAAGCAGTGTACTCTACCCCTACTACTATCACCACACTGAAAGCAGTGTACTCTACCCCTACTACTATCACTAGACTGAATAGAGTGTACTCTACCCCTACTACTATCACTAGACTGAATAGAGTGTACTCTACCCCTACTACTATCACTAGACTGAATAGAGTGTACTCTACCCCTACTACTATCACTAGACTGAATAGAGTGTACTCTACCCCTACTACTATCACTAGACTGAACAGAGTGTACTCTACCCCTACTACTATCACTAGACTGAATAGAGTGTACTCTACCGCTACTACTATCACTAGACTGAATAGAGTGTACTCTACCCCTACTACTATCACTAGACTGAATAGAGTGTACTCTACTCCTACTACTATCACTAGACTGAATAGAGTGTACTCTACCCCTACTACTATCACTAGACTGAAAGCACTGTACTCTACCCCTACTACTATCACTAGACTGAAAGGAGTGTACTCTACCCCTACTACTATCACTAGACTGAAAGGAGTGTACTCTACCCCTACTACTATCACTAGACTGAAAGGAGTGTACTCTACCCCTACTACTATCAGTAGACTGAAAGGAGTGTACTCTACCCCTACTACCATCACTAGACTGAAAGGAGTGTACTCTACCCCTACTACCATCACTAGACTGAATAGAGTGTACTCTACCCCTACTACTATCACTAGACTGAAAGCACTGTATTCTACCCCTACTACCATCACTAGACTGAATAGAGTGTACTCTACCCCTACTACTATCACTAGACTAAAAGCACTGTACTCTACCCCTACTACTATCACTAGACTGAAAGCACTGTACTCTACCCCTACTACTATCATCAGACTGAAAGCACTGTACTCTACCCCTACTACTATCACCAGACTGAAAGCACTGTACTCTACCCCTACTACTATCATCAGACTGAAGGCAGTGGACTCTACCCACACAACTATTACTCTCCAGTTGATCCATCTGTCAAAATTGGCACCTTCTACACTATAATGAGAAATATTAACTCTGAATAGAAAATATCTTCTCATATGGTAGTATATACCAAATTGGCTACAAACAATGCTACATACCTGTATAACAATCTATACCATACTGGGTACACACAATCAGTGATTATGATAGGATTTTTTTTTTTAAACTGGTAGAATCATATCTGCCTTTCACCTTAAATAAAGTACTTTCTGAAATATCGGTTTTCTCAATACAACATCTGGTAATGTAAAATTAAACACACTTTATAAACATCAGCAGAAAGTAAATGTTCATTTGAACTTTTTTCTTCCTTATTTTGTGGCAAGATTTTAATCTTTATACAGCGCTCACAAGCTCAGCCAAAGTCAAAACCGGCTGATTCTCCTTCATATAAACCGATCATCATCATCATCATCATCAACCTACAGGCCCAACTATCCCCCACCTGATGTCACTGGTTACTTTGTATCAGATATTTGATAATATAAAATGGTTACAATAACCAACGACCTTCAAAAGTTTTTGTTCCCCCCCCCCATCTTTTTTTTTTTAAATCGGTAATTTACTGGTAAACGCCAGTTAATGCTATCACTGACAACGCTATCTACCTGCATGGCAAGATGCACCAAACTGCTGTCAACCAATTAATGATAGGCATTATTTTACATGCAAACCGACTATGTACACAGGACTTAACCCATTTCGCTGAGACTGAAGAGAAATACAAAACAAAACAAGAAAAAAATGTTCAGTAAATTTATTCCTAAATAAACCTCGTAACAAAACAATGACTAGTTACTTTACTCATTGCTGCTACTGACAAAAAAAGAAAAAAAAAATGTCATCAAACAATTACCTGTCTATCATCAGTCGTGGCAGCAACGCCACGGACAGAGCTGACCAGCACCTTCAGGGCATTGACTGTGTCTCTTGCAGCAATGCCAACATAGTCTTCATTACCCTAAAGAAAGAAAAAAAAAGAAGAAGAAGAAGAAATTATAACCTAGGTCATTCACAGAACTGAGGAAGCAACGAGAATAAGAAAAGAATAAACTGAAGAAACAGCAGGCATGACCATATATGTGTGATATTATATTAAATATTCACATTCAATCATTCACTACATGCCATGTTGACCAATGCTGGCATTCAATTCTTCCCCATCTTGTGCAGCAATCATTCATTATGTGCCATGATGACCAATACTGGCGTTCAGTACTTCCCCATCTTGTGCAGCAATTATTCACTACGTGTGCCATGATGACCAATACTGGTGTTTAGTACTTCCCCATCTTGTGCAGCAATCATTCACTATGTGTGCCATGATGACCAATACTGGCATTCAGTACTTCCCCATCTTGTGCAGCAATCATTCATTATGTGCCATGATGACCAATACTGGTGTTCAGTACTTCCCCATCTTGTGCAGCAATCATTCATTATGTGCCATGATGACCAATACTGGTGTTCAGTACTTCCCCATCTTGTGCAGCAATCATTCATTATGTGCCATGATGACCAATACTGGTGTTCAGTACTTCCCCATCTTGTGCAGCAATCATTCATTATGTGCCATGATGACCAATACTGGTGTTCAGTACTTCCCCATCTTGTGCAGTAATCATTCACTATGTGTGCCATGTGTGACCAATACTAGAATTCAATTCTTCCCCATCTTATGCAGCAATCATTCACTACATGCCATGCTGACTGATACTAGAGTTCAATTCTTCTCTATCTTGTGCAGCAATCACTCACTATGTGCAATGTTGACCAATACTAGAGTTCAATTCTTCTCCATCTTGTGCAGTTCTTGGTGTTTCTAATCAGTTTAAGTGATGCTCTTTTCTCATGTCACTTGATCAGTCCAGACAAACATTTTTCTCTTAACTTCCCTTTTCTTGTTTATGCTGAGTTTTCCAGTTACTACAAAGTTATTATCTTTTACTAACTTCTGTCTTCACATGACATGTCCAAGTCCTCTAAATTCTGTCTTCTCATAACATGTCCAAGTCCTATAACTTCTGTCTTCTCATGTTATGTCCAAGTTTTCTAACTTCTGTCTTCACATGACATGTCCAAGTTCTCTCTAACTTCTGTCTTCCCGTGACATGTCCAACATATTTATTTGTGTTTTTTTCCTACAATTTAAACTAGTTTCCACTGCTCTATCACTTCTTCAAGAACTACCTCACTTTTTTTTTTCCTGGCTGTCCAGCATGCACCTTTAATGCAGAACCACATCTTCATCACTTCTAATTTTCCTTTCACCTGTCTGCTACTTAAAGGCTTTTGATACCGTTTAAAATTTCAAAGATGCCTACCTGTGCTGCAGCTGTCAGCAGCTGTGCCATGGATGATCCAACTGTCTTTGATATCGTGCCCAGCTGTGTGGATGACTGCTCTGCCTGGAAGATGGCATCAAGGTTCGAACAAACAAAAAAAAAAAAGACAAGAACTAGTAGAGTAAATACGTTGAAGATACTGTTTCTACTGGTTATTACAAAACAACACACACACACACACCATCTAACCTCTCACCCCTACACCCCCTAAGTCTGTGGCATAATTGAAGGACCAACAAACTAAGAAACTTTTATAGTTACCAATGCAAGAAAAAGAACTCATTTTGCATAATTACTTACTCATTTTCAAATTACTTCTTTCATAAATTTCATGAAGCAAACAAAATACACCGAAGACAAATAAACAAGAAATAAAGGAAGTATATGAGTAACAAATTTATAGATAAACTAGATTCTGCAGTATATCTTCAAATTTGTAAACATGAACAGAGAAGGGTTAATTAAAACAGGCTTTAAAATTGGACACAAAAGAGTTAAAGTTGCAGAAGAATTACAATCCACAATGCAACATCATTTGCTCTTTCCTGCCAATTCCATACTTACAGTTTCTCCTGGAAGACGAGTGAGTTTGCCAGACAATGCTGCTTGTTTGATGTCTGCCAGATCTTGGTTCAGGTCTCCCAGCTGGTCCAGAGCACTGTCAATCTCCAAAGACGTGCAGGTTTCTTGAGCCTGCAAGGGGATAATGCATTGCTGAACTGTCTCAATGTACAGGAAAATTAACCCTTTGACTGCTATGTGTCATTTAAACAGTTGAAAAATATAACTGTCAGTCACATGATTTTGTTTCACAGTTGGGGAAATTTAACAAAAACCCCCCTAATTTTACCGCCATAAATCCTAAATCATAAAAATAGACATGTCATTTCAGTGTAGTACATGGCATCTATGATGAATGATAAAAAAAAAAACTTTTGTATTATGAGTACAGTTGGGTAGTATAAGATTTATAATTAAAAAAGAAAAACAAACTGTAAGCCCTAGAAGTGTAGAAATTGCAATTATTGTGTTTTTCATGAATGGAAAAGAAAATATGTAAATAAAATATGTAAAGAAACAACTGCTTTTCATTTCACACGTCATCCTGAACATTATTTGTTTTTTTAACCCCTAACTACAATAGCTGGCTTCTGCTATCAATTCCCTTTAGTTAGGAAGAGAGTGCTACAATGTTACACCAAACCTGTTCTATGGATGCAAAGCCTGGATAGTCAGTAAAGAGAGACAAGCTGGAATCAGCTGAAATGTGGTTCTTACGAAGAAGAGTGATGAAGGTACCATAGGCAGTGAGAAAATCAAATCAGGATGTTCTGAAAGAGGCACATGAAACAATGAAAATTATAATGAATATCAGAAAATGACAATCCAGATCTGTGGGGCACGTTTGGAGGACAGGTGGGCTAGAGAACCTAACAGCTGCAGGAAAGATTGAAGGCAGAACAGGCAGAGAGATGAAAGATGTTCGATGGTCTGGCATCCTGGCATGGGAAATGCTCAGTGATAAGCCTGGAGAGATGCACAAGGGATCGAGGGTTATGGAACGACATGATATCATATGCCTGTTAGCAGGGACCTTGTGAGAGAGAGAGATCATCTCAGACAGTGAATGGGTTTCAGCAGCTATGTTTTTCAGACCCTGAATGGAGCTATGAAATAGGAAGAGCGTTACGCTTTTTCTAGTAGACTTTACCACCATCTGGATTACTCCATAACATCAAACGAAGCTTAGTCATGCATACCTTGAAAACAAAGGACAAAGCAAACCTATGGAAGAGATGGCACATGATGATGATGATAACACTACTGGATCACTCACTTTACTAGCAGCAGACCTCAGTTCAGCAGCAGCATTTGACATGTTCTTGACAGCATTGTGCAAGTTAAGGCCTGCGGCCTGGTCAGAAACCGTAGGGGCAGCTGCGCTGGACGCAGCGATGAGTCGGCTGACAGGCTGTATGAAGTCCTGGCAAGCATTGATCAGGCCCAGCTGGGATGTTGCGCTGTCTGGGTGGCGCTGGTAAGCACGTAATGCCTGTACGAGCGCCGGTATTTGCTGGTCAAGGCCCTGAAAATTGGAACGCACAGCTGCTGAATTTTGTTAAATACAGGCTACAGAGAGATCTTTCTAGATCTTCTTCTTCAACACTTAAGTGCTGGGTCACGCTGAACCTGGACATAAACATTCAATATTTTGTAAGGAGAACGAGTCAAGCTATGTGCCTGGTGGTAAAAACTTGAAGATATGGTTATTTGTAGTTCTTTTCTTTCTTATATATTATATATCGTATATCCTTCACATGCCGTTAAACGTCACATAGGGCTCGCAAGGTAGTTTGCCAGTTTTTCCTGTCTTTGGCAAGTCTTTCAACCTCATCAAGGGATTTTATGCCTATTAATTTGGCCTCTCTTAACAATGTCCTCTTCAGAGTTTCACGCAGTCTGCCTCTTTTTCTTCAGCCTGTTGTGTTCCACTTGATAGCTTGTTTTGGGATTCTCTGACTGTTTCTTCTCATCATGTGACCAACATATGTCCATCTCCTTTTCCTGATCACCCATGAGACTGGTTGTTGTTTGCTCATCTGTCTTATCTCTGCATTGATCTTGAATTTGTTCCACTTGATGCAGAGTATTTTCCTTAGGCATTTGTTTTCAAAAGAGTCTAATTTCTTGTCTATTTCTTTAGTTGTCTTCCAGCTTTCACATGCATAAATGAGGGTGGATATTACATTTGAATTAATAACCTTAACTTGGTTTTTGTGCTTATAACTTTTGAATGCCATATGTTCTCAAGATCCTTGAAGATCGATGCTGCTTTTGCAATTCTAATTTCCTTTCTGGTGTCACCATCCTGGTCTATGCAGCTGCCAAGGTATGCAAATTGACTGACTGCAATTGTTGTTACATCTTTCTTTGTTGTGCTCTACATTTCTGATCTATACATGACGACTGGTTTTATTATAGTTTTGTTGACTGTTATTTTGGTGTTAATAAGTGATAATATCAACGTTTATTTCCTTATCAAGTGATCTTACTATTGGCAGATATATATATATATATGTATATATATAAAAGTGTTTTGATTGGATGGACTAATTTAAGTTCTGGCAACAAACTTTCAGTCAACTGTGTCACTGTTCAAAAATGTTTGAGAACCAAAGCTATGACACAAAGCATGCAGCAAAAAGAAAATAACAAACCTCAGATGCTACTGTCATCTGCTGGTTAGAAGCCGGGTTCCGGTTCGTTTTGTATGCCTGGCGGGACGCATTTATTAACTGGGTGGCTGCGGCAGCAGCTTGGTTAGCAGCACCCTATAAAATTACATTTTAAATCAAAATTTACTCCTTAAACCCCAAAAATCAAAGAGGAACTTGTATTTTATCTCTCAAAAGCATAAATACAGCTAACAGGTGCTGGTGCTAGATAAACTAAACAAACAAGACACACTAGTTCTGGATCTTTGAGGAGAATGAGTTCAGCAGTAAGGGGCATGTAATAGCAGGATCATGAGGGAAAGAAAAAAGATAAACTGAGGGGTTGGATGGATGGACTGTTAATCTCAACAGGATAATTTGGTTCAGTTTCATGCAGTGAACTAAATTTTAAAAAAAACAAAAAAAACATCCTTCTGACCATGTTTTGTAAAGAAAGAAAGAAAGAACTTCAAAGCAGTCATCAGATTACCTCTAGCCGTGTCATGAGCCTTCTCTTCAAGGCATTACTAGCTGCAGTATTGGTGGCTGACCTCAGCTCCTCAGCGGCTGTTCTCAGCATCTGCTGCTGGCTGGAGTCATTGGGACTAAGAGCAACAAGAAGCAGTCAGTTAATAATAATGAAATAGTGCTATAATTTTACTAAGAAAATGTACATTAAGCTCAACCTGGGCTCTGGATATGAAATTGGAACTGGAGGAAATTCCGGGTCTGAGTTAGTAGAAGTTAACCAACTGAGTTAGTAGAAGTTAACCAACTGAAAAGAAAGTAGATGATTTGGAGTTGGAAGCAACTCTGAGTTGAGTCAGCAGAAATATCCTACATTTTACATCCTTCCCAGGCCGTTGAAAATCACATAGGGCTTGCATTGTAATTTGCCAAGTTTTTCTGTTTTCTGTGAGTTTTTCAACCTCGTCAAAGGAGCTTATATATCCAATAATTTAGCCTCTCCCAACAATGTTCTCTTTAGAGTTAGAAGTGGTCAACCTCTATTTCTTCAGCTTGTTGTGTTCTACCTGATAGTTTTTTGGGGGGATTTTCTGACTGTTTCTTCTCATCATGTGACTGATATACAAGGGGTGACTGAAAAGTTCTCGACATAAGGTACAAATGCTTGAAATGCACAACTGATATTAGGTGCATTTGTAGATCAGGTTAATGTAAGATTAAACACAAAGTTTCAAGAAATTAACTGCAACCAATTTTTTTTACAGGCTACTGAAGTGGTAAGGGGTGGCAGAAATTGAGAAAATGGATAAAATTTCTTATCAAGCAGTTATTCGCTACCTCTGCATCAAGGGCTTACCATTGAAGGAGATCCATGAGGATATGGTAGAGACTCTAGGGGAGAGAAACCCTTCTTACAGAACAGTGAAGAAATGGGCAGCTCAATTCAAACATGGAAGGAAGAGTCTGGAAGATAATCCACGTCCAGGAAGACCAAGAACGGTAACCACTGGCAGAATCCACGACATGATAATGGTGGATCGACTAATTGAGTGGTACATTGCTACTGACTTGGGCAAAAGGTCTCTGCTCGATGGGTTTCGAAACTTCTTGGAGCTGATCACAAACGACAGCGTCTCAACATGTCAAGAGACAATCTTGGCCATTTTTCTGCAGATCCTGAAAAGTTTCTTCAGCAATTTGTGACTATGGATGAGACTTGGGTTCATCATTTTCAACCAGAAACCAAAGAGTAGTCAAAGCAGTGGAAACATCATGGATCCCCACCTCCAAAGAAAGCAAGGATGGTTCTGTAAGCAAGGATGGTTCTGTCTGCAGGCAAAGTGATGGCTTCCATCTTTTGAGATTCAGAAAGTGTGCTATTAGTAGACTATCATCAAAAGGGCAGAACGGTTACCGAGGCCTATTATGGTAATCTGGTGAAGCAATTGTGGGTCAAAATGAAGGAAAAGCGTCAAGGGATACTGATGAGAGGAGTCATCTTTCAGCAAGACAATGCTCCAGTTCATAAGTCGGCAGTGGCAATGGCTGCCATTCATGAATGTGGCTTCCAGCTTCTTGACCATCCTCCTTATTCCCCAGATTTGGCCCCTTCGGACTATTATCTGTTTACCAAACTCAAAAAGGAGCTCAGTGGTTGCAAATTTGCTTCAGATGATGACATCATTCATGCTGTAGACCACTTTCTACTGGCACAAGATGCTGACTTTTACAAAGAAGGGATCCATATATTCCAGGATCATTGGACTAAGTGCATAAACTTGCAAGGGGACTATGTTGAGAAAAAACCAAAAAAAAATTGTCCACAAATAATCTGTTGTACCTTAGGCCAAGAACTTATCATATGTCCATCTTTTTTTTCTGATCACCCATGAGACAGGCTGTTGTTCACTCATCTACTTTATCTTTGCACTGTTCTTGAATTCATTCCACTTTATACAGAGTATTTTCCTTAGGCATTTGTTTCCAAAAAAAGTCTAATTTGTTGTCTGTTTCTTTAGTTGTTTTCCAGTTTTCACATGCATAAATGAGTATGGATGTTACATGTAGAAATATACCAGTAGAAAAATAGAAGGTTTGGAGTTCAAAACAATTCTGAACAGAGCCAGAGAATGTAGCAATACAATAGTTTGTTTTTTTTTAAAGAAAACTGGGTCAAAGTTCAAGTCGTTGGAAAAAGAGAAAAGTGACGACCAGATCCAAAGATTTGGAATACTGGTCCCAGGCAAGTTCAGCAATCTCTGTGATACTCTATGCTGACACTGAAAATTTTAACTCTATAAAAAGCAAGAAATGAATGCTAAGGCATAAACACATGGGACCTTCTGTTAACATTTTTTTTTTTACAAGATTATAAGTCTTTTACAGTACCAAAAATTAGTTAAAAAAGACAATCACTGAGAAGTGCTCTGATCGCATCTTCAACATCTCCGTCAGCATAAAATAACTGTCCATCCTGTAGTGACTGATCAGCCTTCTGTCAATCATTCATGTTTTGCCAAACCAAGTTTCACCCCCCCCCCCATGCATTCTTGACAAGGATTCAAATTTGCAGTCATCAGTGAAGAATGTTTTTAAGTAACAAAGGACACAGAAGTTTTACTTTTATATATATATATATATATCTATATAGAGCTAAATGAGTTGACTACTACGTACCTTGTAGCACATCCTTTAGCTGCTTCCACAAGCTTGGCTGTAGCATCTGCCAGTTGCTTGGCAGCAGCCAGCAGACGTTTCTGTGTGTCTGAGTCACTGTGGTCTTCAGCCTGGCCTCGGATAGCACCCACTAGGGTAGAAGTAGCCTGTGACAAACAAAGAGGTTTACTGCACACATCCCCTGGGAGCAACTGTGTTAAGAACACACCTGTCTTAACATAGCATTCTGTGAGACAGGGAACATAGATCCGATTGCTTAAAAACTCTGATGTTTCTCATTTTCTGGAATGCTGACTTGGCCTGAGCACATCTGTTTTTTATTTCGTTGTGACATTTCTCATCAGCTGTTATAATTTTTCCTAAGTACTTGAATCTATCAACTTGTTTTAGTTCTGTGCCGTCTATGGTAATGCTACATTTTGGTGGTATTTTTTTCTTTGAGATGACCATCACTTCAGTCTTCTTTTTATTCAGGCTGAGACCTTTACTTTTACTTTCACGAACCACGATGTCCAGAAGAGCCTGTAGCTCCCCTTCATTTTTAGCAATCAGAACTCGTCGTCTGCATATCTTAAGTTGTTAAGGTAGTACCCGCCAAATGATAAGCAAGCTCTCTATATTTCTCATTATGTTTTTGCTGTACAAGGAGAAAAGGTCGGGAGATAGAACACATCCTTGTCTCACTCCCAATTTTATGTCTTGGAATGCTCCTATTTGGTTCTCAACCTTCACTGCTGCTGATTGTTGCCAGTATATGCTTTTGATGAGTTTCAGGTCTTTACCATCTAAGTTGATTGTCTTCCAGCAATTCTTATAATTTCTTATCAAATGCTCCACTTTGCTTCTGATAATGAGGGTCTCACCACAGGTGCTTCCTGGGCATTATTTTCAGTGGTTCTCACAACCTGCTGCTGGTATCCAGAAACACTGATAAGAATCCTTACAGACTAGAAGGGGGGAGGGGGGGGGGCGAAGGCAATGAGGACAGAACTCTCTACTACTTTCTGCTCAAGTGGTCATGTCTCTATTAATTCACTCTCATCTTGAAATCCAACTCTGTTACGATTTTTAATATAAGTCAATTCCAAATCTTAACTAACTTTAATATAAGTCCACCTTCACACTGATGTTACAATAAATCCATCTCTAGACTGATTTTATAAGTACATCTCTACATGTAATTCCATACTAAAACACTATCTCTATACTGATATTACTTTAAGTCCACTTTTACAAGTTATTCCATACTATACTTCCACCTCTACATTGTGTTACTAAACTTCACTTCTACATTAATTTAACTAAAATGCACCCTACACTGATATCACTGTTCCCTTTTACACTGATGTTACTAAAGACCACCTCTATTCGTAAGTCCATACAATAAGTCTATCTCTATTTGTAAGTCCATACTATAAGACCACCTCTATTCGTAAGTCCATACTATAAGACCACCTCTATTCGTAAGTCCATACTATAAGACCACCTCTACACTGATCTTTAATACTTCACCAATTCTACAGACAAGAGATGATATAGAGTTCAGAACCTTATCAAACCACTATCTTCTAATTCTAGTCACTTCTTCTGAAGTAATTAAAACCAACAATTGACAAGCATCAAAGACCACTTTACGTGTACTTGTACAAACTCCCTGTAACTGCGAGATGTTGTTTTTTGCAGCCGATGCTGTAGAGATGTTGAGACACAACATCGTATCGGCGTGGGAGCAGGTTATGGCAGCTACTCTTTCAGTCCTGGAGTACAGCTAAAAAGCAGGAAGTGTGCAATGCTTCTTTAGCAGACTCCACCACCATGGGGACTATGGCAATCCCTGCCCAATTAGCCAGTCTATGCCTGTTACTGGGGGTACCACAGAGAGGTGGGACAGGGTCTTGGTCAGTTATGGGTCGCTAACTCTGATGATGGCATATCAGCTATGGGTCGCTGATTACCTTATCGGTCATCTTCACACACACACACACCCCCCCCCACTCTACTTAAAGAGGCAGGTGAACTTAAAATGCTGACACACCCTTCACAGCACACCTTTACATCGTAACAAGTCTACTTACCTGAGCCAACTGTTTTGCCTGCCTGACCATCTCATGGGCATCTCCTACAGAGCTGAACAGCCTGTCTGTAACATTGATGATGGTTTCAACTGCTTCTTCATGTTGTTCATTTGCCTATTGAGGAAATGTTATATGTTTTGCCTTCTTAAAAACATTTAGGGCTCATATGTGCTTCTACAACTGTGATATTTTTATGTGAAATTTGTTATTTAAACCTTAGAAATTTAAACATAAAAAAATAAAGATCATCCTCTCTGCATGGACCCGGTGTTGATAAAGGGCAGACACATCATACGAGGCAGATCCTGGATGGTTGAGGTTGAGGGTACAATAGTATTTGATCTTGATGAGATGCCCAAAGGTGAACACTACTTACATGTACAGGACAGACCTCAGCTAATGAAGGTTATTATACACAAGGGCCACGAATGTCGAGACTGGGCACGTAGGCTGGGGCAGTTGAAGTTTGGATTCAAGATTTCATCCAGCGGCACTGTAGTTCTTCAGATACAGTTATGTACACAGATGGTTCAGTGCCCTGGAATAGCAAAGGTGGCTGGGTTTTGCTGCCTACAATAATGGAAGAGCAGTGACAACAGATCTGGGAGCCTCTGAAGTCACTACAGCAAGAATGCAAATGGAAATCAAGGCAGTGTTGGTGGCAACAGAATAGCTAGTAGCCCATGATGTGGTTAATGGTGTCACTGTGATGGAACCACAGTATATGCTTCGTAAAACTGAGAAGAAATTGCTTTGAAAAGAACAGGTTCATCTGTCATGCCATTCAAATGTGATAAAAAATCTATACAACTGTTGCATAATTTACACAGCTGATTGCATTTGCATAACTATTAAGTATATTCTGAATAGACATAGTTAAACAATTGTTAGGTACTCTCATACAACAATTATTTATTTACTCAGCATCTATGAGGTACGTATTTACATTGAGAAACATTTACACAAGAGATATATTTACTCAATAACACAGTAAATGTTTACATGTGTTGGGTATGCAGCCTTCTTGATATGCAGCAACAGATCATTCAGAGCTTTTGTTACAGCAGTAGCAGCAGCACCAAGGTCCTGCAGAAGGCGGTCATCCTTGCATGCTACCTGAGATGTATCGACAATACCTTCTACAGATTTGGCCACCAGTTTGGCTGCCTCAATCAACTGCTCCTGGCAAGCTGGCTGTGCAATTGTTGGAGCTACCACCTGGCAATATAAAAACAAAAATTAAACTTGGAACTTGGAGAAAAAAAAAATTAACTAAACTACAAAGCTTCAGTTCTGTCTCAAGTTCCTTTTTTTTTTTTTTTCCATGCATTTTTCTCCCCTAAATGATTCAAGAACTTATCTTCTCTCTTTCAGACTTGATGAATATAGTCCTATAATCTGGGCCTATTGCTATCACCCATTTGTATCTCATTTATACACATCTTCAAACCACAGATGTAGGCTGTTCTGCTGTTCCTTTGTCATCGCTATCTGACTGTAAAATATCATTTAAGTAAAAGAACACAGTACTGTATGATTAGACCCACAAAAAAAATCATAAATAAAAGCACTTTTAAACATGAGAGAAAGAAAAATCACATGAGAATTACCTTTTTTTCACATCTTCTATGATTTTTCTTTCTCTCGTGACTAAAAGTGCTTTGTTTATGAAGATCTAATCATACAATACTGCATTCTGTTACTTTACTGTATGAAAAACTTTGTTGTTTCCTATTTGTAAAATATTGTTTAAAGGATGTGTCAACCTTCTATTTTTTGATGGACATAGCATAGCCTGCCATGTCTAAACAGACTGTATTTGTCCGAAAGTTTAAAATATGACTCATACTTTGCTTCTCCATGAAATGTTAGAATCACAGGAACTTCAAGTTAAAAGTTGTTTGACTTTCTTTCACTGCTTAGTTTATGTGCTCACTAAGTTAGCAACTGAAATGCCAATGTTAAACAAAGTGATACTAAGCTGCTTTACCTTTGTGCACGCTACAAGCTGGGAAGTTGCCAAGGCACACTGGGTTGCAGAGGCAATAACTCGGTCTTGATTGGCTGGCTCATCAGATGTGCTGGCCACAGATTTGGCTTTCACCACCAATGAGGCTGTGGCATTGGCAACTGCCTTGGCAAGGGCCAGAAGGGCTTCCTATAAAACAATAAATATTACACATAAACCTAGGTACTTTTATTTAACAAGCTGATTCCTATAAAACAATAAATATTACACATAAACCTAGGTACATTTATTTAACAAGCTGCTTCCTATAAAACAATAAATATTACACATAAACCTAGGTACATTTATTTAACAAGCTGCTTCCTATAAAACAATAAATATTACACATAAACCTAGGTACATTTATTTAACAAGCTGCTTCCTATAAAACAATAAATATTACACATAAACCTAGGTACATTTATTTAACAAGCTGATTCCTATAAAACAATAAATATTACACATAAACCTAGGTACATTTATTTAACAAGCTGATTCCTATAAAACAATAAATATTACACATAAACCTAGGTACTTTTATTTAACAAGCTGATTTTTACAACATGAAAATTACAAGTAATAATAAACTTACTACATTTTAAAAAAAAACTAGCTATCATAAATTACTAACAAATCTTGTTCTATGACAGAACTGCTGGCCAAATTGTTTACTGAAGTCTATATACTTATCATGGTTGCTTGCTTGATCAGTAGTACCTGCTGTTTTCTGTATCTGAGAGTTCTCAAGACTAAATACATTATTGTTTTCTGATCAACTTAAGTTTGCTAAAGTTAAATTATGAAACCACAGCACCAAATTATCAGGACTAACAAACACTCAGAATAGTATCTTTGTTTGTGCCCAAGTTGGACAACTGAGTGGTGAAGCAGTCTGTGCTCTCCATTTCTCATGATGGTGACTGGTGGTTTGATTCTAGATGTAAAAATGGGGTACTTGGCTCCATGAAAGGTAAGACGGTCTGTCATGATGTTGACCACATCATCCTGTAGTGTGTTAACAGGTCAAGAAAATTACAGCCACTGTCATATCCCATACCTGCCCTGATGACATATTACAAATGATTTTAAAAAATAAATAAATAAAGATTCAGTTTTAAAAATCTGGCCACTCTTGATCTAAAGCTTTTCTTACCTGGTATGCCTTGTCCATATCGTCAGCTGTCTCCCCTATCTCACCAAGGACTGCATGGGAAGCTTCACCGATCTTTCCCGCAGCTGCCAACAGGTTCTGACGAGGCTGAAGACAAAGAGTGGGAGAACGGCTAAAGAACAAAGTGACTGAGAACAGACTTTTTCACTAACAAATTTCGGCCTTGCCTATTTATGAAAGAACAAAGTTTATCCAAGCATTTCAAGACATCTATCCAGTCTCCCTAAGTGGTTAAAACCAACAATTTACAGACATATGAGACTCAATGTCCATTTTGGGGGGTTCCATCTGGCTTAAAGCAGCATGTATGCTTAAAAAGCTGGCACACTTCCCTGAAAGGTGGAGTACTTCTCTCGATGCTCTGTCGAGCTGTGTAATTTTAACTAAGATAGTTTCCTGTCCATCATCTGCAGGAAGTATAACCACTTATAAAATCAAATTAGCTTTCAGACAGTATGGGAATGAGAACACACGCAGACAGCAAAAACCTCTTTAAAAAAATGAGAATCTGAAAACCTCACTACTCTGTGGTACTAAAATGACGATGCATTCAGAATGATTTGGGGTGAAGAACTTCGTTCTACTGCCTAATGATAATGATGACCGTGATGATAATGTTTTCTTGTGATAGATAATGTTGATGACAGCAAACTCTTAAACTTTTCTTCATTTCCATGGTTATATTTGAGACAGAACAACACCTTCTGTGCAAGCTGCAGTGCCAGATTTTTCCAGAGAATCAAGCATGACAAAAAAACCTTATTAATCTTTAACCATGCCCAATATTTTCTTATAACACAACCTAATTCCAGGCCTCGAGCAGCTCATATCCACCTTCATCCACTTTCTCTGTGTTCCCTGTCTCATGCTCAAAATGGGAAGATGCCAGGGCCACTGGACTGCAGAGGCAATAACTCTGTTCTGATTCACTGGCTCAATCTGTAACCTTGTTTACAAGATAAGTTTATGTCTCGGCCTCACAGCTTCGATCTCAAATCTCTCCTACTGGCTGAAAACTTAGAAGTGAAGGAAAAATCTGTTGCAATGTTGCAAGATGTCCGCAAGGTGTATCAAAAGCTGTCAATCACCTATCAAGGAGGAGCATGAATGGAAGTTTTCTGAACTATAAACCTCCTTTCAGACCAATACTCACCTCAGTTGTTCCTGGTTCCACCACCCGCAGCAAGTCTGAAAATGCCCCGATTAGACCACGAGCTGCATCAAGGAGTTTCTGCCCAGACTGATCATCTCCCTGGAGAGTGGCTAGCATCTTGACATCTCGACTGAAGTCTCCAACATTAGATGAGCTGCAGCATGCAACAGCTCAAATTAATACAAATAAATGTGTTTTAATGTATCTATCGAGAAATAACATATTTATCTATCAGCCATGTAGATTTGTAACAACTGGCCTAACATCATGCTAAAACAGACAGCAATTTCGTGTGCCATTTGAGGATAAAATGAGGAACGTGCTGAAAAGAAAAGAACCCAATTACAAAACCAATGAATCTCATAATACGAACATGGTTTGCAGCTACTGTGGTTTATACAGATATCTTCTTCTTCTTTGATCATTTTCAGATGTGGACTTGTTACTTCTGAAGTGATTAGCGGTCAGCTGGAGTTTGTGCACATCCTTGTGCAGTTTTTCAGGCATTAGCTACACACTGTTTCCTCTGTTTCTCACAAGTCTGGCACTTTTCTAGAATACATTCTCCCATCATCCTACTGGTGCCACAAATCAACATGTCGGTCAGGCAGATCTTGAACTTGTTGATGGTACATTATATCAATCAAATATTGAAAGAACCAGCCATGAGAAGTTGCTCAGCAAAACGATGCTTGTCAGCTTTCACAGACAACTAACATCTTCTTGCTTAAGAATCAGTCTTTACACTTGGATTTTGAGACAGCTCTTCTTATCTAAATAAGAAGAGCTATCTAAGCTATCTCAAAGTCCAAGTGTGCAAAGCCACATGAAACACAACACTTACATCTGGTTGACGGCAGCACCCACAGCTGTGTAGTCCACATCATCTTGATCTCCTGAGGTAAGAGTGACCAGCTGTGCTGTGGCTGCATTCATGGCTGACAGCTGGGAGCCCACCTTCTGTCTGGACAAGTCCAGCTGATTCTCCCTCCACTTCTTGGATGCCTGGGAAAAAGAGAATTAATATCATCCAAAAGTTTCTGCTTTTCTTTTTTAATCGGTAATTTAGCCAGTAACTGGCAGTTACTGAAATCACTGACTTAACAATCAACAAAATAAACAAAATCTATAGCTTCTGTTTTCATGGTTGAATGCAGCAATGAAAACTATGGGACTACTCACTGGGTCATCACCAAGGTGTGGCAGATCTGACCTCTTGCTCAGATCATCCTGGGCAGAGCTTATGGCACCCAAGCCGTCGTTTATGGTCAGTATGAATGCTCTCTGGGCTGGTGTCAGCTCCCTCATTTGGGCGCTCTTGCCCTGCAACACACAACGCAAGGGACCCAATCAATAACAAGCCTCATTTTCCTACAGCTGACGTCAGTAAAGTTTATTTAACTGAAGCAAAGCAGAAAAAATATTTTGTCTAACTTCATATTAGTAATTTTTTTTTCAAATACACCGTATAACATGTCAACTAACATGGTCTTATAGTGCCCATCCTTTCTTGATCTATGGGATATGGTGTTAGAGTCCATGTTTTCTTGCCTGTCCCATGTCATAGAGAGATTACTGTGTTAGTTCCCATACTTTCCTTCATCTTTTAAATCATGGTTTTATAGTGTCTTGAATGATTCAACAAGTAACAAAAATGAGCTGGAAACAGGTTAGCAGTATACTCTGAAAAAGATCCCAACATATTGCTGAACCAACATCTGAAAGAAAGGAGTAGAATGTCTGCTGAATAACTGCTGCTGCAAGGACAGGCAGCACACAATACCACTGGGGCACCATACACAGCCTGGCAGCTGATACATTATGAGAAGATGAAAGAACTATTTTTGCTGTCCTGCGAGTCTCCACTAGGAGTAATGATCAGTGGTTGCTTCACTGATCTCCGAGCATGGACCTGAACAGGTGGACTGACGAGTGTTGGATTCAAAATGACCATTCACATAGCATATTTAAAAGCCAGACTTGATCAATATCCCATTCTACTCCTTCATGCTGCTTCTATAAACTCTGGGAATTTATAAGCTGTCTTGTGCTTCCCATTCAATATAATATAGGTACATTAAGATCTACACTATTGTTTCTCTGCATGGATTTACGCAAAGGGTCAATAAGAAGCAGGTCGGTGTAGAAGTCTAGATTTAAAAATTATTTTTCTACAACATAAACAGCACAAGGCCAAAAATTCTCAAGATATGGAATATTCTGAAGATTTTAAGTGATTATCAAGTGGCCAGGGAGTGCTGGCTGGTTATGCCAATTAAATATTTGTAGAATCAGTCATGCTAAAAACTCCTCAACTAAATGCTGTTTGCCAGTTTACCACTGTAAAATGAAAAATCACCATCATCAATATTATTACCAAATGTTCATGCATATAATGTGTGCACACATATTTGATGCCACACGTGGAAAATCTACTTTCCTGTAAAAATAACTGTATAATGCACAGGTATGCATGACAGAAAGAGAGTGAACAGAATTATGGTTATTGGGAGATTCTGCATATGTCTTGACCACACAGCTCACAAACAGAGCAAAACTCATTTTTAAAACATCAAAGAATTGACCAAAACTTTCAAATGAGCTATCAATAAGCAGTTAAATTACATGGGACATCTAAGAATTTTACTACTGTTATTTTCCTTGGTAGAATTCAGCTGGCATACTGTTAACAATCACTCCCACCAAAAAAAAAAAATCAGCCCCTAAAGTTTTGGTCAGCCATGGGCAGACTGACCATTGTCCACCTGGACAAAAAAGGGTTAACAAGGATTTATCTGGTACTTCAATTTTCTTTCTTCACAGATCTGTGACTGTGTTCTGTACACAGGTACGCCAAATGTTTGAAACTTCTTTTCCTACTTTAGTTTTGTTTTCTGTGTAAAATTTTGTCTCTACTGTTGTTCACTGAAAGGCAGTGAGCCAAACTACTGTTTATACTTTATACTTTACTTATAATCTTCAACGGTCTGTTTACAATAAAGTTGTGTACAGCATGCATACAGGTATAATAAGCAAGGGGTCTGTGGTTTGCATAATGCAAGCATTATATGCATAAAAACACAGTATAAATTTAGAGAAAATCTAACTTATAAGAAAAACAAATGATAATGTACATGAATCATATATAAATAATTTATAAGCATAAGGCCAGATAATCATGCTGTTATCTTATACCAAAAAGATAAGAAGGCATGCAAATAATAATAATTTTACAAAGTTTACAAGCTGACATGCAAATAATCATATAATAAGAACAAAAGCATGCATGCAAATAATCATTAAGCTGATTAATCTAGTGAGCAAATAATAATATAGACATTAATCATAATGAGAGATTAAATTTACCTATTTTTATTTCGGTTTACTCATGTTAACATTTATGTTTAGGCTGACTGCTTTAATCGATTGTAATGGTGTACCCTGCACACAGAGAATATGGTTTTAGTACTTGTTTTCCCTATCATGTTCCATACTACTGATGCATATGAACGATACAGTGTTTAGTGTCCATATTTTGCTCAACTTGTTCCTTGATGTTTTTTTTTTTCCTTCAGAAAGGCATTGGTCATGTTGTGTCACAGTCAGCAGGTAGGCTATGAAATCTGCACCTTCCAGCCCAGCACATCCAACTTCATTTTGGTATATTTTTAGAACTGAGCTCACCGTCGTATTTTGATCTCTTCCCATTTGTTCAGACTACTGCGTTTTTTTCAGGGGAGGGGGGATGCGGGGGCACCACAGGGAGGCAGAGCAAGGTCTTGGTCTGCTATGGTTCAGCACTCCTGAAACACACTATTGGTTGATGACTGGTGATTCAGAATGAGTACTTCATCTCTGTCCCCTTGACCTTTTCACTGGTCATTGTGTTAGTGCCCATATCTTCCTTGACTTGCTTTATGCCACCGAGTTTTACCATGATTATTGTATTAGTTCCCATATTCTCCTTTACCCAGTACACATCACTTTAGGTATATAGAAGATATGGTGCTATTGCCTGTATTTTTTGTTCTGGATCTGTTAACACATTAGATGGGGACACTGTTAGTATCATGCTTAAACAGTTATGTACTCTACACAATCAAAGGAGCAATTTTTTAAAAATCACAACTTCACTAAGCTGTCATAGTGGCACATTTTCATTTGGGATCCAACAACCATAATGCAAAAAAAAAAGGTACTTTTATTCTGTGAATATTACACAAACTATAAGTCAGCCTTGTGTGGATGTTACACAAACTACAAGTTAGTCCTGTGTGGATGTTACACAAACTATAAGTTAGTCCTGTGTGGATTTACACAAACTATAAGTTAGTCCTGTGTGGATTTACACAAACTACAAGTTAGTCCTGTGTGGATGTTACACAAACTACAAGTTAGTCCTGTGTGAATGTTACACAAACTACAAGTTAGTCCTGTGTGGATGTTACACAAACTACAAGTTAGTCCTGTGTGGATGTTACACAAACTATAAGTTAGTCCTGTGTGGATGTTACACAAACTACACATCAGTCCTGTGTGGATGTTACACAAACTACAAGTTAGTCCTGTGTAGATGTTACCAAACTATGAATTAGTCAAGTGTGTATAAACATGCTTTACATATAATTCTGAGGGAAAAGGGAGAAGAAATCCAGTGTAAAATGCAACAAACTACAGCAACATTTTGAAGAACAAGTAATAATTCAGAAAGGTGACAAACAGCTGTCAATATGCCTCATGAGGGACAGCTGATGACAACAGTGCAGAAAAATACATACACAGAGGTCATAAACATGCCTCAACTGCTAAAAAACAATGTAGTTTTCAGATATGCTATGTTAATAAGCCATCCAATCAAAATGAAGTATTCATAACCACTTAGGTCAGTTTATCCAATCATAAGTAATCATATGTAATACATAATACATTATGTTAATAAGCCATTTAACCACAAGAAGCATCTGTAACCAATTATGTTAATGAGCCATCCAATCAAAGGAAAGCATCTATAACCAATTATATTAATGAGCCATCCAAGAAAGAGAAAGCATCTGTTACCAATTATGCTAATGATCCATCAACTAAAAGCTATAACCAAAAAATCTGTACAAGATTAGGTCTGCATCTAGGGAGGCAAAATACTAGCATCACAACAGCCTATAGCTTTGTAGGGGGTGGCTTTAGTGATTAAGTAAATGAAACTGGACTGCACTACTGATGTGTTTCATTAACCCCTTAATGCAGTTACATACAGCCTACTAGATTTTGTTACTAAACAGTGTGTTATATTACTCATTATATGCTATTTAACAGTACATTACATTAACCCCTTACATGTTGTTATAAAACTGTGTGTTATATTAACCTTTAATATCTCATCACAAAACAGCCTACTACAATAAACCATTTCTATTTCACTATGCTATGCTCTTGCACCTCATTAACAAGAACAACTGGTTATTTTCTGAACAAACAATAATCAATCATGGCACATTGATGTTTTCCCAACCAAAGCTCTGTAAAATATGAAAAAAAAAGAGAAAAAATGAAAGAGGAGAAAGAAAACATTAACCCAAGCCCCCCCCCCCCCCCAAGAAAATACAACAAAGAAAAACGAAAAAATATCAGACAAGCTATGTCCCCGATGTTGCATGCTAAAAGTGAAAATCTATGATATATAACTAAAATAAAGCAAGCATATTGTGAAGCAGACTAAAGACCCACACATACACTGGATCCAGTCTGCACGCCACTAGTTGGGGCCCCGTCCAGTAGGTTGACTCCTGAGGAGCCATGGGCCGACCCACTCAACCTCCCTGCTTCAGCTGATCCTCCCTGTGTTACCATGGCAAGAAGTGGTGGAGAGTGTGAGAATTAAAAGGGACACACAATCTAACACAGTGGTTCCCAACCTGGTTTTTAGCATGACCCTTAACCAGCACTAGTATGTGACCCACAATCCATGAAAAATATTTTTTTTTAAATACTGAAGTTCAACAAAAATTAACTGATACTATTTCAATGCCCTTAACATGACATAATTTTCCCATTAATCACAAAAAAAACTTATGTTTAATATCAGTTCCTACATAATCCAACATTTATTGTAATATCTTGTCTATGATCTGTGTTATCACATGGCCAGGCACTTATCAAGAATTTCATACTGCTAGCAATCTGTTTCTGGGAATGCTTCATTTCAAGTAATCAGTATGTTGTCCTCTTGTGGCTAGAAGGTTCTCATGCTAATGGAAATCTGAGGTTCCATGCTCAGTCAACAAGAGAATTCTTGTAAAACACTCATGTGCTAATGTCTACAGTTTTATATGGCTAATATTACTTATTTTAATATCATATTTTCTTGTGTGCTTGCACTGATGTTTATGACCGCTGATTACTAAATTACACTACATTCATTATGTGACACCTTCATATTGGTGTTTTTTGGTTTTTTTTAAAAAGATGCCTGATGTAAATTTGACGGGTTGATGGATGATTATACTGCATCCTCCAGCGATTGTAATGACTCCCGTCAGGATTCTGTTAAATGCATAAGCAGTGCACCATGTATATGGCTTTTAGTGGCACAACAGCCAAGCAAAACATAGCAGAAGTTGATGTTCTCTTAAAAATGGCATGTTATACCAAGAACCCTATAACTCTGATCTGATGGAACGTGACATGCTATTGATCCAACTAAATACCTTTACTTTGAGAATATAAGTGGCCAAACTATTAGCAATGCAATTCTCAGACTGAGTTTTAAAAAATGTTGACCAAAAGAAACTCTAAGGAGAACACTGCTGAGAGAGGCAAATTAGTGGGTCTAAGATCCCTTCATGATGTTTAAAAACTCACCGAAAATAGAGAAAAACATGGTATCCTATGTGACATTTAACAGCATGGGAAGGATGTAATAATTCTCAGTATTATAACTGACTTCTTTCTGTCAGTTAACTCAACTGTAAAAATGAGTACTTGACACATCATTACTGCAAGAGATTCACAATGATGCAAGCTGAGCTTTATATTTGCAGATGTAGAGTGATACAGCCACATAATGCTGTTATACTGCAGTACCAAAAACTTGTAGTTCATAGAACACCCTACAGCAATAGTTACTACAAAGATTTAGTAAAAACGCCTTCCCCTTATGTTAGCGTTAAAAGAAAAAAAACTGAACTATGTCTCATTTTTTAGAGATCCATCATACTGGATTATTTCAAATGTTTTCCTGAGATACAACTCATCACTATCATCATCATCATCATCATGTGCCATCTTCAGCATGAAGATTGGCGGTAACAAATCTCCAACTTACTCCTCTCACTTTGATGGTGCAACTCAGCCACATTGTATCCTGTCCATCCTTGTATGTTATCTTCTCATCCACATCTCTGCCTACTTTTTTGCTCTTTTTTTCCTTCCACTTTTCTCTCTGGTATGGTCTTCAGTTTACTCTCATGTCTTCTGATATGGCCAAAGTATTCTGTTCTCTTGATCCTTCTTTTAGAAGTTCACATTGCACTTGGAGTTATCCTAAAACTCATTCATTTGTTCTTTTCATTCTCTATGATATATGATCTAATTTTCTGTGGATCCACATTTCTGCTGCATTTATCCTTATCTCTGACCTTTTTTGCTCCAATACAACTGCTATTATATAAAAATGCTGACATATGGCTCATTTTGTGGTGATCCATCACATCAAGTTAATCTGATTCCAATGTAGGTCATGCCGGGCTCCAGCAGCTGTATACATTTCCCACTAGAAGACCATGTTATATCCAAAAATACCCTGTGGGTTAGACCAATAAACCAGCATAGATCCAAATACCTTCAATACTCCATGCCATATAACTGCACAACTCTTAAATGCAAGTGTTAGTGTCTTAATCCTAACTCCATCTGGTACTACATTTCACACCAGACAACAGCAAAATGCTTAAATGCAAACGTGGGCAGATTAATCAATCTGAAGATTATTATACAAAGTTCTTTTCATTTGCACTTAATTCTGCTGCAAGATTTTCAGGCAACAGACACTGCATGCAAAGAGGGTTCATTTTCTTCAATATTCCTGCAGGTGAAGTTCACAAGCCAAGTTTGGTCTTTTTTTTCTTCAAAATACAAACTAAACATACAAACCCCAAAAACAAACAAAAAAAGTTTTCACAACTGATTTTAAATGGATTTTTGTACAGGAATTAAGTTCTCCCGCCCTCTCCCAAACCAAATACCTTTAATTTATTTCTGTGCAATTATTTTTTTCTCTTTAATTTACTATATTTTTTCAGTTCTTTAAGTAGTATCATGAATGAATATAAACATTCACTTATTTAATGAATGAATATAAACATTCATTTATTTAATGAATGAATATGGACATGAATTTTTTTTTTTTTAAGAAATACAGAGAAGTTTTTAAAAATATAAAATCAAGCTTTAAGGTTCATGACCAATAAGGCCGGTTTACTTTCAATTTGGGAATGCCTAGCTGAAGGATGGTTTACTTTCAATTTGGGAATGCCTAGCTGAAGGCTGGTTTACTTTCAATCTGGGAATGCCTAGCTGAAGGCCGGTTTACTTTCAATTTGGGAATGCCTAGCTGAAGGCTGGTTTACTTTCAATTTGGGAATGCCTAGCTGAAGGCCGGTTTACTTTCAATTTGGGAATGCCTAGCTGAAGGCTGGTTTACTTTCAACTTGGGAATGCCTAGCTGAAGGCCGGTTTACTTTCAATTTGGGAATGCCTAGCTGAAGGCTGGTTTACTTTCAACTTGGGAATGCCTAGCTGAAGGATGGTTTACTTTCAATTTGAGAATGCCTAGCTGAAGGATGGTTTACTTTCAATTTGGGAATGCCTAGCTGAAGGCTGGTTTACTTTCAATTTGGGAATGCCTAGCTGAAGGCCGGTTTACTTTCAATTTGGGAATGCCTAGCTGAAGGCTGGTTTACTTTCAATTTGGGAATGCCTAGCTGAAGGCCGGTTTACTTTCAATTTGGGAATGCCTAGCTGAAGGCTGGTTTACTTTCAACTTGGGAATGCCTAGCTGAAGGATGGTTTACTTTCAATTTGGGAATGCCTAGCTGAAGGCTGGTTTACTTTCAACTTGGGAATGCCTAGCTGAAGGATGGTTTACTTTCAATTTGAGAATGCCTAGCTGAAGGCTGGTTTACTTTCAACTTGGGAATGCCTAGCTGAAGGCTGGTTTACTTTCAACTTGGGAATGCCTAGCTGAAGGCTGGTTTACTTTCAACTTGGGAATGCCTAGCTGAAGGCTGGTTTACTTTCACCTTGGGAATGCCTAGCTGCAGATTGGTTTACTTTCAAGTTGGTAATACCTAGCTGCAGACTGGTTTACTTTCAAGCTGGGAATGCATAGCTGAAGATTGGTTTACTTTCAAATTAGGAATGCCTAGATAAAGATTGGTTTATTTTCAAATTATGAATGCATAGATGGCTGGCTACTTAGCCTTGATGCTACATGGCTATCTGGTTTATCATTTACACACACATCTTGCTCTGTAATGTCACATGCTCTAGATTTTAGATGGACTTAACAGCCTAAGTTACACTGATAATTATTAATTTGGGCTTAACTTCCATCCTACACTTGTAAGTTATACTGATATATATACAGGGTGTTCCATAAGTAACTGTGCACTAACCCAGTATGGATTCCAGTATCACAGTGATATCCTAATGTCTGCGGTATCTAGCCACATATGCCTGCCGCAGTCATTAAGATATCACTACAATACTGGAATCGATACTGGATTAGTGCAGT